>CM045552.1:2051018-2651018 GCA_024721245.1 Mitragyna speciosa
AATTCATATTGAAAGATTACCTAAATTGACATCTAAAATTTCGTTTAGATAATTATTTTTTAAATTTTTTTGGTCAAAAAGTCATTGTATATATTGGATACCAATAATAATCATCAATACAGATTAGCTGGCCACTGCCAGAGAGTCTTTTTGTGCAGATTTTGAAACCCACACTGCGAAGGATTCCTTCCACCTAGTCTCCTCAGGAAGGTTTGTTGCAAATTCATGACAATAAGTGTTCCTATATCTCCTCACAAAAGCAAAATTACAATACCAAAAGGATTGTCTTAGGTGTCTAATATTACTATAACAGTTTTAAATTTTTTTTTTTTTATGTTTGAGTAAATGTGTGTGAAATAAAATATATTATTGAAAAACGCGTTGGTAATTTTTTTAAAAATATATTTTTTAAGAACAATCCGTAACCAAAATTAGCAGGAGGTTTGGGATATTATATTCCAAATAGTAACGGGTAACCGGCAATTCCTCCACCATTTCCCAATTTCCATGGGCTCCATCTGTTTTGACGAAAATCAACTACTCGGGGCCACAACCTTTGATATGGTGGTCCCACACGTGTCACCATATGTGGCCAACCCCAGGCCCCACTTCCCGATTTCCATGAATTCCAAAGGCAAAGGATAAGTGGGTCACCTTCCTAATCCTAGGGTTTCTTCTTCTATCTCTTTTTCCTTTTCACCAATAAATCCTTCATTTCCATGCCTTTTCTTTTTTTTTTTTTTTTATATTCGTAAAATTCATCGATTTCATTTGTTACCTTGCACAGTAGGATTTGAAAACCCCCCCCCCTCTCACCCCAAGTCAACCACTACAAGCCAGTCTTCTTTCTCCTGCAACTCCAAGCCCAGCTTTTTTCTCGTCTTAAACGACAGCGTCGTTCTCACCTACTGTTTCCCGAATACTCAATACTCTCCATTCTTCATTTCTGCGGATTTTGGCCCCTTTTCCTTTTTTTTTTTTTAATTATTTTCTGGGGTTTTGATCAGTTTTGCAAGCATGGCCTCCGTTGAAAATCATCAAAATATTGAACCCGACGATGACGAGGTTAACGACGACGCTGATCCATTACTTGGTGACTCAAACCAATACACTATCACGGCGGTGGGGCCGCCTTCCCCGCCGCAGTCTTCTGATATTGTACCCATGCTGAAAGAAGAGCCCGCGGATAACCACGTGGAGGGCTCAATCCCAGTTGGGCTCACGCCGGTCCATCAATTTGAGAAGCCTCTGCCGTTGGCAGCGGGGCCTCCCAAGAGGTCCTCCAAGGACCGCCACACCAAGGTGGAGGGCCGCGGCCGGAGAATCCGTATGCCCGCTACTTGTGCCGCCAGAATCTTTCAACTGACCCGGGAGCTGGGCCATAAGTCCGACGGCGAAACCATCCGGTGGCTCCTAGAGCGAGCCGAGCCAGCCATAATCGAAGCCACCGGTACCGGCACAGTCCCGGCTATAGCAGTCTCCGTTAATGGCACGTTAAAAATCCCCACCACGCCAAGCACCAGTGCTACGGCCATCACGACGAGTGAGGGGGATGCCTCGAGGAAAAGAAGAAAGAAAGATCCCTCAACTAGCGACTTTTATGAGGTGAATCAAAATTCCAATTTTGCCCCCGTGGCTCCCATCGGCCCACAGGGTCTCGTGCCGGTTTGGACGGTGGGTGCACCAGGTGGGCCTGGAATCGTCCCCACAGCTGCGGTTCCAAGGGGTGCGTTTATTATGATCCCGCCGACTTCGGGTACCGCTGCTCCTGGGCCTTCTAATCAGCCTCAGCTCTGGGCCATACCGGCAACGGCTACACCGGTTTATAGCGTTTCTGGGAGGCCCGTTTCTAATTTTGTGTCCATAATGCAGTCTGGGCCAACTGTGAATTTTGCAAACGCGTCTGGCGGCGGTGGGGAAGGTCAAGGTCAGGTGGGGTCGGTTTCGAGGAATGGCGAAAGAGACGGAGGAGAGAAGAATATTTCGGGGAAGATTTCAACTATGGCTCCAATTGCCCCCAGTTCTAGTGGGGATAGCACACCAGCGGTTGCAACAAGTGCGACTAGTACAACTCAAATGTTGAGGGATTTTTCATTGGAGATTTATGATAAGAGAGAGCTTCAGTTAATGGTTGGTGCAGCAGCAGCTAGGCCCGGGAATGACCAAATTTCATCTTCAAAACCCTGATAAAAATTGATGGACTGACAATTTGGGGTTAGTGTTTTAGGCTTTTTAGCTGCTTTTTTTTTTTTTTTTTTAAAACTTGTTTGTTAGTTTTTAGGGGTAGAGCAGAGCAGATAACACAATTCTTAGCTATTAGTTTTATTTAATGGTTTTCAAATATGTCCAACCCGAATTTTAGGTTCTCTCCCGATCTAGCTTTCAGTTTGGGTTTCCCTTTCCCTTTCCCTTTCCCCGAATTGTCAAAAAAAAATATATCCAACCCCTTTGTTGGTTTATTAGCTATAGCTGGGGTACCAAAAATATCTATTGCTCCTGTGGACTTGTTTTAGTGATATTATTAACTTTGTCCGTCATGATCAGCTGACCCTTTTCCCTTCGCCAATCTGTTTCTACTCTCTGCTTGTTGTGTAAATAAACTGGGCATGTATAAAGTTGGTAAAAGCAATTTTCTTTTTCTTTTTAATGTCACTACTAACCTGATTTTTGCGCCCATCAACACTTAGCAGTGACAAATGCCTCTTAAATGTCCATTTCCTAGCCAAAGAAGATTTTCAATTTTTCTTTTATTAATAATTTTGTTTCGATATCGGAAAAAACTTTAATTTTATATTTTTTTGAAGTAAAAACTTTAATTTTAATGGGCACAAACTGATGTGTAGTTACAGAAACTGAGAAAAGTTAAAGTTTTGTTAGGCGTTGTATAAATCTTTAATTCTGTACAATACAATGCTGTGGCGGAATGGTGGTTATGAAAATTTGAAAAACTTTCTGGCCTAGTGCGATCATATTAATTAGGCAATGCCCGTCAGATTGAGATCATTGCACGTGCAACCCTCGTGAGGATACGTACATATTTCTTATAAAATTGCAGTTGACACCCAAAAGCTTTGATAAATACGAATGAATTATACTGAAGTCACAAATTATGGAATAAGTACTGAAATACTATCACGGCTTACTTGCAATTAGTGGACTTAAACTCAAGACTTCTCATATTGGGGTTCAATTTAAATTATTTTAGAACAAGAGTAATAAGTTACACAATGATATATATATATATATATATATATATATATATAAATAAATGATGTTAATATACTTGTGTAACTTTACTTTATTGTAAATCATAAGTTCTTTTGCTGAGACCGGCAACCGGTTCACATAAAAATTTTCCACCTCATAGCCGTCCCAAGTGGGACGTAGTTGTCCCCAAGTTTTGAAGAGGTGAGGCAAGGGTCAGGTTTTGGTGTAATGTGGTCCACCACCATGAGTGGATGGAGTCAATACAAGAAAAGTAATGGATCCCCTTCTGTTCAGTCTCGGCCATTATTCATCAGTGCGTGTGGATGAATGCGGTGGTCCGTGGGCCATGCTGAGAGGTTTATTGTGGGCCCCCAGTTTTTGGTCATGTGACCCCTCTAGGAGTATGGACCCCGCATGGTGGCCCCCACAACCTCCTTAGTTTAGCCCTTTGACCTTGAGGTTGGGGTTTCAAGCCCCACTTGCAGCAGCTCCTTTGGTATTAAATCCAAAGGAGCACCTTAGTGCTCCTTTGGTCCAATGGTGGTTTAGTCCCTATTGGCCCCTCAGGTCCAGTTGGACCATTCCCTAGAGTAAGTTAGGAGTAGGCTAGTATATTGAATCTTGACAAAAAAAAAAAAAAAAAAAAAAAAAGACCTTGAGGCGTTGGGCCACTCTCTATCAGGGGCGACACGCTGGGATTTGACACGCGGTACGGGTGGGAACCTAGCGCTGAAATTTGACACGCGTACCGCAGTGCCACGCAAGCTGCTGATGTGGACGTCCTTGTCAGCAAAATCAGAATGCAATGGACCTGTTTTTCTGGTAAAGCATGCATAGTCATATACTCATATTGGTTGTTGATCCTTGTTTAGTAGAATGAATCAATCATGAATTCTCATGAGAAACTCTTTTTGTTTTAAACTTTTTTCAAGGCGCAAATGCCAAATGAACCTGGACATTCCAGTGTTTATTCTCCTCCATTTCCTGATTGTTAGGAATAAGTTTCAATAAATTAGGTTCATTGACAATGCTCCTACTACTCCCACCAAGAATTTGGTCAACCCGAATCCGGTATCCAAGACTTTTTGCTGTATGCATGTCTTTGGTTGGAGAAACAGAGTCATCCTCCTACTTCCCACTCTTGCTGTATGCATGTCTTGATTGCTGTGTTCTTTAGGCAGGATTGTTAAACGTTAATGTGAACAATTGTTGATTCAAGAAATTCTCAATATTTTATTGCTCTTTTGCATCCAATTTTGTGGGATTCAAAATATCTTTAGAACTGTGAAAAACTTGTTATTTGGACTTCCAGTATCTCCAAAAATGACGTCACAATCAAAATTCATATGATTTTCTATTAGTTTTAAATTGGGAGTGCAATATATTCTTAAAAATTAAATTGCTAGAAATTATTTTACTAAGATCCCGACTGCATGACAACAGAGTAGATTGTGGTGTTTATTTACCTATACAGTAAATTATACTAGCATCTATTTCCCTTGTAATGTTAAACCAATATTATTAGCCTCTGTCCTCCCCCCTAGACCTAAAGAAGTCAGGGGATGCAGAATCAAGTAAATCACCTGCAATAGATGGTGCCCCAGTTATCGTAATCAAGCAAAGAGTTAAAACCTGTCATTCATTTGACAGGGTTTTGCAAATGGCATGATTGAGATTTTGAAGTTCTCCCACGGTTCTACCATTTTAAGAACACTAATTGACTTAATCGATTCTCCGAGTTCTGCAGAATCTTCAACCTAGAAGCCTTACAAGAAGTGATATACAATCATCCAGGAAAAGTAAAGAAAAAAGGGGGAGGGGAAACTCTTTTTGGTCTAACAGTTTCTAAACTCCCAGTTCCCAAAACACTGATACTTGTAAAGAGTTCAGTGTCAGTCCAAAAATTTTTGCATCAAAATTACAACAGAACGTTAATTCCCCCAAAGCTACAAGCATTCTCACCTCAGAATTGAGTAAATGACAGATTATAAGACCATAGATATCAAAAAATGAACAAACTGTGCAGGTTTTTACCAATATTTCGGTCAATATTACTTTTGATGTCTAGTTATCTTCAAAGTACCAATATTCATGTGTACGCACATCATATCTATCATTCAGAAATGAAAAATGATGCTAATTTAGAATGATAATTCAAGCACATAAACTAAAATCAAGGAACCTACAATTCCCAATAGACTGGATACCCAAAAATTCATCAAGCAAATGCCACATCTGATCGTAATACATATTTGACTCCCTTATTGACATTTCTAGCTCCATGCAACATACACCTATCCCCATGAACGTGAAGGAGGGCCGTTCCTTCAGTAGGAGATACCTGGAGTTTTCACAATATTAAAACAATTGAATTCACAAGCTGCACCAAGCAAATTGTACAAGTAAGGAAATCTAGAATAACATGTCATCTCTTTATTATTGGAGAAAGAAGGAACGGATGAGAATGTGAACTCGATATTCTCTTTCATTTGCCTTTTCATTTCCTATTTTACCTGTCAGTTTTTGGTCTTATCCTCTGTTTTCGTTGTTTTTTTTTTTATTTCGCAGCCCGAATGGGACAGTTCATTTTCTTCTTTTACCAATTTTTGCTTTCACTAAAGGGGTTGATGTAGAGTAGATAGGGTGGTATCACAAGCATATGAATAAAAGGAGCAGAAAATCAAGTACCTCAGCCACTAGAGCATTCCTAGGACCATAAAAAGCAGTCTCTCCTCCAATTAAAGTCTCAGATACAGAATCCTGATGATTGTTATCATTTCTTGTTTTGGATGCAGAACTGCCACTGAGATATATTAGCAAAGTTTAGTGGGTGCGCTTTCCATTCCCAAGATTCACGCTTTCATCTATATGTCATCCAAATCGCTGACCGGCTTTATACCTAAGAAGGTATAAAGGGAAAAATGACGCATAGTTATGGTAGAGAAACAAAATTGGATATTTAAAAGTAGCTGACAATACTCAATTGTGGGATTTATAGCTTAGATTAACACAGATAGCGTGACTTTAGCTATTTACATAGTGTATCATAAAAGACCAAGACTATGCAAATTTTCCTCTGGTTGTGGTGCTTTGTTTTGGGTAGGAGGCCCTTTTTAGATTTTTTTTTAATTTTTTTTGGAGGGGGAAGAGGGGGGGGGGGGGGTGGGGGGGGGGGGTTTGATGCTATGCAGAATTGTAAGGGAGGATTGAACCCATGTCATTGATGATAGTCAGGGCATCATGTTACCAGCAACATTAACCCTTGCATCAAAATTATAGTTTCGCAGATAAAGCAAAGAGAAAATCAAGATTATAGTTTAGTCTGGAAAAATTTGCAAACAAGACAAGAAAACAGTTATAACCTGTAGAATCTAAGATTTGGGTTTAATCCAATCGCAACTTTGTCACGAATTTTCAAATCAGAAAGTAACTTGTTGAGTCCAGAATCCCATATTGTATCTGCAAGAACTGGATCGTTTACGGATATACGATCATTGTCCCTATAAGCTTCACCTTTTGTTGGACCAAGGCTCCCTTGGTGAACAAAACCAATAGATTCTGCAACTTTAATAAATGCTTTTGATTCAACAGAAGAGAAGAAATTATGCATCTGAATACCTTAAGCAAAAAAAGCAACAAATTACTACGAGCTGAAGCCAAAACCTGCCATGCTCTGAGTCGCACAAATGAATTTCAACACTGAACAGAAAAAATGAAACATTAATAGTTCTCTAAATCCAGATGGAAAAATAGGTGCCTAGGATTTTAAAATCACTAATTGTGAGCAGGCAAAGATGATAACCCGTAAGTAAACATCACAAACTGCCTAAAGTGTAGCTGATTCTTATAACATAATTTAGAGTTGCCCTGCTATGCTTGCTCAAAAACATTGCACGAGCATGATCAAGCGACAAAACAAACTGAGATCAAGCTCAAGATAGATTTCACAAGCTACATTGTGAGGATAAGAGAGTACTATCATTTTCATTGCTGCCAACAGGAGAAAATGGTCCCATGAATACTGCTGAATTCAAGAATAAACCACTGAAAGAAGCTAACTCAACATGAGAAGACCTCGAAGCTATTAAGCAAAGTTGCCACAAAAATGCTCAACAAGCTAACAGAATGACAAGAACCCTTGTGCAAATCAAACGCATACAATGTGATACGATGCTTAGCAAGTAAAATAAAAAGGTAAAAACACCCTGAATCTGAATTACAATAGCTAAGAAAACATCGTTAACAGTAGTTATATAAGTTTGTATTTCCAGGAGCAATTACAAAAGGGCTAAAAAAATAAAGACTTCACAAAAATTATGAAAAAAAAATGGCGAAACCAAGAACAGATACAAATTTCCATAATTTACAAAACAAAAACACAAATCACAGATTAGAGAAGGAAGGTTGTATGGAAGGTAACAAAAATTAACATGGGAACTTCGAACCGTACAGTAAAAGGGTCGTTGTCTTTGAGGCGAGTGATTTCAAGATTAGACTTGGGTTTGATCAATGGCCACTCCGATGATGTTCTTGTTTTCTTGTACTTGCCATCGTTCTTCCTTCGTCCTCCCATTTTTCGCTTCATTTGATTCTTTGGTTTCTGTTCTGTTCGATATTTTCCGCTTAAATCAGGGGCATTCTTCTTTTCGGGCTCAGAGAAGTCCACAATGCGTTAACCGAGCCTGAAATTGTCCTAATAAATGGTCATCTGGGCTTAGAGACTCCAATTTCTTTTGCACATATAACTCTATCCGGGGCTCTTCATACCCAGTCGGTTAATTCACGAATATATAAAAACTGACAATGCTTAAGTTGGGGACGCATCCACGCCGGTCCAAAAACAGCAGTCTGTTGTCATAGACCAATAAAGGCCTCTAACAAATAGTGGGGCTTTTCAAATCTACAAAATCATTTTAAGACTGCGTGAGATATATGTCTGTTTGGTCCAATGTTACACATTTTTGTATTATACTTACGATATATTACCTCATATGATGACATGTGATTCTTTTTTAATAGATATGGTTAGTGTATGTATATTTGTCACTCTCTTTAGTGATGTAATATGAGTATAATACCAAAATATATAACAGAAGATTCAAGTCGAACTAAGACTAAGTATAATTTATAATAGGAACATAGTCGTAACATCCTCTGCAAAGTTTGGAGTACTATCTAAACTTTAAAAAAAAAAAGAAAAAGAAAAAAAAGAATTAGCTAATATCTCATTTGATGAATTGTTTGACAGAGAAAGAATAGCAAAAATAAAGAAAAAAGTTGAACTCGAAATTTATATTTCTCGCAGAAGAAAATTTCAAATAATCTCCACATAAAGAATAATAAAGGCACCTATAAGCTTCATTACTTAGTAGGAATGGACCATGGACCGTTCATCCAGGGTTTCTTGTGTTCTTTTTTAAATTTTCTACCTTTTTTGTTCATGTGAGAGTGGTGTTTTCTAGTGCTTGTACATTTTCTTCAAGACATTCATATTATACAACTAATGACTTGATCATCGAAGATAGTACCTGTTAAGATATGTTTATTTTACTTGAGAAGCAGTTGATCCCATACCGTCATTTATTTGTAAGAATCTCATTCAATCTTTTCGCAACGACATGCAATGTGAACATGCAAGATAAGCTTTAGTTTTAGCCCAGAATATCTTCCAGGTACAACGTTGTGCAGCAACAGAATCGTCATAATTGGCATCGTCAGACACCATAGGCTGCATAATAGAGCAAAACAACCACCAGCTGCATATGTCTATTCCCACAGAAAAAAGAAAAATTTTTTGCCAACTTTGTCCACTAGAGATGTGACCAAATTTTATTACTAGGGGAAAATAGCCAGAAAAATATTTCCAGTACCGTACTATTCGCTTGAAAACCATACAGGCAATAATGGCAAATTGGCCTCCCTTTGCTTCGCCAAAGTGGAAAGGATTGAAAGGGAAAGCAGCGTGAACGGCCACCAAGTGGTCCATCCCTCAGTAAGATCATGTCACAGTCCAAATTAAGGGAAGCCCAATACGACATTTCTATATTACAAAACTACAATCCTAATATTGCACGACGGCAGGCCGAGTACCAGACCCCTACCTCTGGTCTCCAATTAGCACACTACTTTTAAGTCTTGTGGTACAGACCCGTAAACCCACCACAGCTAAGAGGAGGGACCTCTACAGCTGTGATTACTTACAATTAGTTGGTTGCAAGCTGAGATTGCTCATTCAATTTTTCAGTTGTCAAGATCTATTAATAGTGCAGCATGAATGCCATTTTTGCAATTGTAGTAACTGGTAAACACTTTTGACGTCCTTCGTGCAACTCCAACAGTTATAGGTGGTCTATTACGCTGATGATATGTAATATGATTTTACACACATTCATAGGATGACATGTGCATTGAGTTCTATTGATAATTATAAAAATGGCGCATATTACATTGTATATAACAAAAGATTTATAGCCAACTCGAAACCCCAACGCCAACCCCAACCATCAAACCTCCACCTTCTGAGAAAAAGAATGAGAGAATTTTAAAGTATGAAATTTTTGTGAAATTTCTAAATTCATATAGCGGGGGGAAAAACAATATCTAATGACCATGTCTAGGGGTGTCAAAGTTCTAGGTCTGTAACATAATTTGACCCAGACCTATTATTTTTTCGGATATGAGTAGAGGTATAAATTCGTTTACTTGAACTCTTTTTTTCTAATAAAAAACGGGTCGAATACGAAATATTCTATCCTGATTCAGATCTGATTGAAACCCATTTAATTAAATAATAATTATAAAATAGATACACACATTTTACACTTCTAATACCTAATACTCAACACACACACACACACACACGTGTTTTACACTTTCAATATTCAATATCCAGTAAATAATAATTACAAAAATATATATACATATTTTACGCTTTTAAGACTAGACTTGACCCAATCCTTATCCAAACCTAAATAGACCTCGATCCAGAAATCAAATGTAAGAACTATTGGGTATGTGGATTCGGGTACAAAATAAATTTCACTAAAATCAATTTGGATTCGAGTCCAAAATATTCAATTTCGGTCGGATCCAACCCATTGACACCTCTAACTATGTCTCTTTACAAATATTTATCCACTTGTTTAGAACATTGACTTTGCCGATTTTTACCGATAGTTTTGTTTTATTATTCTTAAAAGGGTACTGTATTATTATTTGTTGCAAGTTTGAGAAGTAACATCGACGATTAAAAGAGTCAAACTCAGGAAATCATTCAACGAGAATGTGTTTCAGCGATAAAAACTTACTACACTTAAAAAAGATCATCTTACATGACGTACAAGTAATGGCGTAAACTTACATTTCTTGACTACCTTTCATCTGTTGAAATTTAACATCTGGCAAAGGAGTGTTCTTGTCTCTTTGTATCCACAATGCATACTAACTGGTTCGAATGTCTTAAACTCGTGATCCACAATGTCTTCTAATATAACGTCTTTATCTCCAACCAAAATTATTAATGTATATTGGTAGAAAATATTTATATATACTTCACAGTTTGATTCATAAACTTTACTTTTAATTTTTTAGACAAAAAATCATTTTGTTATTTGGGTTTATTAATGTTGTGATAAAGAGTATGTCTGATTTGTGTTTATTATATTTTTATAACTTAAAATGTTAAAACTCATGGGTATATCAGTTCAAGTGAAGTCTATAAATTATTACGACTTTAATATAGACAAATATTAATTTTGAATATCCATCCTATCCAAAGTTCAATAGACTTGATATTGACGGGCTATATTTCCAACACGAAGTAGATTTTTGTACTGATCGGGTCTACGGTACTATTTGTGAGTATTATAATCTTAAAAAAGTCATACAAATATAGCGATGCATGCTACTGTAAAAATACTTAATGTGACTCTCCTCTAAATGATAAGCTCCACAGGTGGGGTTAAAAACTGAGTCCATATAAGAAATTTACACTTTTATGTATAATGGTGACTTCGGTCAAATTACACAAATATCACTTTTCCTTTAATCATTTAAGAATTGGAAATCTTTGAAAATAATTCATTTTCATGATGGGCATTTCATAGTCTTGGTGAATTAGCAATGCTTGAGAAGTGATATATACACATTTAATTTTTTTTAGAATCAATAGAAAAAGAAAACATGGGGTGATAAAAATATGATAGAGGAGAAATGTTATTGCAGGGACTGTAAGTATTTTATCCTTACTTTAACAGTAAATATGAAGCATTTAAAATTGACGCTATAACTTTATTTTGGGCCAACACAACACCTACCTTTTCTTTAGGAATCTATCACAATCAAACCTTAGTTGTTAACCTGCGATCGTCGACGTCCTGTGTAATAGACCAATCAATTTAATTAGCCTCATTAACAAAGACAACAATGAAATTTAATTAATCAATTAAATGTCTAAGTACTTTTTCCAAGAAACGTTGAGCAGACGCACCAAACAAGATAATCCACGTGACAAGCTTTGTTCCCGTTGGACAAGTTAAGGTAGCGAACGTTAATACAATAAACGACGGGTGTGTTGTCAGCTGTTTATACGTCCAAAGTTGTATCATCGTACGATGAAAACGACGGGTTTTACATTATCTCAGTACTAGGAGCACATAAATCAACAAATGCCCTCACCGTTTGATGACACTTTCTTTTTTGTGTTGCTGTGCTTTTTGGAAGAGTTTTTTTTTTTTTTTTAACTTTCTATAATGGAAACCATTTTCCTCCTAAGTTTACCAAAAAAAGATAAAAATAAGTTTTTGGCAGTCACATTTTATTTTTTTCAGCTTACTTTTTTGGTGCTTTTCCTTTTTTGTGGGTAAGGTAAGGCCTTACCAGTGAAAGGCAGAGAATAAGAGGAACTAGTAGCTAATATGATCAACAAGGAAATGTTGTTGGCTTCTTGTGGTCCTGAAATAAAGAGCTAAATACATCAACAATCAGAAGATCCTTCATGTCTTTCTTCTTAGCTTATTTATATCTCTAAGGGGGTTATCTTTTTTTCCTAATTCCTGTGAGCATTGACACTCTCCATTGTTTTTCCACTTCCTTGCAAAAGTACTTTTCCAAAAAAAAATTTCTTGGCTTCAATCCTGTGCATTTCGGGAGATTTTTGACACACTCAAGTTTCAAACAGTTTCAGGTGATTCAGTGAATTGTGTTGTCTTCCACAAAGATCATTTTCTAATTGTTCTTTGATTCTAGTGAATTGTGTTGACTAGGGTTTTCATTTCCATCTTTATTCTTCTTAAAAGTTTGAGACAGTAAGTCTTTCAGATTTTTCTCGTGTAAGGATTCTAGGGTTCTTCTTTTAGGGGTTCTCAGTTGCTTGACCCAGTTAATTTTGGTTTGCCGATTTGTTGAAAACTCTACCTTATGATAGTTGTTTGTTGCCATCAATTTGGCCATCAGCTTTTTTCCCAAGCTGCCCAATTAGCTCAAGAGGAACCTGGTGGTGATATTTGCTATTTTTGTAGGCTGATCCCTACTTAGATTTCCATGCTTTCTAGCTTGCCTTACACATTTTTTTACGGGCTACTAACTATATATACAGAAAATGGTGAGAGGAAAGATTCAAATGAGACGAATTGAGGATGCAACAAGCAGGCAGGTGACCTTCTCAAAGCGAAGAAATGGGCTTTTGAAGAAGGCGTACGAGCTATCTATTCTATGCGATGCCGAGGTTGCTTTGATTGTTTTCTCACAAAAAGGAAAGCTTTATCAGTTCTCAAGCTCCAAGTATGTTCTCCACATGTCCTGAAAAATGTGCTTTTGCCAAATTTGAATTATTTCTTGATACGACCAAAACAATTTCAGAAAATTATTTCTCCTACAAATTTTTAATTCGCTCCTACTATTGTGCACTTTCGTTTGTTTGTTTGTAATTTTTTACTGGCATCAAGATAAGGTATGGCCTTTGTCTACTTTGATAAGCTTTAAGTACGAAGAGAATAGTGTGTGAAATTGGAATCAAAGTCCTTTCAATCTCAGCTCCAGGTATAGAGTAGTACTAGTGTTCCGACAGATTTAATTATGATATTCAACATACAATGATTCTCGAAAAGAAACTGCATACTTCATTTTCTGTAGATTCCCCATCTTTTGCAATGCGCTGGCTCATCTGTACTTCAGTATTCTAATGAGGAGAAGGAGATCATCATCGAGCCCCTAAGCCAAAATTAACGATGATCCACTATTTATTTATTGTTCTTTCCTCTATGAACAACGTTTCTGAGAACTTTTTTCAGCATTAATTCTATGTCACTTTATATTATGGTTGAAAATTTTATGCTGTGGGATGTGACTTTTTCATCTTGATTTAATGAAGCTTGAACCTAGTGGAGATGGAATAGACAATCCAGCTACTGGATGATCCTTTGTATCACATTAATGATTAAACTCCTTTTTGTAATCCAGTTTTTTCTTGAATGTCTCTTATATGATTCAATGAAGATAAAGTTTGAGTTGAGGACATAAAACTCTCATTTATTTTATCTTCTTTGTGGTTCATTAATTTACTTGCCTATTGGTTGTCCATGAGGTATTTTTCTACAACTTATTCAATATTCATATTCCTGTAGTTTCTCATGCGGTATGGTTTGAAACATTGAGGGTAACTTACCCAAGCATGCATCTGAACTTGTGATTAGATAATCCTCATATCGAGATTTAATGGACTTAGACCCTAGTTCTATATTAGTGGTTTTTGTATTTCCTATCAGTCAAAATTTTTGTTTTGATCTTGTAGCATACAAAAGACAATTGAGAAATATCGGAACTGTGTTAAAGATGACCAGAGAAGCAACCAAGATATTGAGAAACATCTGCAGGTTAGCTACTGTTTAATGCTTTTTTTAACAAAATCTCAAACCACAAGTAAAAAGGGTGAAAATGGGTCCTTCACAATCAACTTGTATCCTACTCCTTTCTAGCTTATAATTGGATGCCAATAACTTATTTAGTAAGCTGATCATCAAACCACTGACTTTATTTTTTTTCAATACACTTTATGTCTTTATTGAGCCAAATGGAAGTACTTGGCACCAAATCAAGAGAGGTTCACTATTTGCCTGATTTATTTACCAAATACTCATAGGAAATTAAGCTAGAATGAAGTTCTGAGCAACTTGGTTCCATTTTTACAGTTCTAATCTGAGGTGACATTACATTGTAAGCATCTCTATTTCATATTATGTTCCCTAGTACAAGGTATTATAAGAGGTGGAATCAATTCATTAGGGTAGCTAAAACACAAGTTAATCTTGAGCTGTTTGTGAACAATTCTTTGTTTTAGATGTGATTTTGCTCGTTTGCACACCTACACAACCAAACTGGATATTAACTTTGGCTTGTTGAATGACCAAAATTTTGGCTGTAGTATTAATTATTTTCTAAAATTTGAAGGTTACAAAAGGATTGAAGAAGTGAGTACACTTTAATATTTCTTTATACCAAGTTCAAGAAAATTTATTCTCAAATACTTTTAGCTCAAACTTAAGCTTAAATATGAGCTTGAACTTGAGCTTGAGTTCATTAATTTTGTCTACTTGAGTTTGATTTCAAGCTTGGGCTTTGATAAACTTAATCAACTGGTAAATTACCTTTAAGCTCAAATGTAGCTAGACTTATTTACTTATCAAACTAAAATCTAATAACTAAAGCTAGCTTCAACTTGAGTTGCTTATAGCACTAAATATCTGTGTATGTATGTATAGACTTACACACATTTTGCAAGTGCATGATTTGGATGAGCTTTAATAAACTTAATCAACTGGTAAATTACCTTTAAGCCGAAATGTAGCTAGACTTATTTACTTATCAAATTTCTAATAACTAAATCTAGCTTCAACTGGAGTTGCTTATAGCACTAAGTATCTGTGTACGTATGTATAGACTTTCACACATTTTTGCAAGTGCATGATTTGCGTGAGCTTTAATAAACTTAATCAACTAGCAAATTATCTTTAAGCTCAAATGTAGCTAGACTTTTTTACTTATCAAACTAAAATCTAATAATTAAAACTAGCTTCAACTTGAGTTGCTTACAGCACTAAATATCTGTGTATGTATGTATAGACTTACACACATTTTTGCAAGTGCATGATATGGGTGAGCTTTAATAAACTTAATTAACCAGTAAATTACCTTCAAGCTTGAATGTAGCTAGACTTGTTTACTTATCAAACTAAAATCTAATAACTAAAGCTAGCTTCAACTTGAGTTGCTTATAGCACTAAATATCTGTGTATGTATGTATAGACTTACACACATTTTTGCAAGTGCATGATTTGGGTGAACTTTAATAAACTTAATCAACTAGTAAATTATCTTTAAGCTCGAATGTAGCTAGAGTTATTTACTTATCAAACTAAAGCTAGCTTCAACTCGAGTTGCTTATAGCACTAAATATCTGTGTATGTATGTATAGACTTGTACACATTTTTGCGAGTGCATGATTTGGGTGAGTGCCCGGTGGACAGCCACCACTGTCCGAGCCATATTGACTTAAGGAGGTGCAGCGACCTTGTATTAGGAACATTAGTTTTTACCAGTTCTTTCCTCAAAAAAATTCCCTCATTTTAAAGATTTAGAATTTCCAATGCCACTGTACGGGAAAATATTCAGTAAAATTCAAAATAAATAAGATACGCAAAGAAAAGAAAACCTTGGAGCTACCACAGATTTACATTCATTTTTTTAATGTAACATTTTCATATGTTTGATTTTATGAATAAATTGGAGTATGTTCTTGTATTTAACTGTCTATCCTTCATGTAATATGGGGAAAATTTCCTCCAAAAACTTGAAAGGTTAATTATTCCCCGAGTCCCTAAACTATTTCACTAGTCTCAGTTTACTTTCTAAACTTTTAATTATGTCAGGTTAAGTCACTCAACTTTTACATTAATATTTAATTTGTTCTCAATAATAATTAATGACAAAATTGCCCTTCTATTTATATCAAGTTTTTGTTTTTTTTTCTCCTTTAATTTTCAGTGTTTTTCTTACATTTTTTTTTGTTTATTCCTTCTACTCCTTCCCTATCCGTATCTGCATCTTTAAGCAATCCAATTGAATATTATTATTTTTTTTGTAGGTTTACATTGATTGATTTATTTGAAAAGTTTAGCGTATTTTTTATTATTCTTGAGATATGGATGAAGATGATGGATAAAAAATATATATATAATAAAACTTCAAAAAAAGATTTTAAAAAATATATATAGTGCCTAAAACAAGTGTCTAAAAAAAGTTTAAGTTGTCCCCAAGACCGATTCTTGATAAAATTTTGCAGTTGTTGATGCCAAATTTGTGCTTTATTTTAAACACTTTATGTTTTTTTAAATCTTTTTTTGAAGTTTTCTTATATTTTATGTCTTTTATATGTTCTTCTTATTTAAATCTTATGAACGTCAAAAAATACTAATTTTTTTCAAGTAAATCAATCAATATAAGTTTGCAAAAAAAAAGTTGAAATTCGGTTGGGTTCCTTGAGGATGAAGATAATGATAGGGAAGGAGCAGAAGGAATAAATAAAGAACGCAACAAAAATAATAAAAAGTACAGAAGAGAAAAAACATAAACATGATATGATATAAATTAAAGAGTAATTTTGTCTTTAATTAGTATTAGGGACCAATTAAACACTAATGCGAGAGTTAAGGTACTAAATTAATACAATTAAAAGTTTAAGGACTAAACCGAGACTCGTAAAATAGTTTGTGGACAAATGAAGTAATTAAAAATAATGAGTTTTTCAATTAATGAGAAATTTATTTAAATATGAGTTCCTCTATTTATCAATTGGAACCACAATTGTAATCATTAACTAACTCTAAATCATTTCTACAATTTGTTATTGTGTTACTCATAAAAATCTTGACAGAATTCATGAATAGGTGCAAATAATAATTGTTTTGAAAGTACATTTGCTTCAGAATTTCATACAAATTCTACACATAGGATAGTTAGGTTAATGGCACAAGTAATCTCAAATTTGTTCTTAATCAAAACTTGTAGCCAATTTGATGAGAATATCAAATGAGGTGGAATATCCAGTTTAGGTTTTTATACTTTTAGTGGTAATTAAGGATAATTTTGAGTTTAAATGACAAATTGAGAATCAAAAGAAGGTTAGATAGAAAAGTAGTTTTTGCCCTATTTGAAATCTACAACATCTTTAGTTCCTTGAATTGTTTTAGTCTGAGTAGGTCTATTGGAACTTCCTTTGTGATTTTGAAGTTATTTATTAAGGTTTTAACTTTTGTTGTTTTTAACCTAACACACTTGAAATTTGGTTATTGTTACTCCATAAAGCTACATTATGCTATAATAGAGTAATTCTTTATTTCTTTTTAACAGCGCTAATCTTTTTGCTTGCTTCTACAATTGTAATTTTTTTTTTTATCAAACCTATACTATACATTAGGGGAGGGAAATGGTGTTACCAAAATGAAGTCGTAAAGTTCTAACCGCTAAACCTTTTATTCGTTCTCGTTAATCAAATTTAACGTCAAGCTCATGTCTAACGTAATAGTCATGCACTAGGGCTTAAGCTTGGTTCTCATGCTGTGCATGTGTGCATGCAGTTAGTAAATGCATGTGAGCTTCATGCACCAGGGCTTAAGCTTGGTTCTCATGCTGTACCTGCAGCTTGTATAGTTTTTCCCATCGTTCCTTGTTTAATTTACCTTATGCTATCTCACCATACAAAACTTGCTTCGAGCCTAGCTCGATCTTTAGTTAAACTATGGATGGCTTGTATGACCAAGGCCATCTTAAGCTTCCAGTCAACCCTTGATTTTCATTCCTTCTAAATATCCGTTTGGTAATTGGTTCCATGAGCAGGAGCTGAAGATGGAAAGTGTGAACATGGCAAGGAAGTTAGAGTTCCTCGAAGCTTCTCAACGGTAATGACTTATTGCTATTTTCCTTACAAATGTGGATTCTTGAGTAAATGGCCATCCATTTATTGTTGAATTTTGGATGGTTTCAGGAAGCTTTTGGGGCAAAATCTGGGATCATGTTCACTCGATGAACTTCAACAGATTGACAGCCAGCTTGAAAGAAGTCTCGCAAACATCCGGGCAAGGAAGGTAACTAGCAAAAGTGCATTGAAATGGCTATTCCTGATGATGGTTCACCGCACTTAACCTTCAAAAATAAACCAACTTTGGCCCTGATAATGTTGTTGTCAAAGAGACTTTACTTCTATCATTCTGTTTCTTAAATAAAAGCACAACTTTCTGGTGGGTACAATTTCTTGGTAAATGATTTTGATTTCACAAATTTTTGCTTCTCTAAATACAGACTCAGCTATTCAAGGAAGAAATAGAACGGCTAAAAGCGAAGGTATGATGTTGATGATCATAGACTTAATGCATTATATGGCAACTGGAACTGCATCAATGTTTTGTTCTAAATATATTCCTATTATTTCCAGGAGATGCTTATGTTGGAAGAGAATGCAACATTATCTCAAAAGGTAAACAAAATTCATCTGTCAGTCTCTCTCTCTCTTCTCTCTTGGTGAGTCTAGTCATATCATATTACCTAGCAAAAGCTTATACCTTGCAGTTCATAGAGTTGCCAGGACTGAAACAAGTCACGTGTTTATTGAATGGTTTATATGTAGACATCTACTTCTCAAATCTTTAGAAAAATTCAATGGATGTTATCATTCTTTATCAATTTCAAATGATAAAACTTTGAATCTATTGTCAAAGATGGAAACCTTTCTGCTGAACCGCTTATCCAATGTCTTGTCGTTTATAGCCATATTTATTCGCATAGGTTTTGGATTCTCTGTGCACCAGCTAAACGATTGCCACGTGTCTTTCTATTAGTTATGTCCCTTGTAAGTAGCCATATTCTTGATGCAGGCTTTGGTTTTATGTATGCTACCTAAATAATTGACATGTGTCTCCCATTAATTATGTCCCCCTGTGAAAAGAATAGCCATATACTTGATGCAGAGGCTTTAGTTTTCTGTATGCTACCTAAATGATTGAGATGTCCAAAAATGCGCGTCAATCACGAGTTGATTAACATAGGTGTAAAAGAGGACCAATGTCTTGCAAGTGTTATAGTATCAGCAATTAAAATGGACCATTCAAGAATTAGATTGGGATGATGAGGATATTTTCTCACTGATGCTATCATAAGTTTGTTTCAAACGTGAACTATGACCTTGTGGATATAGTGTGGAGTGGAGGCTTGGCATGTACCAGAGCAAATGAAGGAAACCGAAAGGTGCAGCCAAATTATTCAAAGCTCCGAGGTGGAGACCGAGTTGTTCATTGGCCTTCCTGAAACTCGCTGTTCATAGACTGGCCATGACTGTTGATGATCTTTCTCAACTTCCAAACATACATATCTATTATGTCCCTAATTTGAGGAATTGTTTACTTATATGATACATGCATAAGTGCTAGATTTTCTCATGATGTATCGCTTTTCTCTCTTGTAAAATCATATTTGTCCGGTGTAAATGTTCATGGAGAATAAAATGTATAGGAACCTCTTATTTCGCAATACCAAGTCCAGAATTGTTGTTTGACTATTTGAATATAAATGAATCAGAATGAGAATTCTGCATGAATGTGATACTTTCTTTTATTTTTTATTTTTTAATTTCCATAAGTTTAGTTTTCATAACAGGAACGAAATGTTTTTAATAGATATAAAATTGACCGCAATTAATATGTTTTCATTTATTTGTTTCTTTTAGGATTCTCCCTTGTTTTTCTGGTAAAGGGTTTTGGAAAAATGGTTTACGGTGGTAAACTAGTTAGTCTTCGGTTGATCTGAGATAGGGATTGCATGGTGGTGTTGCCGTACTTCATTTGTGTAGGTCTTGTTTGAAGGGTAAAAAGAGAACAGGAAAAAGAAGACGACGAAAGTAAAAGAACCAAAGCAAAACTTTAGGGTTACCTTCATAACTTAAAAGGCTTAAAATTAGAAGCCTATTCTCACATCTTCCGCTTTTTCATTTATACAAATCACTTAAACTTTTACACACAAACACTCGCACTTAAACTAAGCGATATTTGGTTTGGGAGAATCGATGAGGGAAATGGATACGAGAGTAATGACACCCATTGTTAATGTATAAAAAATAACTATTGTTATTATTTAATTGGAATAAGAGTGATTAATTGGGGTTTATATGATTCTTTTCAAAATACTACTTTATCAAATTCGTTAACTCTTTTAGAAGGAATGACACCCATTCTATTACTAAACTAAACATGTTGAGGGAAATCATTAAAACTCATACTCATAGTAGGGTTAATGATATTTATAGTGATAGTGATTGAAAGATGTACACCAAACTGCTCCTAATATTATATAGACAATGTGTGTGTAATTCTTACATTTTAAGTTTCTATACAAAAATAGTAAGCTCAAATAATAAGGCTCCTTGATCTAAAAAATAAAAAGTGCATATATACAAGATAAAAAAAATTTGTGTAAATCATTTTCCAAAACCAATATCAATTTTTTTAATGTAGCTGTAATAAAATACCAAAAGCTATTTTGAAATACCTCAAGATTTTGGTTCTCATAATCAACTTTTTTGAGTTTAAAATAAACTAAAATCAAAGATCACAAGTTATAAGAAGCACCCTCAAAATGGATCTCAGCTTTTATATTTTTTTTGGGGGGAAAAAACAAAGAGACCACACTAAACTGATTATAAGCAACTAAGAACAAAGGCATGGATACATCAACAAATTTTTTTTTTTTTTTTTTTTGAGCAATGGATACGTCAACACAACAAGAAGAATTAAAATAACCCAAAATACAAAAAAAAAAAATAAAAAAAAGGGATGGAGCCCTAAATTTATGAGCCCCAAGTACAAAAGATGGAGAACAAACTTTCGCCTCTTGGCACTGCAAGAATAAGGACCTTTCGAGGCGCTTAAAAACGTCACTTTAAGATACTTTTTGGGGCGTTTTCCCTTTCGAGGCGTTCACCAAAAACGCCATGCAAACCCCCTGTTTGGAAAAGCTTTGAGGCGTTTTCTAGTGTCACAAAAAGTGAATTCAAGGCACTTAAAAACGCCCTAATAGAGCTCTAAACGAGACTAGTTTATTGCATTTAAAAAAGTTCTAATATGACATTAGTTTGCGCCTCAATTTTATGCCTATTGGGGCGTTTCTTAATGCCTTATTAATGAGTTTTATAGACGTTTAAAAGTGTCATATGAGCTTAATCTATTAAGGCATTTTATTGGGTTGTTTATATCCACCTTTCGTGACACTATAAAAGTGTCAGCAAAACTGTATGTGTTGAGGCGTTTTTTAATGCATCTTTTGTAAGTTTTGAAGGCATTTAAAAATGTCATATTATTGATCTATCAAGACAGTTTGCAATGTTGCGTATGTTCATCAATCGTGACACTTTGAAGTGTCAGGACAGTTGTCATGTGGAGGCACTTTTAGAATTATTTGGGGTCACTTTTAAGCACTATGATAAACCTATTTGGGGTCACTTTTAAGCAATATGATAAGCCTATTTTAAGTCATTTTTTCTTCTAAATATCAAATGCATTCATCTGTACTCTTCGTATTGCATAATAAGGCCATTATTTTTTTGGAGAATGGCACAATAACGATTTTCCACTCAAAGCATCCCAAGGAAAAATAATCAAATACAATTAACCAGCTGACTAATTAGAATTCATTGCATAAAATATGTAATACAACATCCACCTCTTTGAATTCCAACAAAAGTAGAGGTATCAAATTAGACATTTCAATGGTATCCTCAAATATAATTATCAACATCCAAAACAAAAGTTAAAAGAGTACCAAAATATTACAAGTGACATTAGTGCAGATGTTATCTTGCATTCCAATTGAGGATTTAGCCAAAAGAACTGTTAACAAAGAACCCAGCAACACCATGATGAAAGAATGAATAATCAAGCTTCATGCATCTTCACCTGTAAGATTAGTACATTAAGTTATAATTCTAACTAATAATCTAATACATGTTTCAAGAATTGTAATTGTTATTCTAACATTAAGTACTTAAAAGTTATTAAAACTTTGTTAAAAACTGTACCAGCTTAGATGGCCAAGCGATAGGTGCACCAAGTGCATCTCCAATTGTGATCATTGGCTCATAAGGCCTAATCAATTGCTCTTCCCTCTCCACCGCGACTTGCACTAGTATTTCAAACCAACCAAAACCCAATTGATGTCCTCCAACAACTTTAGATGGATCAATTCCTTGAAGACGTCCAAGTGCTACAATCTTTGATTGGTCAAATAAACTAGATAAAGCTACCCAATCACCCTCCTAAAACAAAATCAAAAATCACTTGGTTAGCTTTGACTGAATTTTTAAAAAAATTTTGACAGAGTTTCCCCTGTATTTTGAACATTTTCCCAATTTTTCAGCACCAAATATCTATAAACATAACTTTTCCAAGCACAAACAAATATTATCATATTCAAATAGCCACAATATTGAACTTGCAATCGTGAAGTTTATTGAATTGTAATTATGAATTCAAATAGCTACAATATTCTCACATTCAAAGAATACAATATTCTTACTACTTTTCCTTCTACTTAAACTTCCAAATTAAAGAGTTTAAACTCTCCAATTCTCTTCTTTTCTTCCACTTTCTTTGTCGTAGGTTTTATGTATCATTTTCTTTTTGGATAGGGAATACATGTAGAATATCCCAACTATCTAGACAACTAGTTGAGCAAACTAATTTGGTTTGTTGTGCAGTAAGTTAAATAAGTGGTTTATCCTCTCAAAAGCAATAAACATTGCGTCAAGCAACATGAAACTTGGCCAGTAATGACTTTCTCCCTAAGACATACAATGCAACAAATAATTTTCCTTTTTTCTTTTTTCTCCCCTCAAATGCAGTGTACTAAGTAAGAGGCATATCAATCAATCAAGCCACAGACAGCTACTTCCCACTCCTAAGACAACAACATAAAAGAAGGAACCATCCAATCCTTTCCCCCTTTCCCTTCCCTTCTTACAGATTCAAATACAAACCTATAGAGCAAAAGTGAAAATCAAAATAATAAGACAAAAGAAAAGATTTTGAACATTGATGCAGTAATTCCAGCAAGGGGCAGCCTTAAGAACCTATCACCTGTCCATAATCAACCATCAATCCAATTCAAAATTAAACTACGAACAAGTAAGATCAACACCAGAATTCAGCCCAAGTGGGGAAGCATTTTAGTTATTTGTTTTGAATTCATCTAGCTTCAAAATTGAAAGTAAATATTTCCAATCACAGACAAAAGAAAATATTTTTATTTGACTTCCAACCTTCAATATTACTCGGGTGGTAACAATAATCTCCAAATACAAGAAAAATAATTGAAGTTTTGGATATATCTAATCCTAGGAGAATTGAATCATACATCATGACAAAAAAAAAAAAAAAACCACATCTAAACCAAGGCCCAAATCTGTAAGGCAACTGTACAACCGTAACTTACGGATGACTATGAACTAAACATGTGTCTAGCAAAAAGCGTACCAAATAAGTTGGGCAAATACATTGAGTTAGAGGTGATTGTTGGGTTGACTTGTCCCAAACCCAATTTTTCTAGGCCTGATACCCACGTCACATGAACAGGTACTTATTCACTGGACTAAATTCACAACTTCAGGCTCCTCAAATTAAAAGAATTCATTATATTACCTAATCTTTGGATAGGTTGAAGTCGAAAAATAAGTACCAAATGTAATCTGGCCAAGAAACTTTTAATTGACTTGCACTTTAAGATCAAAATCAACTTGTAAACAATTAAAATCACTAAATGGTTTTAACTGCTAAAGTCCTTAGCTTTTCCAAATAGATGGAAGTAAAAACAGCAAAATGCCATTCAACGAGCACAAAAACAAAACAATATTAACCAGAAATGCAAAAGATCTTAGTATCCCAGAATTTTCAAAGCTTTTTCAACATGCATCTGGCCAAATAACTAACATATTCATATCTAACCAAGCATAATAGAGAAATAAATTTGCTATAACAAAGAAAGATTAAGAGATAGGCCATGCATACCAAAAGAGGCCGTGAGCTAGAAGGTGAGCTTGAGATATGATTGGAGGAAATACGATTATTTATAGAACTTGAAGAGCCATTACTTCTTTGCTGGTACACCAATGACTTCAGATTTTCAATTTCCTTAGCTTGGTCTTTCAGTTGTTGATCTTGCTCTGCGAATTTTGCCTCCATATGGGATATTGCTGCCTTTTGCTCCATAACAATGCGATGACAAGTACTCCGGCTAGGTAGATTACCCCATAAATCAGCCGGTGCAACTCCTAGACCATACATGCGCACGCGTCCATTTCTATCTTGCCCAACTACTTGTGCGAATACATCATTTTGATTGACACTATCTTCAATGCCAGGAGGAAGTTGACTAACTTTTTCTTTCATAGCACACTACACACAAACAAAAATTATAATGTTAAGGCACTTAAACACTAAATATCTATAATATCTAGTTAACAAAGACTAAAGATATCAAATATGATAAGTTTAAGCTTATTTATACTTACCAATTTACTAGCAACTTCGTCATTTGAAGGATTTCCATTCGAGTCAGTATAGCAATGCTCAAACATTTCGACTCGTGTTGGAGGACGGCCTAAATTTTTCTTCTACAAAAAGGAAAAAAAAAATCTGGTAAAGCAAAAGCTTGGTTACAGCTAAGATTACAAAACAAAGTACAATGTTTTTCTTAAACAAAGTACAGTAAAAAGGCCACTTTTTTTTTTTTGACTAAAACATAAAAACGGAGACAATTTTTTTCCTTACACAATATCCATTTGCTGAAAAAATAAGTACAATGATTTTTACCAATATCTTTCGAAGTTGTGCATATGAATGCTTCCCTGTCTTATGATTCATTGTTTTCATGGCCCTAACTTCCTTGTTCTTTTCGCTAATTTCCTGAAATTAGTAAACAATTATTTTAGAAAATGAAAAATGAAGATTATTTTATAATAACTACTAATAAAATTCATTTGTACCTTTGTTTTCTCTAATTTCCAATACACCAACAAGTTTCTCCATTGATCTTCCAAGCACTCGAACATCCCTATTATGAACCTGACTTTCAACGGGTGAATCTGGATCATAATACTTTGCTTTTAAAGCTGCTTTCCAATTTCGCCATTTCTTGCCTATAGATCGCAGAGTCCATGTTTCAGAACCGGGAGGCAATTTAAACTTTTCCTGCAAAGTATTTAAATAGCTTAGAATCAAAATTTGGATATATTCAAGTAAGAATCAATGTCACATGTACATGCAAACTAAATATGCATCACCTTCACCACTGTTAGCATATCTTTCCTCTGAGAATCTGTAATCTTGTGCCAATCTTGTATATCAATAGGTGCATACAATCCATTTCTTGCCATAGTACCTAAAAAATCAACAAATTTGGATTTGTTCTTGCCCACAGGCTCACCATCCTTGTCGAATCTAACTTTATGGCGCCGACAATTGCGAGGTTGACCCCAAATTTCTTTCATATAAGTTGGTCCTCTAGTCTTTTTCACTACATTGTCAGTGTCACTTTCGTCATCTACGAACAATCAAAGTAACAATTTATATTCATAGGCATTACATAAAAGTAATTATACAAACCAAAGCTTCACATATTTTATCACATAAAGGATCTAATTCTATTAATAATTTGTTTGAGATGTACCTGTGGAGTCATGGTCATCTAGGTGGAGCTGATTTTCTTCATTGTCATCTGGTTCATCAACAAGTGTGTTCCCACCAATTCTCTGCCGCTTATTCCTTACCATCCTTTTAAAGATAAAAGTATTCTAAAAAGATAACACTGATAACAAAATTAATGTTACAAAAATTCATCATAAATATGTTAAATCAATGTACAAATACTTTGCAACTTTCAGTTCATCTACAAGCACCATTACAATATGCATTCAAATGAAATTCTATCCATAAACATACTATAGAAAAACATCACAAAAAAAAAAAGGAACCATAACAATGAGCTTTGCAATTTTGATTATATGAAACACAAGTCTAGTTGTGATCTAAGACAATTTCAATTCCTTGAACATCCTCACGAACCCAAATGACCTCTTCATTGCCATGGTCAGATTGGATATTGGAAACTGTGCTTTGCAAATATGTTTCAGTATCACAAACAGGCTGCATCTTAAACTCATTCCTAGGTGATGTGGTGATTACAACATGCCATCCATCTTCAAGTGGGTCTTCCACATAAAAGACTTGCGACACCTGACTTGCTAAGCACATAAGGCTCAATGTGGGGCTTTACATTTTTAAAGTTAGCCAATATGAATCCATCATCGTCCTGCTTTATTCTTTTCCCCTTTGATACCCAATCACATTCAAACAAAACCACTCTACGACCTCCTGTGTAATCCAGCTCAATGATATTTTTTAAAACACCATAATAAGCCATATCACTTGAAATCGGATTCTGATCTTTAGTGCTTGAAAAACTCGATGTTGTTGCACTGACAATAACTCCACTATTTTGAGTTTTTCTTTTTCGCTCTACTTCTCTTGTATGAAACCGAAAGCCATTAACAAGAAACTTTTCATACTGTATCCCAACAACATTTGGACCCTTAGCAAGAAGTTTCAAATCAGTTGAGATACGATCTTCCTTGGGCAGTTGAAGATGTTTAACCTATGGTGTATTAGCAAATTTAATTAAAAAAAATTTTCATAAAATGAAAAATTTAGTGAAAATTCTGTAAACTTACATGATTTGCAAACCAAGTTGCAAAAGTTTCAGAATGAATACGCTCAACTACATGTTTTGGAACTCGGGCATTTTGTTCTTTGACCATTTGATGATGTTGGCTGCAAATAGTAAAGCAAAATAAGTATGTATGTGTGTTGTGTGTGTTAGAGATTCATAATTTGAATGTCATCTACTTACTCAATGTATGGCTTGATGTAGTCACAATTAAAAAGCACATACTGGTGTGCTTTTCTCAAAATTTCATTACCAAGTGTCACAACAGTTCTTTTTCCTAAAGAACGACTTGCATTTGAGAATATATCTAATCCACCATCATTGCTCTCATCGAGATCCTCATTTCTTCTTGTTCTATTGAATTTTGTTTCAACATAGTCAGCCAAGTATAAGGAACAAAAAGTTAAACATTCTTCAGCTACATATCCTTCAGCAATGCAACCTTCTGGCCGACTTCTATTCCGAACATACGATTTCAAAGTCCCCAAATACCTTCAATATAATAAAGTTTAACTAGTTATAAAACTTGAAGAAAAGAATATAAATTAATAGATATTTAGGAAATTACCTTTCAATAGGATACATCCAACGGTAATGAACCGGACCTCCTATTTTTGCCTCAGTTGCTAAATGAACAGCGAGATGTACCATGATATCAAAAAAGGATGGTGGAAAAATTCTCTCCAATTGGCAAAGTATAATAGCAATCTCCTTTTCCAAATGAATCAAATCCGCTGGATTTAATACCTTAGAACAGAGCTTTTGAAAATACCTACTCAACTTAATCAAAGGAGAGCGCACCGCTTTTGATAAAGTCTTTCTCAAAGCTATAGGCAACAATTGCTGCATCAAAATATGATTATCATGACTTTTTAACCCAGAAATCCTTGGTGGCTTCAGTTGCACACATCGAGATATATTAGATGCATATCCATCTGGCACTTTTACCCTTTTCAAAACCTTGCAAAATGTTTCTTTTTCCTTCTTTTCCATTGTAAAACAAGATGGCGGCAAATAGATCTTGCCATTTTCTTTCTCAACAGGATGAAGATCTGGTCGCAAACCCATTTCAAGTAAATCAAGACGGGACTTAAATGTGTCTTTAGTCTTCCCGTCTATATTCAACAATGTAGCAAGAATGCTCTCACAAATATTTTTTTCAATGTGCATAACATCAAGATTGTGCCGGAGCAAATTATCTTTCCAATAAGGCAACTCAAAGAAGATACTCAACTTCTTCCAACTGAATGGCAATTTAGGATTGTCATTCACCATCTTTCCAAATCTGATATTCTGATTAGCCAACTCATTCAAAATTGTAGATCCCATTAGTTGTTCTGGTGGCCTTCCATGTTCTACCGTTCCATCAAAAGATTTGACATCTTTTCGGAAAGAATGATTCATTTCTAAAAACTTTCGATGGCCCATATAGCAATATTTTCCGCCATTTTTTAGCCATCGTGACCATGTATGTTTATGACACACAGGACATGCAAATTCACCTTTAGTGCTCCAACCAGATAGGTTTGCATAACCTGGAAAATCAGTAATAGTCCACAATAATGCTGCTCGCAATTGAAAGTTTTCTTTACAAGATGCATCATACGTATTCACTCCAACATCCCACAATTCCTTTAATTCAGCAATTAAAGGTTGTAGATAAACATCAATGTTGTTACCTGGAGCAGTTGGACCAGGTATCAATAATGACAACATAGTGTAGGGCTGCTTCATACACATCCATGGCGGTAAATTGTAAGGTATTAATAATACTGGCCATGTACTATGAGCTACACTCATATTTTTAAATGGATTAAATCCATCCGATGCTAACCCCAATCTAACATTACGAGGATCTTTAGAAAATGTTGCATGTTTATAGTCAAAGGTTTGCCAAGCTGGAGAATCAGCTGGATGTCTCATACAACCATCTTTAGTACGACCCTCGAAATGCCATCTCATATGCTTTGCAGTTTTAGAAGACATAAACAAACGTTGCAATCTAGGTTTTAAGGGAAAATGCCACAAAACCTTACGAGGTACTTTTCTTTTTTCACCAGTTGGATCATCTTCCGAAGCCACCCATCGAAGTTCCTTACATGTTTCACAAGATGTTCTTCCAGCATCTACCCCCCAATACAAGGTGCAATCATTAAGACAGGCATCATACTTTTCATATCCTAGTCCCAATTCCTTCATTAACTTCTCAGCTTCATAGTATGTCTTTGGCAAACCAACCATGGCATCAGGAAATGCTTCTTTTAACAAATCAAGCAACATGTCAAAAACTTTGTTGCTTAGTTTACCAAGACATTTGAGATGAAGCAATCGGATTATAAAGGAAAGTTTGGAGAATTGTTTGCATCCTGGGTAAAGTTCTTGCTGAGAGTCATCAATGAGTTTATAAAATTTTTCAGCTTCTGCATTAGGTAATTGCTCTCTATTGTTTTCTCCATCAAATGAGGTATGAGGTGATTGGGGGATACCTAATGCATCATGAATCAAATCATGCATGTCATCAGCTTTATTTGACTCTACATGTGGTGTTTCTTGAAAATTAGACGTGGAAACACTTGTATATGAAAATTCTCCATGAGCTACCCAATGGGTATATCCTTTAAGAAAACCATAAACTTTTAAATGGATTTCTGCATCCTTTCTAGTCACACAAATACCACAATTACATTCTTTGCATGGACATAAGATCATCCCATTCAAACTCGAATGCTGGAATGCGTAATCTAAAAACTTTTGCAAACCTTCCCAATACTCTTGGCTTCGTCTATTCTTTTGCATCCAAGTTTTATCCATGTTGTTGTAGTTATCAAAAATATACTCGAACAAACTAAGTAAAGAAGCACAAAAATCAATAATATGAGTAGTTATAAAATAAGTTGTATTACTAAGTGACACAACATAGAACAAAAAAAATTTAGAATTGCCCAGTAGCTCTACAACTCTACTAACATATTCCCAACAACCAAACAAATGTCAAAATTTTAATCCTAAGACTCGTATGCTAGATTAAAATCATTGTTGAGTGCCTTAAATTTTTAAAAGTAAACAAGAAAATGAAAAACATTTATTGAGAGCCATGAATTTTGTAAGGCAACCTGATTTATAATCCAACCATATATTTGAAATTTCAACCTAAAAAAATACAAAAAAAAATTGAGGTTTGTGGAGGAAATTAATTGCCTCCTTAAAAAAACTAACTAGTATTACTACACGTAATTCTTTTACAAGCTTTTGCATTTTAAGAAGCACACATGCATAAAATATTGTATAAAAATGCCAATGAAATGAGAAGCAAAGAAATCATCTTCCGAAAAAACAAGTTGCACTATAAACCACAAAAACACAAAAAGGAAACGATAACAAAAGAACAAAAACAAACATATTTTTTACCTTAGAATTGTTGGATGTTCCTTACAAGATTTGCTCACTGAAAGAAGTCCTCCCTTTTATGCTTGACAAAAGTACTAACCCTCAAATAATTCTGAAAATCCCAAAGGAAAATAAAATACGAGTAAAATAACATTATAGATGTAATTTTTTACCAAGATGTGAGAATGAGGAATTCAAAATGGCAAAGTATTAAATCTACTAAAGTTAACATTAAATTGACTTAAAATATAATATCATTTGTTACAATGCTGCCTTCACCACCAATTTCTCAATATAATTTCACTATACGCAAAAGATTTCCTAACAAAGTTGAGCCAAGTTTTTTGAGCAGTGTCAAGCAGTATCAGAACATATGTCCCAACACAAAGTTTTTAAAATATTTCATTGTAGAATGCAATTGCTGTAATTAGAGATAAATAAACAAAGAAATTCTAAAAAAGACCTAAGGTAGACATTGAAGGATTTACAACAACTTTTTACCATTAGAAATTAAATGGCCTATTTTGAAGCATTGTTGCAGCTAATAATGAAGGTAAAATTGACAAGAAAAGGTCTGAAACAAGTGATCACTTACTCATCCAGTGAAACAAATGCAGTCTAGTGATAGCTAGCAATTTTTTGCTTTTTTTTTTAATTTTTTAATTTGTTATTTATTTATTTAGTTTATTTACTAGGGACATATTTTACTGAATGATGAACCTATAAAATAAGCCATACAATGATATGGAAATGGATATTGTTTTCGGTGATAAGAATTGTTTGTGCGTGATTGTTTGAGACGGACAAAGAAATGTCCCTTGTTTTCCTTCTTTTTCTATTCCAATTAAGAATAATTATTACCTCTATATCAGATACTCCCTGCAGCAAGCTTCCCAAACAACTCAAGTGAAGGTTTTTCCTGCCAAAATAATATGCATATTCAATAGTTAATAAGCTTACATAAAAATACAATGTTCCAATCAAAGTTGTCATTCCAAATGAGACTAAGAACTCAAAGCCGTGAAGATAAGCACATTCTTATAATGCTTTCTTGTCCAAATGAGAAAAAAGAGCAAAATTTCTTATGTTTCAAGAAGGAAAAGATCACAGAAATTTGTTATCAATTAATTTGAACTCAAAGATTAAGGTCCATTTAATTCCAATGCTGATTCAGCAGCGTTTATTTTAGTTATTGAATCGCCATCTCCATTCCTACTCAAATAGACCACAATGAACAACATTAGGATTACTAGAAAATAACTACTTACAATTACGAATTAATTAAAAAATACAAGTGCTAGGCTAGCTGTAGTAGTTCTCATTATATACATACTTCCCAGCATGGCAACTAAATATTACTACTAGTTCTAGGGTGACCTTGTAGTAATCCAAATCTTGCAAAATTTATCGTACAAGAAAAATGGAATGTATTGAAGCCAAGTCCACAGTTCATCCAAACTTCTTCGAAGCATAATTTTAGCCATTAAATTCGTTTACTTCTGAGTAGTTAATGTGATGTCAAGGGAAAAGGGAGGTCTTTGGTTGTATACTCTTTCAAAGTCCACACATAAAGTAGCAGGACAATTAAAAGTAAAAAAATACAAAGAAAAATAATAATTTATATTTACAGTTCAAATCAACTAAGGTTCTCAAGCTTCACATGAAGTATTTGCTTGTTTAGTAGTATTATTATGTGATGGCCGCAAGAGGTTTTGGAGATCAAAAGGGCTGATAAGAGGATGAAAATTTGTGTTATCTGAGTATAAAAAGTTGGTTCTTGCTTGAGTGCCCTTCATGGAAAGGGCAGCTCTACCATAAGCAAGATCTGCCTCTTAAGTAGTATCAAATGTAACAAGTCAGCAACCAGTCAAAGAAAACCCAAATCTCTCTCTCTCTCTCTCTCTCTCTCTCTCTCTCTCTCTCTCTCTCTCTCTCTCTCTCTCTCTGCGTGACACCAATCACAATGTTCTCCTCTTCCAACAACATAAAAACCCCAGAAGGAAGGAAGAATCTTGTCAGCTTCCAAAGCTAACGACCATTCTCCGATGTGGAATTCGTCATCTTATTATCAATGCCCAAACGACCAGAATCTTCCTAGGGCCTTACAATTTACTCCTCAAATTCAACATTTATCTACCTATATATTCTCACCTTCAAGTCCAACCATTATTCTACTTGTCAACTCAAAACTATCTACCCTCTATTGATCACTTCCCTCGTTTCCCTTACCTTTAGTTGAGTTTTTCAGTTAACGTCCTTCCTTGTCCTCGTTTCACTTCCTTAAATTCACTACATCAGAAGAATTTCCTTTCTTTTTACCTTTTTTCTCCCTCTTTTTTGTGTTTTTGATTCAGAAACAGAAAACAATTTCGAGGGAAGAAAAAGAACAGTCTCAATGGGTAAAATTGCACCACCAAGCAGTTAGCTACAAAATATGCTACAGAGGGCAGTGCAAACAGTTCAATGGACGTACAGTCTTTATTGGCAACTATGTCCCCAGTGAAGGTAAATTATGTATGAGAGAATAGATCTTCATTGTGTTATGAGTTGATTAATTACTCGTTAAGTAACTATGGATGTCACAGATTGATCATATGGACTAATTTCCATTAGTGAAACATTTATGTGTTTTGTTTTCATTAAAAAAAAAAAAAGGAAGACAGTGCAACAAAGTAACAACAGAGGAGGCATCACTTCAGAGAAGCCAGCAGTTTCAAGAACTCTACGACAACATTATCTTGAAAAGAAAATTATAAGTCAACAACATTATCCCTAAAAAATAATTAAAAACATGTCAATGGCGGATATCAAAGTTTGCTTCCTTATTGCCTTCTTTATTACATTACTCTCCATTGGCCACCCTCAATTTTCAGACTATCACCAGATCTGTCGAAGGACAGACTAGAGTAACATTTGCATTCAAGTAATCGATGCATCTGGTAATGCTAATTTGAAGAAAAACGCAAATGGTTGGCTACAAATACTCAGTGATCAAGCCAAGAGACTACCACTACAAAAATTGGTGATGCTCAAAACAACAAACCGAGTCTTATTTCTGTCCTAGATAACTTGGAATGGTTTAATCTTAATAGAGGCAATTTTCCATTTTTCAACAGGAGAGTTGAAGTGACTTTAGATTTGGTTCGGGATTGCATAAACGGCTTCAAAACTCAATCACCAATAGCCGTGTTTAATGTAAATACTTTGAATGCCATTCGACTTGTTGAAGAGGTCCTAAATCTTAACCAATGTAACAAAATTACAATTTGTACCTGAAATGGTTACCAAGGCTACACTATATATATTTAAAAAAAAAAAAAAAAAGCTAGCAAATACCTTGGAGGGTTTTGGGTTCTTGAAGCTCTTTCGATAACTGAAGACAAATCCCTAAAAAGTTGAAAATCAGGACCCAATATTGAAGAACTCGACCTTGAAGAAGAAGATGACCAACACAAGATTCTTTCAAGCTTTGCTTCATGGCTTGCGAAGGAAATGACGAATTGGATGGATAGGTATCATGGCTGCACAGAGCATGTTGAGAAATTGGTGATAAAGTCTATGGGCTCAAATGGGTTTTGGTCATCGGATGTGAAGGTAGGGATAATGGGGTGGCCGGGAGCTAGTGGTGGGAAAGGGTGGCCGGGAGCTGGACATGGGGTTAGTGGTACCGGAGAAGAGGAGATTTTGGGAGATTTGGGGATATTAGACAGCAGATAGGCTTGTGGGCTCGGTAGTGACTTTTGCCAAATTTTGGCCTATTGAGTTTAGCGCCTTGGTTAGGCGCCAACTCTTTTCACCAATTTTTTTTTTTTTTTTTAAGCTCAAGGCGTTTGCATAAAAACGCCTCCCATATTCTTCTCCTGACATATTATTAAGAAACGCCTTGATAGATATGTCACCAAAATATGATTTTGTTGTAGTGTGGGCTAATATTTGTTGGACAAAGTTTGCTTGACATCAATGACCCATCGAGCAATGACAATTGCGACGGGTAAATCTCTGGATCATATATCAAGCCTATGTATAAACTTCTCTTTTAGTTTGTACTAACGAATTAGGGAACTTCTTTGGTTCTTGACTTAATGGTACAATAATAAATTTACGGCCTTTTGGGTTCTTGTATTTTTACATATCCTCTATGGCAATGATTTTAGGGTGAAAATTGTTTTTTTTTTCAGATATAAAAACAACACAATAAACCGAATGCTGCTTCACCATCTTTTGTAAAAGAGGGGGAAAAAAGACAGTTTCTAATATGGAACTCGAAGGATCAATGATTCTCTGACAATTTTTTTGTATATCAGTTAATCTATTATGTATTCTAGTCCATGCTTTTCACTCTTCTGAATCTTCTATAGTCCTTTTTTAAGAGAATAAGTATATAGTCCTAATTTGTAGCTTCAAACCAAAAACCTTAGGTAGGATTGTCTCTGAGGATCTCGCGGTTTAACTCAAAATAAAGAATCTATAATTGATTTATTTAACTTCGAATATCACACAATTAGATAAATTATTGGAAAAAAAGGTTAATTCCGATGATTCCATGTATCTATCTCACTATCTCATATACTACATCCGGAATTTGTTGAATCCATGATCAAGAAGACTGACCCCGTTGATGGTTGCAGTTTGTACTGCTTTTTATTAATTGAGGGGAAACATAGGTCCTTATCATAGGCCCAAGACTATATATTTGAAGCTGATTTTATTAAATTCAGGGGAACAAGGATTTAATTAAATGCGGGGAAAGATGGGTCCTGATCGTAGGCCCAAGACTATAAGAATGCAACTCCTATAAACCTTCAGTATCTGTGACTTGTTTGTTCAGTTGGTTAGGTGCCGATTTAAGGTTGATTGTCCTAATTCAACCCACCATCAGAAGACTCCATAAATTTCTTGTTTTCTGTCCAGCTGGCTTTGAGCCTTTTGGGCTGACTGGGTCTCCTTCAGTCTAGTGGGATTTTCATACCTTACTCAAAGTTTACATTCCATTTATCAAACCTACTTCATTCCCGGCGTTGTATTCATACATCCCAGTCCAATTTTTATTCGACTTAATGAAATTTAGTTACTCATAGCAGCTTGTGGGGGCTTCTGATTGTTGATACAGCAGACACGAATTGAGAGAGGTCGATTCATCAATTAATGACTCTGTTTTTTGAGCTTTGGTTTGCTTCTTCCTCGAATAATTGCAGTTGAGGAATTGTACAAGAGTAATTCAAAATGACTTGAACTCCATAGTTTGCAATTAATTCTACCGAAATGCAAAAAAAAAATCTCCAGCTAGTATAATTGAAGCAATTCCTAGGAAAAAAAACTCAGTTTCACAAATATAACACATTAAAATGGTAATGAAGACATGAAATAAGGTTAGCCAAAATCACATTAATTCAGTAACAAGTAGCTTATGAGCATACATATCGAGCTTAAGAATTTAGGATGGCTGTGCTATCCTATGAGAGATTGGGGCACATTTACATTCTCAATAGGTGAATGATTTCCAATTAGAAATCCTAAATTTGAGGATGAGGTATTCGAAGTTATAGTATGAGACAGTAAGTAGTGTTTTCTAATGAAGACATGAGATAGATAAATGGTAATGAAATTATGAACCATCAATATTCCGCTACTATTAGCTTTTAGCTCAACTGCTAAACTGATACCAAACAGCAGCGCAGGTTCTTCTTTATTGCAAAAAAAAAAAAACTAGTCGAAACTCGAATTACCTTCCTTGATAATAAATGGATGTGTTCGTTGAGATTAATGAGACAACGTATTACCTGGATAAAATTGTCTGCTCATATCTTCTATTCACGGGACAATAGGAGGTCTCGTGAGTTGTACTATGTCACTTTGTTATTGGCAAATAGCTACACAGCTGTAACTGGTAAGTTGTAATTGCAACCAAAAAAAAAAAAAAAAAATCATTTATGGGAATGAAAATAGGGAAGCCTTCTGGACATTGTCCATGAATACTTCGTCCTGGTGTAGTGTTTATCAAGTTCATGTGCTGGTCCAAATCAAGGAATTCAGGAAGAAATGGAGGACTGTTATTACACCACGAAGAGAAGATGAGAGAAGACAAAAGAAGTGAAAACGTTTCCGTCGTCCTTGATTCCAGGAATTTAATTTGCTATCAGTTGAGTGGCTGCAAAGTCGTACTCTGCGTCATCAATTCATGTAATACGAATGCTTCATGATTGGGAACATCAATCAAAGAGAACGGACAATAAGGGAACGATGATACGATGATGAGAATGATCGAAAAGGGCTTCCATGGGAATTTTTTTTTTATGTTTTCCGTTAAATCGTCAACAAACAAGATGTCCGATTTTGTCTATTAGCGACAAAACTCCTTTGCCTACATTGAAGTTGTCAAAGTTGAGAATGCAAAGTTTCTCTTATCCAAATTTCAGTTTTATTAACTACTCTTTTCTTTAATTGTTGTATTTTCTAAGTCTACCACATTTTCCGAAAATTTTTTTACCCAAAAAATAATAAGCGAATTCTTGTTGAATTCCAGTTTAACGTTAGTTCTATAGCTCTTAGGAAAAGCCCCATCATTACATTTTAATTTACTAAAAGATCTATCATCCAACCATATATGTTACTTAATAATTTATTTAGTATTAAATTTCCAAAATTTACATATAGAGCTTTTTTACATCTTCTACGGCACAACTCTCCACTATTAGCTAGTTTTCCATGAAACATCTGTACCGTCCTCGTTACTATCAGGGATAAAATTTTGGATTAATTTCAAAAATTTTCCCTAACGTTTGATCAAAGTTGCAGTTTACCCCCTAATCTTTAATTTTTTTTCACTCTATCCCCATTCTAGTCCACATCATCAATTTAATGTTTAAAATATTGTAAATTGACAAAAATATCACTTTCTAAATAATTTTTTAAATTACAAATTCTTTTCTACTTTTATCTTTACAACTTTATAGTTGAAAAAGAAATAAATTGTCTGAAAATTATTAAAACTTATTGCCCATGAATTTATTTGATAGGCCTTAAATTCTTATTATACACTAAAAGCTTTCCAAAAACTTGTGTTTAATAAATATTACAAGAATTATTTAAGAACTTGTCCCCAAAAAAAAAGGAGTAAAGTAAAAAAATAGATTTTTTCTTGACATTGTTTAGCGAAAAGGTCTTGATATTTTTTAGAGTAAGGATCTTAACTTTTATGACTAGTTTTAGGAATTTTGGACAAAAAGGGAAAAGAATAAAACTTAAAGAAAAAAGTTGTGTTGTTTAGGAGTTCAAAAAAAGAAAAAGAATGAATTTGAATATATATATATATATATATATATATATATAGTTATTGATAGAAAGTATTGATAATTTAAAAAAAAAATTGTTTAAGAGGTGGTATTTTTGTCAATTCACAATATTTTAAATATTAAGTTGATGAGTTGGATTAAAATTGGGGATAAAGTGAGAGGAATTAAAGGTTAGGGGATAAAATGTAAGTTTGACCAAACGTTAAGGGGATTTTTTGAGATTAGCCCTAAAATTTTCATAAACGTTAGGTTGCAAGTTGAACTGGAATAAAGAATCTGTTACTCACCCGCATGAGCTATAAACTCGAATCTCAAGATACTGTTGTTAATGAAAATTGAAATTTCAGAAATGGACCGTTATTTTGATATTTTCAGATCCATTCTCCACTGAACAACAAATTTTTTTCCTAATGTGTCAGACTTTTTTCTTTCTTTTTTGAATATTCTCTTGAGTGAAGCCATGTATTATTTCAAAAAGGAAAAGGAAAAGGAAAAACAAATAACATCAATAAACATGTCGTTGACATGGTTTGAATTGTAATCATGTTTTTAAATGAGGAAGAAGGACGAGGGAAATGAAATGAATACGTCATGATAACAAAAACAAAAGGGAGGGTTTAATTGCAGATCCCCAATAAACCACCCTTGTATTTAAGGCCCCAGGTGATGAGTAGTGGGGGCACTGTGTTGTTTTTTAGCATAATCCTCCGAGCTCGTGAGAGATGGAGATAAAAGGGCTCGGTAATATCTATCGTCATTCTCAGCATTTCTTCCCTACCTATTTGTATTCCCAATACAGAGAGAGACAGAAAAAAGTTGGGTTCCTGTTCTTTGGTCTGGTAATTCTTGGAACGGAGTGGGAGATACATCATATGTTAGTGTTAGATTAACAGACAGCACCAGAGCGTTGCAGAGAAGAGGTGGATCCTATCCCATGTTGGCATATTCCACAGTCCATAATACTGCTACTTTTCTGGTCTATATCACCTTTTGTTCTCCTACTACTATCACTACTTTGAATTAACTCTCTTCCACAAATTAGAATGTGGCCAAGCTAAACGTCATGGATTCGCATTATCAGCAGTATTTGATTTGATTTGATTTCTAAAATAGCTTATCAGGTTTTCTTATGTGAAACAGTGTTAAGACTATCAGTTCTGTGTGGTCGTGTCATTTTCATTCCCGTTTCACAGTCTCGCTGGAAAGCCTTTTTTCAACTTCTTTCTTGTCCCCCGCATAAAAGGAGTGTGAAAGAGAAAAGAAAGATCTGCAGTTATGGGCAAAGAGTGGCTGTTCTGGGGCGGCGGAGGTGGTAAATCCTCCAGGAAAGGAAAATCAGGAGTAGCAGCAGCAGATAGAGAAACTGCAGCACCTGTGGGATGCATGTGTGCTGTTCTTAAACTCTTTGATTTGCACCATTTTCCATTCGCTTTGCACCACCAACCCTCCATCAAGCCTGGCTCTTTCTTGCAAGATGAACCAGCTCTCCGCATAGGTCCCACCTTTAGCTCTTTCTACTTAATTCCTTTCCTTAGGTACTTTCTCTTAAATTATTTTGTTGCGAGAAATGTGTTTTACTGATGTTTATATCCTATAGGACTGGAAGCACCAAGAAACAGTTTGGAACTGGAGGAACCTTTCATGGAAACTGCAGCTTGTTCATCGTCATCAACCAAGAAACTAAAACAAGAAACTTTGAACATCCCGGTAAACAATAGTACTCATACTTTTCCGTTACACTTCATTTATTAATGCTTTGCTTGCAACTTGTGAATACTTAAAAAAATTTCCTTTTTCCGATGCTATCAAGACAGAGAAAATAAAATTTTAAAAATATTATTCTTTTGTGTAGTTTAAGAAAATATTATTGGGATCTTGAAATCCAGGTGAACATTCAAATTAAGACCTCTTGCGAAAACAAATCACCAAGACTTTCTACTTCGAAATCAAGGGCGGATAATTTATTATCAGAATGTAGCAGCAGCAGCTCCCCTGGGTCCAAAACTCCAACTCTGGTAGCTAGACTAATGGGTGTAGAACAACTTCCTGAAAGTAGTGCTGCCTCTACGTCACTGGCTTCCTCAATGCCTTCTCCAACTTTAAATTCTCCAACAAACTCGCACTTGCTTCCTCAAGGACAAAGTCAGAGACGAGGTCACTCCCTCGCTAGACAACACTGTTTTCACAGCAGCCGTTCATGCATTAACCACACAAGTTTTTATGACAATGATATCACTGCGGGTACTCTTTCTTTGCCTGAGACACCGAGAATATCATCGTCAGCCAGGAGATCAGATGTGGAACGCAGGCTATCCCTTCAAATTAACAAAGAGAATATTGGCGAAGAATTTGAATTCTCTGCTTTTATGGCAAATAAATTGGCCAAGAGGATCTCGGAGTCGAAACAAGACGATGAAAATAGAAGAGGAAGCCACTATGCCAGGCAGATTGTTAAGCAAGTTAAGGAAAGTGTAAGCAGGAAAGTAGGGCTTGACATCACCAACAGAGTCAAAAGCAGAGAGCAAAGAAGGGATGAGCATGCTGTCCTCAAACCCAAGAAACAATCATCATCTAAGCTGGTGTTAACAAGAATTCGCGGTGGTTCTAGCCAAAGCAAGCAATCAAGACCATCTTGCTCGCCAAGGCTCTTGGATCCTCCCAAGAACAAGCCAGTCACTAAAACTCGTGAAACGCCTTACTGTCCAAGGCTCTCACCATTGTCTCCATCTCCGGAAAGCCAGCTGAGGTCTAAGCATCAAGTTTCAGTCTTACAAAAGATACAAAACCACCAGCAAAATTCAGCAGTCAAGAAATGCATGAAAGATAAAATTGAGAAATACAACTCGCGTCTCAGAAAGCCTCGAAGAGTTTCTGATGCCATTCAGAACAAAAAAGAAGAACCCTTCATTCGAACAAGCAAAGGAAGTGTCACGGACAAGAAATGCAAGAAAAATACACTCTCAAATGAGCTTCTCAACATTGGTGGCCCAACCCTTTTACCATTGAAGAAAGAGTATTTTTCCCAAGGAACCAAAATGGGTGATAAACAGGTAGAAATTTTGCTGTCAAAATATACAGTAGTTTATTTATATACTACTAGTTTGTGCTTAATATTTTTACTCTACTAGTACTATATGCTTTAATGTTTTTCTCGATCTATAAATTAGTACTGTAAATTTAAAACTGGCGGAGCTAAAAACGGTCACAGGCATCAGATGCTGAAACGTGGAAAAGGAGCTCACAACTATCTAGTTGTTCGAGCCAGTCGTACAAGCAGCAGCTGCAGCACCAAAATATGACGCACGCACACAGCTTCCTGGAAAACATCCGAGACAGGTGTAATGGAAGTTCCATCTTCACCTCCAACTCCACATCTACCGGTGACGAAGCAGTGGAATATCAGTACTACATCCAAAGAATCCTAAAACGTACGGGCATAGACAAAAGTACCCCAGTGTCCTTGGCCAAATGGTACTCTCCGTCCCACCCGCTCGACCCTTCCATATTTCACTACGTTGAACTTTTTTACCCAACCAAATTAGTCCCAATTTCCACATCCAAAAATTCCAAACTGAATTTGAAGTGCAATAGAAGGCTTGTCTTCCAGCTTGCTGATGAACTTCTAGCTGAAATTCTCAAGCCTTATCTCAATCAGAGGGAATGCAGCCGGCCTCCGCGTGGTCAAATGTATGGGTCAGAATTGATCGAGACATTGTGCTCGAGAATCAACAAGTTTCCTTCAGCTGACTGTCAAGTTCTAGAAGATATAGATGCATTGGTAGATACAGATTTACGTAGTAAATCATCATGGTTTCCAGCCTATGAAGTTGGACAAGAAGAAGAAGAAGAAGGAGAAAGAATAGTATCGGAGATTGAACGTAGTATTGTGGAGATACTGGTGCATGAAACTGCAATGGAGGTGGCTAATTGGCTAGGACCTGGCCTGGACAACGGCACGTCCGTACATTGTAGAACAAAGGTCTGACCGAGGTCACATGGTCCTTCACGTGCTGAGATGCTACTCGTTGATGTTGGTTTTGGGGTCCCATTCCACAACCCCAGCGGCAATGGCCATGTGGACAGAATTCATCAATTGTAAATTCTGTAGAATTGAAAGGGCGGGATTGCGGGGCTACATGTGGGGCACGCATCCAGTCAGGATGCAAATGAATACTTTTTGTCTAATCAGAAATCACCAGCAATTTTTCTGGTCTAATCAGAAATCACTAATCTTTAAATACTACGCATCACTAATAATATTCATATTTATCTCTCGCCGAAATTTGAATGATCATGATCCTTCTCTCTTCTCTCGGATATCTGTGTTTTCCACATGAAGGTATCTCATATTTTGGTTTGAGGGCCTAATAATTCCACAATTTTCAATTAGTTTGGTTATAATTCCATCGATGACTTGTTGCACCGTTCAGAATCTTAAGCAACTTGTTTTCTTAGTTCAATTGGTCATTAGTCAATTTTCCCTTTTTTTTTTTTTTGGGATTGGATTAAGTTAATCAAACCGAGCTTAGAAGAAATTTATTGCACTCGTATCCATCATGATTGACACCTTTAATTTAATTAATTCAGCCAAGACAATAACGTGAGGAGTTGGTTGGGAAAAAAGAAATCATCCATCAGCTAGCAACTGCAAAGCAAAAACGTTCTCTTTGTTGTTCGAAAGTGTGAGAGGTGTAAATATTTCACCATGAGGATTGTGGACGATGATGAAGCTTGAAATGGTATTTGCCTCAATCAATTCATTTATCATCGGAACCCGTGCTGTCAAGTTCTACTAGATGTATGTTTTGGGATTGACTCGAGCAGCAAGAGGACTAATTTGCATAAATGACAAACCTAGACAAAAATTGGGAAAATAATGGCCTGTACACTTAAAAGTTCAAATGCATGTTATTACATAGTACTACATATTTGTTTATATTTGAAAGGATGGAGGCCCATACACGGAAAAGTCTAGCCTAGGCTTCGTATCATTATACCAGGGTCCTACGAGTTTGTGAGATGAAATGCAGGAAGTTGTCAAACGAATATCAATTTTCATAGTTCTCATAGTTTATGCTGTACAATACACGATATCTCTGACGCTCCTGTGGCAACGGTTGAGCCCAAAACATTAGTTTTCCATCAAAGGCCTTGTGGATGCCCCGCAAACTCCGGGAACTTATCAATGCAAAATGCAACAAAAATTTACATACTTCGGCCTGACTGATCAAACGTAGTTCATAAACAACCAATAGACACGGGCATCCTTCAGACACATCTATATATTATGGATCTGTTTATTCGGGTCAATGACTCTGCATATGGAAAATCTGCGCTACAAGCATTCGACCCATTAAGCAAACACCCTAAAAAAAAATTTTTTTTTTTTTATTTGACATCTCAAAACGTGATGATCACACAACCCATGCCATGTCAGTATTAAGGTTGTTCAACTACTACTTTTGTTGCCATTGGGCAGATGCATATCCTATGTTTTTTATAATCCTTTAACCATGACATCTGACTCATTTTACACAAAATTATTACAGACAACAGGACGTGCAACAGGCATAATAACGCCACTCCAGTACATGTCTCCCCATCTCTACATGATTTAACTAGCATTTCACAGGATTCGACCAGAAGACATAATTAGCTACCTCTGCCTCCTGCCAGGATCTCAATTAGTAAATGGCTCCACCTAGATCGCTATTTTCTCCCGAACCCACCGCCTGAGGGGTTATAGGCTATTTCGACCTAACTAATAATGTATTCGAACAAATTCATTTAATGGTCCATTAGCATAAAGGCAGCAGAATAAACAAACTCCCGTGACATGCTAAACTTACGGAATCACAATTATGTTACCATGGGGGCTTAAAAATGTGAAGCTGATTTGGTCTAAGTTACATGTAATCATCTTGTTGATGCTGGATAACTCTTTTGCTCGTGGCATTATACTGATTCTGCAAAATTTGAAGAAAATGCTCCAGAGAAATAAAAATAAACTGGTATTCAGTAGAAACATGATTACAAAAGAATGGCCGAAAATAAATTCAGCCCTGAAACACAGTCACTTTTGCTACATTCTCAATCCTAAATGTTCTTAGGAGCAACCCAGTACATGCATGTTAAGATCAGCAGCCAAATCCTATTGCTATTCAAAGAAGAAATCCCCATCAAAGTCTCTATAGCCAGTGTGGTATCTTCATTTAGAAGTCTATCAACCAATATCTATAAAGTAAAAGCATCCGGATGAATCATGAAATTAAAACTTACTCACATTTCATCCAATAATCTTTTCATTATTTATAAGCCACTGTAGGGACAAGAATATGCAAGTCCAAATATAGTGTAAGTCATGGACAACAGTTCATGAATCAGATTAACACAAGGAAAAAGAAATCAGCTCTGATCCTAAAAGTTCTTCTATGAATACCATATCTGATTGAAGGATGGTAACTCTTTCCTATACGTTACCACTGAGAAGATACCATGAAACACTGGGCTCAAATTCTACCATCCACATCAAACCCTGCCCCAGTCCACCCAGGTGTTGAAGAACCTCTACCTTTAGGTACTGCTCCAATTCCCTTTCCCCTCCCTTGGATCACAGCTTTCTTCCTCCCTCTTCCTTCATTATCTGGATGAGACCCTTGGTTTCCATTTGTTATTGGAGCATGTTCAGCATTTCCTTGACCGGAGACCCGTTCAGTAGGTCCACTAGCTAGTTCCACACTACCTGTAGCTAAGGCTGCATCTCGAGTTGTCTTACTGGGTGAATGTTCCATTTGATTCCCATCCTGAATAAGAGTTTGAGTAAAAGTTAGAAAAACTGCCCCATGGATGTGGACATATTGTATATGCATCTAAACCGGTAATACATCCAAATTTATGTCAAGACTCAATCTTAACAGATGAAGGATCTAAACCGTCTAAAAACCTCCATTTAAACCAGTTACAGTACAAATAAGCAACAAACTAGTTATAAAAGACAGTTGGCAAAGATCAGAGCTTGATTTAGTAAGCCATTTTAGTGATCATCCAAGCTTATTTGCCTATTTGCCAAGTGCATAAGGCCATTATTTTCACTACAATCGTTGTCTAGCAATGCCAGGTTTCACAAATCATACATCTATCTGATTTTATTATCTTTGAGTGGATAGTTTTACATGCAACCAATGAGAAAAAGAGTTGAACAAGTTTATGAAAAGTTTTGTCAGATTATTGTCTCCTTTGAAAAAGAGATATACAAACCCACACTTTTGATTATTGCTGCATCACCCGGTGGACAACCTAACATCGCACACTTCGAAGCCGCACCGGGTGTCATATCCTCGTGCACTTCAAACATCAGTAGCATACACACACATCTACACACAGTAAGCACTGAGAGAGGCATATTTTACACAAGGCAGTGGAATAAGGGAAAATCATTTTAGCTGCAACCAGCTGTTTCTTATTGCACTGACCATGATACTATTTCCCAATCTGAAACTCTGAAATAGAGTTTCATAGTAGCTAAAGCTGAGAACTAATCTAGTATTTAGTACTCACGTGTAAATAGATGGCCATAAAGATTACAACCAAATAAAAGGAGTCTTTTCAGAAAATCGCATATGGACCAGACCTACTTAAATAGTACATGAATTGCAGAATAATATATCCACCTGTTGAGAACAAAGCTAAAACGGAAAGAAGAACTCACAATTGGGGCAGACGTGGGTGATCTGCTAGGGTTAAGAGCTTCCAGCCGCCTTTTCAATTCCTCTAGTCTCGCCAATTGAGTGTTACTACTCTCTTGTACCTACAAGAGGAAAGCTGTGTTTAAAAGAGCAACAGAATGTTAAGGAAGTGTCAATAACAGTAAATTACAATATATACCAGGTTATTCAAGTCTTCGCAAAGCTTCTGCTTCAATGCTTCCTCATCTTTTACAGCCTTCGATGCTTCTTCCCATGCCTGAAATTCAAAATGCACTAATAAGCTGAGAAGAAGAAAGCACTTTCACTGATACCACAAATTATCTAGTCTCCCCCGACTTTAAGCTCTCACTCTCCGGAAACATGAAAACAGAGCCAGGAATGATGGGAAAATGCCACAATGATTCATTCAAAGATATAAAAAGAAAACAAAGTGAAACCCATCAAATGAAATTTCATCTATAATGCTTCATCCAAGAGATACAAACCTTTTGTGCTTGTTCCTCCTTTTGCTTAGCAAACCGTATTCTCTCATTTGACATTTCTATTTTCTTTCTCATGTGCTCAAGAGCTGACGGTGTACGCATACATGAGAGCAACGTAGTCAGTCAGCTATATGCTTCGTATTGCTAGATGTTAAAGAAGTAGCAATGACAGATAATTGACCTGCTTTCTTTGGCCCAGACGTAAGTTTCATCTCCATGGAAAGATTTGCCAATTCTCGCTCAACATCACGAATCTTGGAATAGTTTTCTTGAATATATCTGACAAAAATATACCACATGAAGTATTAAACATATAAACAACACGAAAATTTTAGTCATACAGATGATGCAAGACATAACTGATTTATTTGCAAAATGTTGCCAGGTAAACTTGGACTTCTTGCTTTACCTTTTTTTGAACACAAGATGAACTTGGATTACTAACCAATTCCACACAGCATCTTAAAAAGGAACTTTAGTACTGTAACCACATATGTCACAGAACAAGTTTCCGCTTTAGAAGATGGGACATATCTAAATACTAGAACAAGGATTTACTAGAGTAGGAGAGCAGATGACTGTTTAGAGGCAAGAATTTGCAGAATAAGACATGAAGAGAGAATAATGTATCTCTTGAAGCTGATAATTTGGGTGGAAGTTAATGAGAACAAAAAAAGGGGACAAGTGCAGTGAGAAGCCAGCAATATCAACAGATCCGACATTGGCCCCTTTTCAAGAAGTATTCCTATCCTACAAAAAACAAAGCAGGAGCTCGACTGAAAATACTAAGAGGTTCATGGATGAAATATGGGTTGTGTAATTCTGTCTTCAGCTAAATCATCGAAGTCCTCAAGCTCATTTTGCCATCTATTATTTGGACTCTATTTGAATTTCTGTTTCCCAGTAATCAGGTGTCCTTAAACAATTAGCTAGCAGTTTGGTGTCGGAGCTTCCATAATATTGAGAGAAGACTTTTCCAAAACCAAATATCACTCAGAATATCAATCACCACAAATTGCCATCGGCATCAAAGATGCAGGCACGAACAGGGAGAATTAAACTTATGTTCAGAATAATTATACTGAATCACCTACACTGGCTACTTATCAAGCTCATAGTAATGGGCGTCTAACGCTGCAAGAAGTGAATCGATTCGAATATGCTGGAATCTTGCTGAATTTCACTTAGCAATAGCTAAAATGTGAATGAGCTTAACTTTAACTAGATAAAGCAATTTAAAAAAACGATAGAGAGAACTGAAAAACTAAATTTGCATGAGAGCCAGAAACAGAATATCAAGGCAAACAGAAACAAGAGTTTGATGCTATATATAATGCCAATATCAGAATAAAAGGAGGAAATGGAATAATAGAGAAGAAGTAAACATACTTTTGCAATTGAAGCTGCTCTTCCTCAATTTTCTGCAAACACCCAAAACCAACACCAGATCCCCCAAATTAACAACAAAAAAACAAAAATCTAAAATACAAAAGAAAACATACAAGTATAGAGAGGGGCGGAAGTTGGGGAACCGACCTTCTCGGTGTAGGCAATGACAGGGGATTCTCGAGGTAGCCCATCGGGGCCGATCTCCGGCAGCAAAACGGGCCTGACATTGTTGTCAGGACTCGGATTCGGGTTTACATTAGCGGCCATTTCAGAATTGGATTGGATCTTAATCACACACCAGAGAGGGCAATAGCGAGTAGAATGGCGTCGGCTATCGAGTATTATCGTTTGATTTGATTCGTAAATCTGTATCAGTTTTCTTTTTTCTACTTTCTAACCCAATCCAGCGTCACAAGGCGGAGTGCGACCCTGGTTTTGTCCTCTCCGCCTAAAAAAGCGTTTTTACTTTCTCGAACTTATTTTAAGTTTTACGTTTTGATTGGATTGCACCGCTGCACATGCCCACGGCGTTGAGTTTGAGCGAGGCTAGGACGATTTGATTAATTTCCAGCTCTATAGCCATTAAATTAATTGGACTTTTTGAATTTTTGCGTGATTTGGTTTCATTAAAATTCCAACCGAGCTCAATTAAGGTTTTATCGGATAGAGTTTGAATAATTTCATGTATCTTTATATAAATTTTAAGTTTTACGCTAACGAATTGAACAAGCATTAAAATCATATTTAGGCTTTCTTTAATTAATTAACTAATAAATTTTAACGATTTTCAATTTAATTATTGGGTTCACTTTTCAATTCTAATAGTATAGCAGGAGATCTCTTATAATTTATTTACCATTTGGATTTTTGTTTTCAGCGCTAGTATTATAAACTATTATTGGGATTAATTATTGAAGATAACAAAAGTGCTAAGATGGTGTGAGTGGGACGGCAGCTAGCGTACAAAAAAAATAGAATCATTTATGAAGGAACAGGAGTGTCATTTGCTTAGCAAAAGGAAAAGGGAAACAGAGCTGTCGTTGCAAAACTTTGTCCCTCCAAAGATTCTAGTCGCATAAAAAAGCAGGAATTGAGATGCAGTAGGTGCATAAAGGCTTGGGTATGCATTTCATATTTGAGCGTATCACCCTTCGTCTCAAGTCTCAACTAGTAGAATAGTAGGCAGAAAAGGGGGTTCGGCCATTTCTATTGGAAACATAAACAAACAGCAACGAGGGATCATGAAGGAATAACGAAGGAACTTTTATACTAACTCTGGTACAACTGCTCAAATGCACAGAAACGGGAAGAAAAGAAAAGGCTCTTTATTGTCACAACAATGAAATCACATTGCATTAGAGTAGTCAAAACAGAAACAAAAAACAGGATGAGAATGACTATTTGTATATCCTTCGTGTCATGCAGTGGCTTGAGTAAGAAGTTGTTGGATAGCCTCATATGTAGGTAGGGCAGGGATTGCTCCATTCTTGGTTACTGTTAGGGCACCACAAGCATTTGCGAAGTACAGAGCTTCCCCCAACCGTTTCTCATCCTGCCAAGGAACAAAATCAACGTGGTGAAGATTAATACAAGACTAGCCATGGCTAAGCAAGCCAAAAATACTTAGTTCAAATCACTGTTGCTTTTATCTTTGATGATATAATACCGAACAGATGTCAATGACAGTACATCATAGCCAAGGCCCATTCAAAGTTCAACCCAAGTCAAAATCTATGATGACTTTGATAGTAAAAAATTTTAGAAAGACACTGTCAGAGAGTTTTGCTCTAGGATATGGAAAAGGGCATCAAGGTATGAAGATGACAAATATCCCCACGCATTCAGCTGAAATGGGTGCAAACTCACAAAAATAGCAGAAGCCAGTATCATCCTTCCCAGTTTTACTACAGTTAGGGCAAGACATGTCTGTCATCTCAAAAGGCATCGCATTACATAACATCTGATTAATTTAATATTGCAATGTTGGAACTTGCTAAAGAAAATTTTGAAACTGCTTCTAGCATTTCTTGCTCCAAAGGAAAGGGAAGAAAAAAGTTGAGATGTTCAAGAAGATCAAAGTATGATTCCTATTTTTCTTTATAGAAACTTGATGAAGAAACATCTGTAATTGCTTCGAGCATTAATTGATCTCAAGTCCCAGAGAAAAGAAACAGATAAAAGATTAAGACCTTTAAGAAACATCAAAAGCAATTCATTTTTCTTTGTTGCAAGCCCAGATAAAGGGAGCAATTATTACAATATATACATACTTGGTAGCCTTAAATATGAAGTATGAGTAAACACAATACACAGTAAGGGAAGAAAAGTGATAAAATGTCCAAAATAAGGGCAACAGATGAAACATGCATAATGAAACAGTACGCAAATATATAAATTTATCAAATTGCCCGCCAAGTCAGTTTACCTTATAAAGATTTGGGTCAGAAGCTAATCTATTCAATAACCCACCAACAAATGCATCGCCAGCACCAGTGGTGTCAACAGGCTTAACTTTCAAACCAGGAACTCTTCCCTTAAATTGCTGCAAATGAATTTGATTAATGTTCATTAGCACAGCTGCACAAGGACCAAGTAAAGGCATCGAGATTATCCAAGAACATGGATCCAAATACATGCATAAAAACACATGAAGTTGCATATATGAACTCATGTATTGTACATAATAGCCATGTTGTCAAAACATTCTGTTCACAAGGAAGCTTGCTCCCTTTCTCAAAGACAATAAGGGAACAGATGATGAAACAAATTTCAGGTCCAGTACACTTTGTGAAACAGAACTGCATTGTCATTGTAAGCCACCAAAGGTATGATTAAAGAATAAAAATATGGTGTTCAAAGTACCAAACATATATCAACACCAAAGGTATTCCTTCAGTTACAAGATGCTGTATAGTACACATGGAATTGTTTGAAGCTTACCTTTGTGTAATATCTGCATCCCTCCGAGCCTTCAGATACCAGTAGAAGACGCAAATTTGGATGAAAAAGCTTCTTCAATACCACATCGTCATCGTAAGGATCATCACCTCCAGTAAGAAATCGAATTTCTTCCTCACTTATCTGCCAGATTGTAAGGGAACTTGTAAAAGGCTCCTAAACCATTAGGAATCAAAAGTTTCACCAATTAGGCAAATTATACCTTGATAATATCTGCTTGGTCCCATATGCTCATTATACCCTCCCGAGCAGCTTCAGCTGAAGGCCACAAGGCCAATCTCAAATTAGGATCATAAGACAGTAAGCTCCCAGCCTTTTTGGCAATGGCCATTGCAGCTAGTTGTGCAGACCTACATGGTTCTTTAATCAAACTAATTGACCCATAGTGGAAGATAGTGGCCTGCCAGTTGATGTTTAACTTCATAAGCCAAAGCAGTAACCAGTCAAATGCACTATATCCCAGTTTCAGCAAGAAATACAATGTAATACCTTTTTAATTAGGTCAATATCAAGCTCTGACTCATAAAGAAGCATATCAGCACTAGGATTGCGGTAAAACATGAATTCACGCTCCCCATCAGCTCTCAGAGTAACAAATGCCAGTGCAGTTCTGGCAGAAGAATCAAACCTCATTCCAGAAATATCGACTTTGTTTTCTTTCAAAACATCAGCTAACATATGTCCAAACTCATCCTCTCCTACCTGTTACAAGCAGTATTATTTTAAACCCTTTACTAGAACAGAGCCGAACAACGATCACAATGTATGATACTTTGGCTTCACAATGGAAGAACAGATAAATTTGGGAATCCATACAACACAGTGGCACCATGGAAGGTCCAAATATTAAAAGAAAAAAAAAACAATAACAATAAAAATAATAATAACATAAACTAATAATGCAGGGAAAACAGTGAAGATGATTCTACAAGATCCGCAATGCAAACAATGAACAGAAAGAGTTGCACCTTTCCAATAAAAGCTGAAGAGCCTCCCAGCCGCGCTACACACACGGCAACATTAGCAGGAGCGCCGCCTGGAGCCTTTTTGAAGGCAGGAGCTTCGGCTAATGAAACTCCGTTAACTGTTGGAACAAAGTCAATCAACAACTCCCCAAAGCATATAACCAGAGGACTCTTCTCTTCTGATGCCCCATTTGAATTCGAGAGTCTTTCGAGATTGTCTGCAGATATCCAAATAATTACATAAAAAACTGCTTTAACAGAAGAAAGCCATCAGCTTTAGAGTTTATGACATGTAGGATCAAATTGCCAGAATCAGATAATGTGGGACTACTCAAGGGGAATTTTATCTCGCAAAGCCAAGATCATAACACCAGGGCCTAACAGCATCCATTCTAAAAAGTCAGAACTTTAAAATCGCCTTTTGTAATTATAGAATTACAGCAAACAGTTGGGGCAACAAAAGCAATAAAGACCCAACTCTAAGGTTTTAAGAAATTCTATATCAGTGATATGCTCATAGAAGAGCTCAACCACATGTTCTTATTAGCCTTGTATTTGAAACCGATAAAATAAACAAAAAGGCCCCTACTTTAACCGAACTCCTAGCAGTGTTCAGTACATGAGACAAATAAATCAGATGAATATTACCTGTTAGGCAGAAAAGCGAGATAAGGTAGCAATGACGAATGGATAGAACAAACAAAATTACATGATCCGTATTTGCAACATAAGAACTAGAGTGACGAATGATACAAGGTTTCCAAACAAGGATGACAAACCCGCAAGTAAAACACAGGACAAAAATCATGCAAGAATACAAGGAAATAAAGATCCAGCGAGTAATCCGTGGTTTAGAAACCTAGTAATGCTATTCATCAAGAGCAAAAGTATAAACAACAGAAATAAACCATACTCGAGAAATCTTTTAAATGAAGATTCTCAAATAAATTCATTCAAGAATTACATTTATGCATCATTCAATAAATGCATGTATCTATATTTAAGATTAAGAGAAAGAAAGGGAACAACCTGAGATGAGCTTTTCAGCCATGCTGTGATCGACAATACTAGAAAGCCACGGAGACAATACTGCTGAAAAATTAAAGAACTTGGGAATATTCAGCAAGAATTCGCGTACAAGCAGGGGCAAGAAAGAAATAATGGAAATAAAAATGGCCTAGACTTGTTAAAGAAGGGAATTTACTCAAATTAGGGGCGAATGAAATCTTGGGGCACAACAGGGTTACGTTCTTGTAAGTTGACGAGAAGGGAAATCCAATTTGCTTTATATAGTTGAATTGGATTCTTCGAATCTTGCGGTTCTCAATTCGGCGGCTTAATTGGTTTTCAGCCGAGGAAAGATATAAAGAAGGAAATCTTTATGTGGGTCATTGACTTAAGAATTTAGCAACAAACATGTTGTCATGAATTCTTTTTGTCATCTATTCTATACAAATTTGCTAATTCGCTGTTATTTTCGCTAAGCAAATCGCTGAGACTCAGGAAAAATAGTCGAGTCACGTAGGCTGCTTTTTAGCGTAGCAAGTTGGACTGGCGAAAACAGCTAAGATCTACTATATTCATGACTCCTAAGTTTTAGATGCTTAATCAAAAAATGTAGAAACTCTCTTGATGTGTTAGTATGATGTACAAATCTTTCCATACATAATTTAATCTGTTGCAAACTGTTGCGGATTGAATTTATGGGCCTAAGCTTGTTGAAGAGGAATGGAAATTGCAAAAATTATTTTTCTTAGTTCTTTCACTTCACAGGAGGACAAAAAGGAAAGGAGAAATAAAAATCAAAATTTGAGCATTTTTTCAAGATTTTGCTGGCCTCTGGCTAATATGATTGCGATGTGAATCCAGATGGTGAGAGGGAGTTGGAGTGGGCTGTGTTTGGAAAATTCTAGGTAACTATTTTACGGAAAATTTTGTTCTTATTAATATTAAAATCTTAAAACATGATTTTGTAAAATAATTTATGTATGTAAAAAGACTTGAATTGTGATTCATGCATGGGATAAAACGAAGCTAATAGGGTTAATCGGAAAACACCATGTCGCTCTTTGTCTCCTCTGAATACAATTGTTGGAAATGTTTTCTCTTCTTTTTACTAGTAATTGGACCTCCAATCTTAATTTTAGCTGTCCTTTGTTGATTGAAAATTACTATGCTAGTGTATTTGGACTACGACTGCTGACGAGTTGACGAGTAACAACATTCTAGTTTTGTCCTAATTCGTGTTGAAAGTTAGTGGGGTTTTTGCAAGTTGTCAGGTGCCTTTACTTGCTACACCTGCACTATTGTAGTATTGACCAATCTATTTGTAGAATTACAATTTGGGTTATGTAATGTAAGAAATCTTTTAATCCTTCCTTATCAAAAAGAATCAACTATATTCTTGGTTGATTTTTTAAATTTCATTACTTTCTTACAAATTTAACACATGCAGAAAATTTTAAAAAAATGATAAATTTGCCTTATTTTCACGTTCCTTTTATACTCGTTAAAAAAATCACTTTTATGCTAAAAAATAGTCTAGTATGAAGTTTTACTTCTGGTCGAGAAACAAAGGTTTAGTTTTCACCGTTTGAAAATTATTACCTGTCTGTCTTTGTTAATGAAAATTATTATTGATACCCTTTTTTTTGTTAATTACATTTTTTTAACTAGTTGACTTTGTAAATTAGACAACAATACCCTCGTCCTTTATTACACTAATAACCACCATTTTTTACGTCATTTGGAAGGTTTTTGGGTGTTTTCAAAAAAATTATGTTAGTGGGAACGAATAGACGGTCGAACGCTTATAGCTTTATGACTCCACTCTAAAGGTCGGAAGTTCGAATCCCACTTAGAAGTCGGAAGTTCGAATCCCACCAACGCCAAATTCCCCTTCCCCATGTAATAGTGTAGGTTTATCCACAAAAAAAAAAAAAAATTATGTTAGCATCTTTGGATTTCTTTTTTGAGAAATGTATACATGAGATAAAAAAACTAGTTAGAAAATATATTCGAAATTTTCTTATTCGACTTTTGGACTCATGTAAAAACAAAGGATAGCTACTTTATTTCTTTCATAAAGTTAAACTTTACCAACGAAATGGAGTGGTTGCATTTGTATCTTTTCACGTGAGTAGAAAATCGAGAGAAGTACCATTAGCCAACATGATATTGCAAATAATATTCAATTTCCTATCATTCATGTTTTTGAAGAACTTTACCCAAAAAACAGAGTAGTTGCACATCTATCTTTTCACATGAGTAGAAAAGAAGAGAGAGGCACTATCAACAAACATGAAAATTTTTTTTTTAATCAAACTTAACTATTACACAGGGAAGGGAGTTGCCTTTGATGGGATTCGAACCTCTAATCTCTAGGTTGAAATAACTTTTAATCGCTCGATCCTCTATTCTTTTCCCAAACATGAAATTATGACTAATACAAACATGATATTATGAATAGTATGCAAATTCTTATCCTTGTAAGGATGAAATTTTTTTCCTTTTTGGGGGTAAGAAAGATGAAAAGGAGGTTTTTGTTTTGTTTTTTTTTTTTTGGGGGGTGGAGGAAACTGCTATGGTACTTTATTATTTTATTATGATTCTTCATTACACCAACCTACCGCTAAATGAATAGTAGTTTAAAGCCTGTTTACCTTTAAAATGCGTATAAGGCAATGTGTCGAATCTTAAATTAAAATTTGTTATGTCTTTCCTGGTTGAAAGTTCAAGACACGGAGAAGATATTGGGGAATTCGGCATGAAAAGATATTCCTTTCTAAGGTTCAATAGAAACTTGACATCAATTTTCAGTTGATATTGAAAATTGAAAATTAAAAATAAAGAAACAAATAAAGGATCGAACGATTAGGAGAAATTCCGCTCCATATGTCAAGGTTCGGATCCCACGAACGCCAAAAATTCATTTCCCCGTATAATAGTGTATGTTTATGTTAAAAAAAAAAAAAAAAGGCAAGCGATCCGTTTTTAGAGGTGGGAAATATCCAGTGCAAATGCTTATACAAGGCCCATTATTCAAGGTTATGTGAAATGCCCATGCCCAACTTGGGCTTAATTGCAAATTTTGAAATGTTATTTTGGGCTATTATTGAGCTTTTGAGAGTTGGAGGGACTTTAATAATAATTATAGTTATAATAATAGTAGTAACGGTAATAATAATAGAATAATAAAACAAAATATTAAATATAAAATAACTGTTTCTTTTCTTCAGAAGAAACGACGTTACTTATTTTTTTTTCCCCAAACTGATTGTCTGTAATTATCCAAGATCTAGGGCAAGAAGTAGTTGGAGACCTTGCAGATCCAGATATCGAAGATTATTCTCAAGATCCCCACGATAGTCAAGGTAAGTGTAATTCTTGTTTTCAAGTTTTAACAGTTGATTTAATCAAGATTAGTTTGTAGAATCTTAAGATTTAGAAATTTTGGGAGATTGATTATTGTACTTTATTCTTTTTAGAAATTTAATTATAAGTGTTTATGGATTGACAAGTCTGATAGATTGGTTTTGCGTCAGCCACATGCTAACCTGTTTTGGAGAGAGAAAAAAAAAAAAAAAGAAGGGCTGTGGCTTTCGATTCGTATGGCACCGAATTAGAGAACTTGATATTGGAATAGAACTGTGGATGTTTGAAAGGATTGTAATAGACTTTGATGAAAAAAAATAAAAATTTGCTAGCCGAGGGATTAATTAAATAATGATTCTGCACATGGCTTTGCTTTGGGTTGTCAAATACGTAGCTTGGAAAGAATTTGGAAGTCTTTGACTTCCCAAACAATTAAAAACAATTGTTTTCCTAAGCCAATTGAAGTCAGATACGTAGAAAGCCATTGGAATTCTTGCAATTGGAATTCAATTGAAAACATTGGTGGGCCAGAAGAAAAGAAGTACATGGGTTCAACTGTGTCCTTATCGTTCTCAGGGTACCAGTGATTTTGTTTATGTACTGTAGGCCTGAGCCGTTCAATAAGGGTTATTAGGATTTCTTTTGGAAATTGCAGATTTTGCTTTAGTTGTTTAACAGTCCACTATTAATTATTTACTGATATTTTGAATCTTATAGAATCTACTATTTGGGGTCACAGTAGGTTCTAATATTAATTTGGAAATTATAGAATTATTTCTTTAGTATTCTTAAGACTTTCTTAGTATTTTTAGATATTAAGTAAATTCTATTTATTTTTATGGTCAATAGATGGTGAATATCTTTGGGATCAGGATTATTTGAGCTAGTACATTTTGTGTACGACTTTTCGGGTAAGTGGTTCCTAACTTTTCTTATTGTTTTAAAAAGAATTATTTGTATATATTTATTTCTTCCTTGATGAATATTTTTATAATATGAAATTCAGAATGGACAGGTGATATGTGTGTAAATTTTTTTATATATTGTGGCAATTTGACTACTTATATGTATATGCATGTATGTGTGCAATGCGTGAATGTTTGATATGGGCTCTGATTATTCTTTGTATACCAGAGAGAACTAGTTCTCGATATACCTCCTTGACGGTGTGTAGTCAAGATATATGTACGTCTTCTGGACCTCCTAACTGGGAAAAAGTTAGGCTAGATATCTAGTACCACTGGTTCTTACTTTGAAATATCTGAGCCTACTTATATATGATCATGTATGTTTTGATTATGTTTCTTTGATATGCCACGATCTTGTTATATAATTATATATTATTATGATGTGTGAATATGGATAATATGTGGTTGAATGAATGCATGAACTATAGGTATATGTATATATGTAACTGTCCAAACTGGTAAGGAAGGAACGGAACTGCTTACTGAGCAAATTGGTTACTCACTCCATTATACTATTTGTTTTTGCAGGTGTCTATAGGTCGGGGTAGACAAGTCGGGTAGTTGGCTTATCAATAGGGGACTTTATTTTATTAGAAATTATTTAGTTGGTAGGTCAAGAATAGTAACTTTAATTTATGTTTTATGTTTTTATTTTACCTAAGAGAAATTTAATAATTACAATGGATGTTATATGTTTTTATTTTGAGGATTATTCGAAGTGATTTGAAGTTTGACCAAATTTATGTTAATTATGATTTAGATTCGCTTTGAGTATTTGATAGCCTTGCATATTGAGTAAGCCTAATATGCGGCGTGTTACATCTGGGCACGGGGTGTGACATTATGGGCTTCCCTAAAACCGGTTATTAGGATTATCTGTTAAATGGGACATTCAACGAATTCCGTTGCCGAACATTGGATCTACGGACATGTCTGTATCAACTTGTGTGCGATCCAAGGATTGAGGAAGTCATGAAGATGAAGCTGACTCTAAGCTTGGGACATACCTCGTCATGGAAGCAACAGGTGATCATGTGCACTTTTACTTAATCTGAAAAATAGGGAAATCGTGATTGGAAACTTTTACTTAATCACTTCTGACGAGAAGGAAACTTTTGCGTTTATTGTGCAGGTAGGTGCGACGTTCTTTCTGGGCACATTGGATGCTGTAAAACTCATGATAGCAGCAAGATTTAACTGATATAAATCTCTGTAGAAGTTCAACTTGCAAAAACTCTTAATAGTAGCAGATTCAATAGGAGTAACCTACTGTAGAAGTTTAGTCATGTAATGGCCTCCTCTTATATCGCACAAGGAAAAAAAAAAAAAAAAAGAGCATTCATCTTGTTTAAATGTTTGTCCCTGTTTGCTATTGCAATTGATTAGATATAATGCATGGCATAACCTCAATATGCTCTTAAAATAACATTTGTATTCACTGCAACAAAAGATACGACGAAGTTTGGAAAAATAAAAGAAAAAAGAAAGTAAAATTGCTTACTAAGATCGTTTTTCTGACATAGGAGAATGTACCACAACTAAATCAAATTGATATACTAATTGCTGCATCCAATAATCAGATTAAGGTAAAAGAGATTGAAGAAAGAAAAAAAAAAAAAAAAGATAAAAAAGAAGAACACGAATCACGTGAAACCATGGGACTAGGAGCGTAGGAGATGAGATAAGCATACGTGGCAGCTACATTTCTCCTCGGTTTCAGAGCGGTTTTGTCTGAATGATTGTTTTTTATGATTTTTTAATAAATATATTTGTAAAATAAAAAATTAAATAAAAAACATATTTCTAAAACCAAACATGTTTCTCTAAATCCTCCGCATGCACTACACACAGTCACGCACTAATACTATGAGTCGATAGTAACACTTGCGCCATTTTTTCTTCAGACAATAGCATGAGAAGGTGGGCAGCCTGCCAGCCAGGCATCCATGGCATTGTGCGCAACAAATCACCCAAAACTCAACACAATTTCTTCTCCAATTCTCAGTCCGTCTGAATCCTCCGCGCGATCGCTCTCTTTCCTCAACTTATTTCCTCTCCCTCATCTTCCTAACATCTCCTTCAGTTTCCGCAAGCCACCGCGCGCCATCACTGCCTCCTCTTCCTCTTCGTCGTCGTCTCTTTCTTCTCCTTCCACTACCCTTGCTGAATCCCAAGGCCTCAAGGTAGCTCTCTCCTCTTATCTCTTTCTCTTCTTCTACCGCCACCGTACCTTTTTATTGCTGTTACCATTCTCTTTCTTTTTTTCTTTTTTCTTTTTTTTTTTGGGTAAATTATAGATTAAATTAGTACCCACGAAACCGATTGAAGGTCAAAATACTGGTACCAGTGGCCTCCGAAAGAAGGTAATCTAGCGCAATTTATATTAGTGGTTTGCTTCTAATTTGATTGCTGATCTTGATTGAATTTCTTGTGTTACTCCTCAGGTTAAAGTGTTTGTGCAAGATAATTACCTTGCCAACTGGATTCAGGTTTTGCTCTCTTTCTTTTCCTTTTTTAAATAAAAAAATAATAATATTGTAGTAGTAGTAGTAGAGGTTTCTTAGGAATTCTAAAATTGAAATGTTACTGGATATGCTTGTGTTAACGTGAAGGCATTGTTTAATTCGTTGAAACCTGAGGACTATAAAAGGTCGAATGTTGGTTTTGGGAGGTGATGGTCGATATTTCAATCGTGAAGCAGCTCAGGTATAAAATTTGTACTCGGAAAGAAAAGCCTTACTGGAATGCCGATGGTTTCCCTGTTTTTCTAGTTACTAATTTAAAAAAAAAAATTTTTTTTTCTTTTTATTGCAGATAATTATTAAAATCGCTGCAGGGAATGGTGTTGGTAAAATATTGGTGGGCAGGTGAGAGTGTCTTAAGAAGAATTATTGTCAATTCTTCGAGCTTCTGTTTCCAAATTTTCCATGTTTATAATTCAGTTCTCATTCATGTTGTTTCCATAGACTGGCAATCTTCTTCTAGTAATTGGACCATTAGGTTTTTAAAACCTTTCCATCTTCTTCTTTTATGGAAATAAGATGTTACTGATGGATGTCAATAAATTTCTTCGGAGTGCCTTACCTTTCCAGTGAACATCACTCATGATTACAACATTCCAAATCAATGGAAAGCTGTTGCAAATAATTTATTTTTTCCTGTTAAAAAAGGCTATATCATGGATCTTTGTCTATATTAGACTATATTGCCAAATCGATGGAGGTTATACTCTGAAGACTGTTGTAGATAATGTATTGTTTTCTGTTAAAAAAGCCTATATTGTGGGATCGTTGGTTATGTTAGACTATATTGCATTGTAAGATGATCATTGGTGATGAATGAAAATGACAAATCTTATTTATTGCAGGGAAGGTATATTGTTGACACCTGCTGTTTCTGCTGTAATACGGAAAAGGAAGGCCAATTTATTTTCTTTCTTATTTTTTTAGATTTATCATTTCACTTTCACTTGGAGATGTAATATTATCCTTATCATGTGTTTCCCCCTTTCCTTTCCGATAAAAATTATTTTACAGGCCAATGGTGGCTTTATAATGAGTGCAAACCATAATCCTGGTGGTCCAGCATATGATTGGGGTATCAAGGTGAGGTGTTTTAATTCTTTTTCATAATGGAAATTGAGACACTCAGTCCATTCCTTTTTCTTTTCTTTTCTTCTTTTTTTTTTGACATTCAGTTCATTCTCTTTCATAGGATATCAAATTAAATCCTGCATGTAGCAGTCTTAAGAAAGATGGCGGTTCATGTTTGCGTTAGTAATAACGTTATCCATCTATACAAGTGCATTTCTTTTTTTTTTTTTTTGGAATGTATAATAAAATTTTATTTGGTTTTGCAGTTCAACTACAGCAGCCAGCCAGCACCAGAATCCATAACCGACAGGATTTATGGGAACACACTTTCTGTATGGATGTTTTTTTATCTCTGTTATTCAAATAATATACTAGCTGTTGCTTTATTTTTTTTTTTTTAATTTTTTACCCTCAAAGCTGTTTTCTGTACTGAGCACAAAAATTAAAAACATTAGTTCCGGAATACTAAAGAATGAAAGGAGAAAAGAAATTTTGCATTCCACATTTATGAGTCATGGTCACTGTCAAGTTTGCCCTCTATGCTTGAGTTCATTGGAATATGTACCAAAATACATTTTTTGTTGCTGTTTCAACCATGAAGGTCAGAGGATACAACTTATTTGGAGTTTTAAATAGTTTCTGAAGTCCGAAGAGAGTTTATCAGTGTTTCCATCTTCATTCCATCCATTGATACCTGAATATTCAAGAATGCACAATTCATTATTTTAGAAATTTTAGTCTTTTGAACTTCTAAATCTATGTTTCGCCCAGAAACTTCAATTTAATCCTTTCCATAGTTTTCCACTGTCATTTTCTTAGCCTTTTCAAAACACTTCTTCATGTTAGTCAAGTTGCTGCATTATTTATTTGCTTCTTTCTTTAAACTGATCGGTCAATTGAACTTATTAAAATGCTTTTTATGTGATTCTATCCCGCAAGACTTCCTTTCTGTGATTGATGATCAGTTAGTTATTAGGCTAAGTATTATGCTTGGAAAATTTCTGTCTTACTTGCAACTACAAAAATATGAAAAATTGTACAGTACAGTACAAATTTTTTGCACCTGAATCTGTTGTTGACTTCAAAAATGGTTGAGCATCTGAATTACAAAGTGTACAAGTGCTATGCAGATTTTGGAAGTAAAAGTGGCAGACATTCCTGATGTTAACCTCGCTTGTCTTGGACTTACAAAGTATGGAAATTTTACTGTGGAAGTGGTTGATCCAGTTGCTGACTATTTGGAATTAATGGAGGTGAGAAACTGAAATTTTGCATCATTTCTAACTCGTTATGGTATGAAGTAGATTTCATAGCTACTGATCTAAGATCTTGTGCAGAATGTATTTGATTTCGCGCTTATAAGAAGTCTTCTCTCATGGTCAGATTTCAGGTACCTTATACCTTGTGGAATTATGTGCTTGCTGTAATAAGCATTAGTAATGTTTTGTTTTCCCATATATTTTGCTTTGTTCCTTTTTCATGGCATTTCTTAGACATTTGATGTCTTTTTTTTCTTTCTTTTTTCTTTTTTTTTTATTGATATAGATTTTCATGTGAAAGAATGTCTGACTTGTGCCAAAAAATTATGTTCTTGCTGCTCTCAAGCATAATAATCTGGAGTTTTGCATTTTTAATCTTTACACTGCCTCTAATGCCTCTTTATATCTTGTCTCGGGGGTCCTAATTATAGTTCCAGTATTTTGTTGCTCATTCAAGTCTATACACATGTTTGCAATATTGAATACAGAATCAACCTCAATTGTTGCACTGGTAATGACCAGTGAGCTATATTTCAGTGATGAAAAGTAATTGATAAATGTTAAATATGTTTGAGACATTTATTTTCCATTGGTGCCAACAGTGTTTGTTTGTAGGTAGGTTGCCATCTAAAAGGACAGTCTTCTAAGTATAAATGGCCTTTGATAGACAGTTTTAAGATGGGGGCCTTTCACAGGTCATGCTTGGGGTTGATCTACATGCCACAAATCAACCTAGGACCTACTATGGCCAAGGGTTCAAAATGGAAGTGAGACCAAATTTTCCCTGATGGCATCATGAAACTTAGATTGGGAGAACGTTATATCTCCTGTTCGATTAAGTGTGCTGTGCCTAATGAATCTATATTTCGAGTTCAGCTGTTACATAATAAGCTAATCTTTATGGGATAGCGGTGCCACATGATAGCAAGGACTTTCCTCTTGAGAAACTAACACATTGAGGTTTGTTCATTTAGGGGTTTAAACTCTGTAAATAGTGCAATACAACATTGTTGGGTCCGATCAAGGCAGTAAACAGTTTTCACTTCTTTGGTTTATGAGCAGCATGAATAACTAATAATAGTAGATAGAGAGGATGGTGGAAGTTAAAAGAAAAGAATGAAGGGAAGAAGAATTGAAGATTTCTTGGTTCTAATATATTGCATATTCGGTATTTCTTCAAGGTTTATCTTTGATGCAATGCATGCAGTTACTGGTGCATATGCGAAACCGATATTTGTGGACAAGCTGGGAGCTAGCCTTGTACGTTTGAGTTCTTCTTTTTTAATTTTCTTACACATTATAATAATTAAAATTTGTCATTATTAAAGAATGAAGAACAGTTACTGAATTACTGAGCTATATGTTGCATCATGTAGGATTCTATTTCTAATGGAGTGCCTCTAGAAGACTTTGGACACGGGCATCCTGACCCAAATCTGGCATACGAAATGGATGCTTTTATAGAATGCGTATATACTTCCCTCAAAGGAAAATTGACTTATTCTTCTTCTGGAGAAAAGTTATGCTAAGGATCTGGTCAACGTTATGTATGGCAAGAATGCACCTGATCTTGGAGCTGCAAGTGATGGTATGCTTCACAAATGAACTTTGTAAGTTACGTTTTCTTGGTTTCTGCTTCCTCATCTTATCATCTGTGAGAATATCATTTAATTTGCTGGAATTTCTAAATCTGACGGGTCTTTTCTTTCCACTCAGATCCTGAGTATAACCCTCCCTCAACATACATGTATACATGCCCTTGCACATGCATCGGCATTGCACTCAGAAACTGAAAAGGTAAGAACACCGGGTAACAACTGTTAGAGTTCAAGCTCCGACGCATAAAATTTTCTGCATAAGATTGCAAAATCAAACTTCACACTACAGCTTTAGGTGTTGATGTTGCCTTAGTTTATGTTCAGCACTTGGTTTCCATTTTAATCTGCAAATTAATTAAAAAGGTGCATGAATTAAATATTATTGACACACAGGCTAAGGGATTGAAAAGTAACTGTTGTTTATATCATGTTTTACCTCTGAATTCTTGGGAAAGTTTCTCACCTCATTGTCAATTAAATAGTTATATTTTTTTGAATAGGAATACATACATGTCCTTTTGACTGTTTTCGTTTATTTATTTTGTTCCATGTCAAGAATTATTACTACTTGGAAACCCTAAAGCAATAACTTGGCAGTTTGAATGGAAAGGGACTTATGGAAAACAGATTTGTGTTAGAAAGGAGAGATCAGCCACCCGCAAACACACATTAATTAATAGTTTTCACTGTGTTACTTTATGATTATTCAGGAGGTGGTGATAGGAACATGATTTTTGGCAGAGAATTTTTCGTTACTCCTTCGGATTCTGTGGCAATTATTGCAGCCAATGCACAGGAAGCCATTACCTACTTTCGGGCTGGGCCTAAGGTAAAGGAAATTCTATAGTTCTTTTATTCTCTTCTCCCTGCAGACAAAATTGTTCTCCAACTTGGACATTTGAAAAATTACTCAGCCTCTTAACAAGTATAGGATTTAGCACGATCAATGCCAACAAGTGGTGCCTTAGATTGTGTTGCTCAAAAGTTAAGTTTTCCTTTTTACTAGGTAAAAATGTATTCTTCGTATTGATTTGTTTGTTGCAAACAGACTTAGTCATTAAGAATGAGCATTTTGCTGCAGGTGCCCACTGGTTGGAAATTTTTTGGGAATCTAATGGATGCAGGAAAATTATCAATTTGTGGGGAAGAAAGTTTTGGAACTGGTTCTGATCACATTTGTGAGAAAGATGGCACGTGGTACTGCTTTTCCTTCTGATTGTGTGAATTCTTTTGTCATTGTAACATTTGAACCATAGATGACACACGGTCTTTATCTCTTCCAACTGGGGAATTATTTTGTTATTGAAAAAGTTGGCAGTTGGTATTGTAAAATTTAGCATCTGATATATTTTTAACTGTTTATATGGTGCAAATTTTATCTGAATTTGTCATTGGCCCGGTTTACAATGAAACTTCATGCAAATGCATTTCCGCTGTATGATGTGGGCCCAATAAGTAGTTGCTGATGAGAAGCCGTTGACGTTAATTAATCATTACTTCCCGAGGATACAATGGTTATATTTGTTATTTGTTGTGCCAATTCTATTTTATGATGGTTTTAGTACTGCACATTCCTTTCTGGCCGTAACTGAGGTATATTTAATTGTCTGTCCCTTAAGCTTTATTTGCTTGGGTTGAAGATTATTCAATCCAATGTGGTTTGAATTTCACAATATGCAATTGACAGGGCTGTATTAGCTTGGCTTTCTATAATTGCAGACCAAAACAAGGACAAGAAGTCTGGAGAGAAATTGGATTCCGTATCTGATGTTGTAAAGGAACATTGGGCCGCTCATGGGAGGAAATTCTTTTCAAGATATGACTATGATGCAAGTAGAATTATGAATGATATTTCAATCTTCCATGTCTGCCTTTCTCAATAGCAGTAGTTCCTATATTGTGGTTCAGTATAACTTAAATTGCTTGCGGGAATGTGAATCTGAAGGAGCTAACAAAATGATAAGAATATCTTAGGGATTTAGTTTCTAGGAGCAAGGCAGATGATAAGCATGGTGAGTCTGCGAAGTTTCTTTTATTTTACTAAGAATTGACAACAGTTGGTTACATAAGCTGAAAGAGCAGTCATGTTGTAGGTAATTATGTACTAAAATTGGCTGATGATTTCAACTACACTGATCCAGTAAGTTGCAATCATCGTTGTTAATTTCTTATAGACTTTTTTTCTCCCAAGGTAGCCAAACCAACAGTCAATGCTAATCTTGCCGGATGACTTTATCTACTGCCTTAGGTGGATGGTAGCGTGGCATCAAAACAATGTGTTCGCTTTATTGTCACAGATGGATCAAGGATTACATTCCGATTATCGGTCTGACTTGTATAAAACATCTTGCCTTATTTTATGGAGGTCTTGTCTGTTCAACTGGCATTGATTTCTTTTTACTTTTCGGGTACTGGCTCTGCTGTGCAATTGTTCGATTGTATTATTGAATGATTTGAGCCAGATGTCTCCAAACACAGTCTGGACGCCCAAGACGCGTTGAAACCTTTAATCGGTAAGATGCCTTTAGTTTTGTGAATTCAGAGTTTCTAACTCCCTTATTCTAAGAGTTTGATTTGGTTTTGTTTCAGATATGGCACTTTCATTATCCGTGCTGAAGGATTTCACAGGAAGAGAGAAGCCAACGGTCATCACATAGAGCAGAATTTTCAATTGTTAAAAAGCTTCATATCAATCAGGTAGGGTAATCTTTCATTCTCCTTGAATATATATTGTAATGTAGTGCTTGCTTTCTTATCTTAGCTTTCATCAAGAGAAATATACCTTGCACACTGCAAAATATTGGTAGGTTCTGCATTGATAATTTTGATTCTTGAAACCAAGATAAAATGAGTGCCTTGTTTGCATTATTTAGTCCCTTGTAATTTTACTTTTGTAAGGACCTTAATGAAGATGAATAAGATATTCGATTAATTAGACGGAGTTCCAACACCGCAGCTTTGGTTTAATGTTAGCCTTTGTTACAATTTACAATAGTTGCTAATTGGAATGGTGATTTTAGAGTACAGCTGCAGGTGGTCCATTTTGTTTCCATTTGACGTCTGTTTCATTAGCAACATCTGTTCGGCTGTATGGTCCATACCAGTGATGTAGTGAGTCCTGATTCAGCTGGAGCTTTAATTGCTCCCCCGTCTCAATAATCCTTCCTCTCCAATGCGTTCCGTCTATGTTTTTGGGCTCAGACTGGGTGTCAACTTGGCTGAGCTCAAGGGTCAATGAATTTGACCTAGAGATGACTCAAGGTTGAACCGAATGATGTTAGAAATAGGGGTGTGTGTGTCCTCTGTGTAGACACACACACACTCCCCTGTTAACTTTTTCTTTTTCTTTTTTTTTTTTTCAATTTTAGTAGTTAGTCAAGAGGAAAAAAAGGTTAATGAGTTCAAAAAAATTATAATCAGTCAAAAATATTAAAAAATTCGATTCTTTTCCGGTTAAAACTAGTGTTTGACTAGGTTTGACCGATTTCCAACTTTCAATTTTTTAACTTGACTCGAGCAAGATGTTTGGTCTATTCTTGGTCCGACCGGTTCGGCCGGCCCGAGTATGAGAACACAGTGTTCCTTGGTGGACTGTTTTCCATGCACTTCAGAACACTAAAATGATTGTAGGTTTTGGCTTCCGTGTTCACATTTCGGTAGTGTGTCAATGGTTGACAGTCCATCTCACTTGATTCTCTTTCTACTAATCATACTTGCATGATAAAATCAGCCAATGCTAGGTCGCAACCACCGTATGTGGATAATCGAGTGTGCAACTATGACAGGAATGACGCTGTCCCTATTGCAAACACGCCAAACGGTTTTATGATAACCTCTCGGAGAAGTGCTGAGTCAGAGACAGGATCCCGAGTTCTTATCCTACGGACAGAGTGGAGATCCCGTCATCAAGTTATGCCATTAGCAATAACGCCTATTCTTTTTATAAGGGTTGCCTGCTAATTTGCGACTTCATCAACAAACTATATTTGAAAAAAAATGTGCTGCGAATTGTTTCTTGCTCCAAATCTATTTTGGTATAAAAGCTGTGGCTTTTTATATTTTTCTGAACAATTTGTTTTTTTATCATGAATTTCATTAGGACAAGATCAAGTGACCCTAAGTCTTTATAGTGCATTGGACTAGATTTCCTTGGGGGAAAAAGAGGATAATATGTTTTTGGTTCTTCTGGGAAATTATAACATTTAAGCTTTTGAGTAGTTGTTAGTTACATTTGTTCGACCCGATATCTTTGCGCTTTTGTTCGTATTTTATCTAGTTCTGGAACCACCATTACTCATTTTGACTCTCCTTTGATTCTCACCATATCTATGATGTATCATGTTGATATAGATGCGGGCGTGTCAATTTTAAATTGTATACTTCATCTTGCCTCAATGGAACCTGTTGGACTTTTCATTCTTACCTCCGTACTTGAGTAACATTAAGGGATGGGAAACAAAGTACCTTTTGCAACGTAGCTTTGATTAAACAGGCGGTGCCGGTCGCTTTCACCTAGTGTCACGATCAGCCGAGCGAAAGCATACAGGTTCATTTCAAAGCGTACCCAACCGACAGTCGCAGAAGTTTACTTGATATTGAACAAAGACAGAATTTTAGTAAAATTATTCAAGATTATAACCGATTTCTCAGATGTCTATGCCTTAGATTGATTTCAAAAGGAGATATCTTTGGTTGAGGGTGAGTCGATCAGTTTGGCACTGACCTTCCGGAACAAAACTAAGTAATTCTGGAGAACTTTTATCACCTTCAAAATGCTAAGGGGTCGATGATATTTCTTTAGGCTACAGCTATGAAGCAAAATCCATATGGGTATGGGACCTCACAATTTGACATTTTGTCATTTCTCACAAGTTGAAAGCAATATAAGTTCTCAGTATTTTGGTACAAGTCTTTAGCATTTAGATATAATCGATTTTTCTTGAAAATCACATCGTTTTTTGTGATTTTTCACTGTAAATTTGGCCCAAATATGAAGATTTCGGTCATTTATTTTGTTACAATAAATCATAACTATCAAATTGTGATAAGTACCTCATCCCAATCCATACACTTTATACGGAAGACATTTGTCAATTTTGGTCGCTAATTGGTTCATTGGCGTGTGAAAGTTACCAAATTATGTACTGGCTATTTAAGTGGAAATGCAAAAAAAAAAAAAAAAAAAAAAAAGTGGAAATGCTGTGTAAAGTGCAGAATAACTCGGAGCCGACAAAAATAGAATTTCCTGTACTGAGAGGACGTCAAATGCAAAGTAGAGGCTCAAGTTAGCAATATGGATGCTATTTTAGTCTATTCCCAAAAAAAAAAAAAAAAGGCTAGTACCATAGTGATGGTGTCAGCTTTATATCTTTTTGGAGAGGATCCCTAGGTGTCACAACGCATTTTTATCATTTCCAGAGCAAAGAGAACACACTTGGTGATCATTCTCACCTAAAACATCTTTTTATCCCCAAAAATCCAAAACTAAAATCAAAGGAGATTGTCTTTGCTCCCCATTTGTAATAAGATCTATATATCCTCCAAGACCCACCAATGAATAATCGAGTCGGCAAGCAAGAAAGTAAGCAGTCTTTTAGTGGATAATGAAAGGGGGGAAACTGTATTTGTCCTAAATGTGCAGTGGCGCAACACGTCCTGTTTTAACTGTAGTTTGTGTGGAGATCCAACCTTGCTGGGTCTGTCAGCTTCATGGGATCTCTTGCTTGAGAGAACTCATTTGTCCCACCTTTTGTCTGCATCACATTATGACCATTCCACCATCATGTTAGTTGCCTTCATCGATGGACCTTCTTGTTTCCTCCTTACTTCCCCACCTAAGTCTGTCATCTACTCAACACTTTCTTTAAGTTTATCCAGCTAGTTATAGCAATAGGTACCTTCCGACTATTAAAATGTGAACAAGTAGAATATTGAATGTAGGAAACAGTAAGAGCACGAACACTAGATAACTTGCGATTTTGTCGTTCATATGATTTCAGGTTTCCTTCATTATAATTGCTTCACGAAATCTGTTTTCTTAAATCTCCTTCACAGGTTTATAAGATTTTACCATGCAATGCGTCAATCTTTTTATCTGGCAACGGAAGTGGAAAGGGAAAGAAATGGCACTGTGAGTTAGAACTGAACTGAGAATTAAAACATCGTGTAAGGTGCGGAAAAAAACCCTTGATCGTTGAATGATCTCAAATTCTCATATACATTGACCTTCATTAGTACTGCTAGACTACTCAATTGTTTTTATAGAGGCATTGTCTTGAATTTTTCCACGTCTAATAAGTGTAAACCCTCCACTTGAACTCTTGCCAATAATGTGTTGCAGCCCACGTGATGATCCAGTAACTGTTTAAGATCGATTATCTGAGATTTGAAGTTGACCGAATATAAATGTTCTTATATTTCTCATATATTTGATCTGACATTCGTGAATTGGTTTTAGTTATTTCTTGGTCGCGTCGTTCTACGGTTCCACATCAACAAAGTTCATGTCATTCTACCATTCGTTTCATTCAGCAAGTTTTATATTCCCCCAAAACCAAAAAAAAAAATGTTGTATATTTGACTGTGTTCCCGGTCTAACTTTTAGGAAGTCCCGTGGCAAATTTGCTTCAGCAGTTCATCAATCCTGTAGCTTTTTTGCAGTATATTGTGTGCGTCCATGCAGAGACCCAACATTTGATATAGTTGGGTTGCAAGTTTTGTAAATATATTATATAAAGGAAAGTGCTTATGTGAGAGGAATGAAAATATTGCGAAAATATGAAAGTAGGCAGAATATTTCACTTCTTGTTGATTTACAAGATCTCGTGGATTGTTACCTTCGGTGAATAATGATGCCCTTGGTTTTCTGTGTCTTCAAAGCGTTGCCCGGTGCAGTTTTTTTATTGAATGTCTGTCTGGCTAAACAATAAGAATGTGATCAATTTTTGCTTTTGTCGCATTTCTTGCAGGCCGGTTGATGTGAGTGCGATACTGGCATTAGGCTCAGCTGTCACTCATTAAGTTTACAACGTACACCAAAAGTATGCTGCTATGATGGTAAAAACAAAAATTCTAGCACTATTAATTTTCCTTTAACATGTCATTGTTTTGATACAGTAATTTATCTAGAATAATGGAGTTGATTATTTTTTTCTCTTTGTTGTTTTACATTTGAGGAAAATAAAAGAGTGAATACGATTTTTCTTAGGGCTTATGGGATTGTGCTCCACCAAGACACTAACACTATGTTTGGGAGGAAGGAAATAGAGAGAAAAGAAAAGAAAGGAAAGGATTTTAAAGTTTTCTTTTGTTTGAGAGTAAAGAAGGAAAATAAGAGAAAATTTATTTAACCGTTTTCCTTTATTTGAGAGGAAGGAAAGGGAAAGAAAAGAAAGTAAATGAAAAGAAAAATTAGCTTGTTTTGACTAAAAAAATTTCCTCCCAAATTAGAGAATGAAGGAAAAGAAAGGAAAGTTTCTTTCCCTTCTTTTCTTTTCCCTCACTTTCTTTTCTCTTTTTTTTTTTTTTTCCACTCCAACTCCCAAACTAAGCATAAGATATACCGTTTCAGCTTGAAAAAAGCAGCATATTTTGATTAGGACCAGCGACGATTAGTGACATTTTTGTTTGATATGATAATCTTTTCTGTGGCCACTTCTAGTGTTGAAATATTCACATCAGCATACCAACACCGGAAAAGGCAGCTACCGTGATCATTTCTACTATATTGAGATATATTCAGTTGCCTCCGTTCAGAAAAACCACCAAAATAATTGTACAAACGGGAGGAAAAATTATCTATCTTGTAATGGATAATAGAAGAATAGGAACTACGTGCCCAAAACAAGCCAAAGCACTTATGGTTTAGGAAATGTTCAACCTTGTTGGTCTGTTCATGAGAAAGTAGAAAGTTTACATGCTTCATTCACCCTTTCAGAAAAGACAAGAAAATCTTTATTCATGATGTTTATACCTCGGAGAGTGACCTTTGTTTCTGTTCACTAGAAAACGGAGGCAAAGGGTATGGAAAGCGTATTTGCATTAAAGATTTTAAAATTTGCCTAAAATTTTCTCATAAATAAGAAAATTGTAGTTGTAATTTCATTACATTTGGAATGGCTCCATTGCCGCCACTGCGATCCACAGATCGTTGGTGAATTGCGACAGCTCTGCTCTGCGGACTAGCATGATAGGTGCTGACGGTAATCTGTTTAAGCCCGTCTCCTCCTTTGTCGTTCTATATATACATATTCTGTACTGGCTAAAGGTGGTAGAAATTTTGAATCTCTCTCACCCACAAACCAAGAAATATTTGTACGCTAATCTGGCCGAGTTGCTGGCCCCCTGCAGCCGTTTTCTCTTACGGATAATGACAATTTGGACTTTCGATATTGTTTGATTCCCATTCCTGAAGGTAAAAACAGTGTTCCTATGGAATTTACCGGACCTAGTCAAACAATTTTTTAGCGTTATTATTCAAGGAGCATATTCTTTATAACCAAATGACACATATCTTGTGACTTTTTTTTCCCCCCCTTTTTTGCATGTAGAATTGTTTGGTTAAATTAACACTTTCTTAGCGTAGCTCTATAATTTTAGCTATCTCTGGATTTTGTGGTAACTTTTTGAGAAGTTAGGAGTCTAAACTCTAGACCTTAATTAGGCTGAAATTTTTTGGATCGAGATTGTGAAACTTTAATTTCTGTGTACCTCGCTTAAAGAAAAGAAAAAGAAAAAAACCTTCAGTATTGTTCAAATATTAAAACAAAATGTAAATGGATAATTGAAGGCACACTATGGCTAGATCTCCCCCCTCTTCTCTTCTTTGAGTTCTTCCCTCTATATTTGAACTTAACGTGGGACCAAGTTAAACGTAAACTAAACCAAAATTAAAATAACAAAAATTATAAGAAGATATATAAAGTATTTTATTCTTCTCAGTAAACGTTACAAATATTATATCATGACGAGGATAAGATATAAATCATAGGAACCAGACAGAAGTGTAAAATATCCTAGTTTTTGGTACTTATATTTCATATGGTTGATAAAACATGAAAAGATATCAACTCCTTTACAGATGGAAAACTGAACACACTCCATCCAATTTGCTTTTCCGTTGACTATGTCTAATTTCCAATAATCAGGCTTGGACGTCATTTGACTTCATTGAAATTCTTGAGAGGCATGTTACTGAAGATATGATCATCACATCATCACGAGGAGTTGACTTTGTGATATGTACCTTCGTGGATTCATACTTAGTTTCCACCATATGTACAGCGTACTACCATCCGTATATCTTAAGTACATATGGATGTTTATTTCCTGAAGACCACAAGGTATAATCAAGTTCAAAGATGTTTTTGGGGTTATAATCCTATTCAAGACATTAAATAATGTGCATAGGGAAATTGTAACGTTGAAAACGGCACTAGTAATTGAAGATCTTTTTCTTTCACATTACAAGCTCCATTTGATCTAGCAATAAGTAAGTGGATACATCTTTTATAATGGAAGACCATTGGTCTTCACTTAACACGATTTGTCGTTACTCGGGTACACTACATACATGTTGGCATATACAATAATTAACAACTGTACATTATGTAGGCTACTCAAGCCAATTGCATATTTTACTATGTAGGAATCCTTTTCGTTTCCATAGGTGACTGTACTTGGGATTGTTTGATTTAGAGAAATTAAAGAAGGGAATAGGTATCAATAGTAATGGCACCAATTGTTAATGTTTGAAAAATAATTATCACTATCTTACAATTAGAATTAAAGTGATTAACTAGAGGTCTCTATGATTTCTCTCAAAATACAATTATATCAAATTCATTAACTTTTTTGGGGGATTGATACCGATTCCATTACTCAACCAAACATGTTGGAGGGATCGTCAAAACCCATACTTATAGTAAGATTAATAATATTTATAGTGATAGCGATTGAAAAATTTGAACCAAATGCCTCTTTAATGTAATAAAGAGTTGAACCATGTAGTTGGTGCAAGCATTAGGAGAAGGCGATTGTGCATGTAAACTGGTTCGACCCAAATAGAGAATAATACTTAATTATAGGGCAATGATATTGACACTTCTCCTAATTATCATTATTTAGATCTAATGAACAATGGAATGATCTCGTACTACCCTTTTTAACTTCATCTAAAATGCATATATTTCTCGAAACAGTGTTCTCCCTACAATTGTCACCAGGCGAATTACATTCGTGACCTCCCTTGAACTTGTCATATTATCCTATTCACGAGGAAATCCTCTCTTATGTTTAGAATCATTGTGATTTCTCCTTAGATTTTCTTATTCATCATTTCTCTTCAAGTATAATCATGCTGCATAAACTTTCTCTACATGCTAATATAAGCCAAAAAGAATTTGCAATTCTAAACCACTCAGAAGAGTGTGGTATAAAAATACATCAGAGGTCATTGTATTTAATAAACAAGAAACTTGCAAAAGATTACCAAAAAAACAAAAAACTAATGGGACCTAAACATTAAAACTAGGAAAAAAAAAAAAGAAGCTAGTATATAATTGTGGTAAGATGTTATTGTAATTTCTCCTAGTTCCTCCTGTTAGAAAATGTCAAACTTTGTTGTACAGAGATTCCCCCTAGCTTAACAACAAATTTTGTCACCCAGTGAGGTAGTAGCTATTTCAAAGTTCAGACCCCACATTTTTTAAATTAAAAAAAAAAAGAAGAAGAAGAAGAAGAAAGAAAGAAAACTCCTCTTTCTTTTTTGGGTGTGATCTCTTAATCTAATTAACAATTATTTGGAGATGTGGATAGTTTATGAGCACGTAATATAGTTAAATCTTATTTGTTGAAATGCATGAACCAATTGTCACCCCCTTGCCTCCCACGAATCCCACCTTGACCTTCTTGTGTATATATGTGTGTATGGCAGCAGACGGAGCGTGCCGGGAATGCCCACATCAAAAAGACTACAAGTCGGTCCTGCTTTACTTTAATCTTTCGCTTGTAGTCTCGTACTGGATTCCATATACACACATATACTGACATATATGGACGGCCAAAGCTCAAACTCTTTTGTTCATCGGTTAGCTATCCGCACAACAAGCTAGTCAGCAGCTCTCTCTGTGTAGTGTGCCTCTGCCTTTGCCCTTGTCATTCTCTAGAAGATCCTATTTGGTTGATTCCCAACACCACTTTCTGTCTCATCCAAGTTTGATCCCGCAATTATTTTGGTGTGTATGAATTTTTCACTACCACAACTAGCTTATTACCGCTGAGTTCTTTCCTCAAATTCAACACTGTTTTTTGTAACAAGCACGTAGAATTCATTGATCTTCGCAACTTCTTTTTTACCGGTAGTACGCTGGAATTATGCTCTTATTATACAGGACTTGGTTAGGATTTTGATAAACTGCTAAAGGATTGGAACAACTGTCGTGAGAATTACTAGTAGGGAAGCATGAATCATCTCGTCACATATTTTCCTTTGATTTAGTCTATCAAATCTTGGATTAGTTCCTTTGTTTTTGACTTAATGCAGTTGCTGTCCAAAAAGCTTTGGCCTTTTGAGCACCAGTACTAGCAGGAGCGGCAGTCTTTGCCACATTTTCAGTTTGCCTACCTAAATTTGTTCAAAGATACTCATGAGCCTCCACTTTTGCTAAAAATAGCGTCAGTGATTTTTCAAGCACTGAGCACATTTATACTATTTGGTTGCTTGCTTATGATTCCCATTAAAATATGTTGGATCTCTCTAAACGGGAAAAGATGCTAGATTTGCACTAATGAGGGTAGTTCCTTCCTTTAATGGTCCGTTTTGTTGTTTTTCTTTTTCTTTTTTTTGGGGGCGGTGTTGGTTGGTGTGGTTGGAGTGTGAGAGAGGAGATGTGGCTAAGTCACCCTACCAAAAGAAACGCCAAATGCCATCGGGAATTGCTTTCCTGTCAAAACCATAGACGACAATACATGATGGACCATTGTGTAAATCCATCCATTGATAAGCCCTGTTGAGTAATTCTAATTTTCAAGAGGTCCTCTGTTGCAAATGTTGGTTTTAAATACCTGTTGTGTGTTAGAGGTGAGACACCAAAGGAGGAGTCGGGAGGGAGGGGGTGAGGGAGAGCGAGAGACCTATAAAATTCCAATTTTTGTTCACATATTTCCCCCATTGAACGGTTTTGGCTTTTCCTTTATCACAACTCTCAAGCTTACTTCACTCTTTCCTTTGTTAGTAGTACTTTTTATTTTTCCATCTACATCGGCGAACTAATCACTCTCTCTATTCTCATTCCTATCTGAAGGCTCTAGTTCACTATTTCGCCTCCAACTTTTGAAAACAAGAAGCTTTCTCATGCAATGGCTATCGATTGTTTGATCACGAGCAAACCATCCGTACCAGAAATGTGCAAAGATGATCAAGGCAGAGACGAGCAAAATAAGCCATTAGTATTCGATGCTTCCGTCCTGCAACACCAGACCAATATACCCACGCAATTTATATGGCCCGACCACGAAAAGCCATGTCCTAATCCGCGAGAACTCCCTGTTCCGTTCATTGACTTAGGCGGCTTCCTCTCTGGAAACCCTGCTGCAGCGGTGGAAGCCGCCAGGCTGGTTGGCGAGGCATGCAGACAGCATGGTTTCTTTCTAGTAGTGAATCACGGTATAGATGCTGATCTAATATCGGATGCTCATCGATACATGGACTTCTTTTTTGAACAGCCACTTTGCGAGAAGCAAAAGGCTCAGAGGAAGATTGGTGAGCATTGTGGCTATGCTAGCAGTTTCACTGGACGATTCTCCTCCAAGCTACCCTGGAAAGAGACGCTTTCTTTTCAGTTCTCTGCGGACAAAAACTCATCCCACATCGTTGAAAACTACTTTGAAAAGACATTGGGTCATGAATTTGTGCATCTTGGGTAAGAATGAATATGTGATTAACATTTGATCAATTTCTGTTTTATGTACTTTCCCTTGCCCTTCCTTCAGTAAATCTCATAACCTTGTGTTTCTTTATAAAATGTTACAGGAGAATTTACCAAGAATATTGCAATGCAATGAGCACCCTTTCGCTAGGGATCATGGAACTACTGGGAATGAGCCTTGGTGTGAGCAGAGAGGTTTTTAAAGAATTCTTCCAAGAAAATGAATCCATCATGAGATTGAATTATTACCCACCCTGCCAAAAACCGGAGCTCACATTAGGAACAGGACCTCACTGCGATCCAACATCACTGACCATTCTTCACCAAGACACTGTGGGAGGCCTTCAAGTGTTTGTAGATGGGGAATGGCGATCCATCAGTCCCAACATGAGCGCTTTTGTTGTCAACATAGGCGACACATTCATGGTAATTAATCAGAGTAGTACTATATTACATTGGTTAAAGCTTAAATAGTTTTGGATACAAATAAAGGGATAGTGAAGCTGAGTGGGGTTGTGTTGTGTTGTTTTTCAGGCTCTGTCGAATGGAAGATACAAAAGTTGCTTGCACAGAGCGGTGGTAAACAACAAAACTCCTAGGAAATCACTTGCTTTTTTCCTATGTCCCAAGGAGGATAAGGGTGGTGAGCCCACCAACTGAATTGGTGGATTCCAATCACCCTAGAATATATCCGGACTTCACATTGGCCGAAGCTGCTCGAATTTACGCAGAAGCATTACAGAGCTGACATGAACACCTCTTCAAATGTTCTCAAATTGGCTTCAACAGAAAAACAGCTGAAACTGAAACACTTTTGTAAGAAGAGGTTGAAGTGTTGTACGTCGTCCGTCCCACATAGGATAGCTCTTTCTGTGCTTAATCATTGTCTCCCCACTCCCTATGGGCCGAATGAGAAGGATGTTGAAAGGATAGGGAGAAACAACTGAGGCAAAATAGTAATAATAATAATAAAATGAAAAAAAAAATCGTCTTGGTGGTCGAACTTCCAAGGCAAGGGGTGTTTGTTTGTGTCAAAATTTTGGAGAAATACTAATGCACAATTAGAGGAAAGGCCAGTTTTTTTCTCTTAATTGATGCATGTCAAAAGGTAAGAGTTAAATGGAGGAGAATAGAGGATAGAGACAAGGAAGGAACAAATAAACACTTCTATGATCAAATTTTGTAAGTTTCTTTGACCAGATAGTACCATGAGTCCATTACTTAATAGCATCCCATGCCCCATGGCATCGTCTTATGACAACTTACGCTCTTTGAAATAAGAAAAGGCATCCAAACAAGAAATTCATACTGGCGTTTGGCTTCCTCCTTATTTTTCTTTTTTCTTTTTTGAAAAAAAAAAAAAAAACCAGCATGATTCTTGTCCTTCAGAACTCCAAACATCAATTTGACTTGGCATCTATCTAGTCTTAAAAACCAATAACAATAGCTTGGCCTTTATTTGCATTGCCGTTTTTAAATTTTTTTGAGAAAATTAATATTGTAACATTTTTTGAAATGTAAAAAGTGTAAAATAAAAAGGCAATTAAAAAATAGAAAAATAATTTAAGAACGTATTTAGGAAATATTTTAAAAAACTAGCTATCCAAACAGAGGCGTAGCTTTTGAATATGTATATGTGTCTTATCAAATTTCAGACACTTGCGCAATACTCATGGGAACTTTTTGCTTGCAATTTGAGTTGAAGAATATCTATCACCACTTTTTTTTTTTTTTTTAAACATGGATTTCCACTTATTTTCACCAAACGTAATTTGAAGTCTGAACAGCTGTTTGGTTCCCATTCATAATTGGAATAGGAATTGACATTATAAATTCCATGAGTTTATGTCATTCTGCTAACATTTATTGTTTAAAACAGGAACAGATCACAAGCAAAAAATGATAGGACACGAGTTTTAACATTTGTATGTCCTTAAAATTATTTCTGATAACTTGTACAAATAGTAGTAACTTTAATACCTGTTCATGCCTCCGTAACGCTAAACCAAACAACACCACTTAAGTTTTCTTTCTGACAGACACCAGAATGACATATTCAAATCTTTCTTGTTAGTATTGCTATTTCCAAATTACTGCATGTATGCACAGCACATGGAGTACACTAGAGAATTAGGTAATCATGTGTGCAAAGAGAACAGAGGAAAATACAAAAGAGAAGGAAGCATATCTGTGATGCTATCTTTTGCCCACTAAATTCTTGTATAGACACAGCCATGCTAGATCTTCATTCTGCAGCAGCAATAAATGGTTTTGCGTTTTCTTGAACTTTTGTCACGAAGTAACACGGAAGACAAAAGATGTACATCAATCTGTAGGTATGGATTAATTCTTGCGAAATCCTCAGATTTTTGTGAAAGTTCATTTTGTCCCCCCAAAATGTTGCTCCTGAAAACTGAATTTTTTAAAATTTGTCAATATATGTATCTATTAATGCTAAACAAATTAACGCGTATGTTGTAAGGGATAATGTAGCAATTTGGTCAAAATCTTGATGTGGGATCATTTAAATCCCATAGTTTATGGCTTACCTTTACTGTCAATGTAAATACATGACCCGTTGAGGACGATGTCATGTATATCTTGAATCCACGAATGATAATCCAAAGAACTTGATTGAAATTGGTTCGTGCTCAAGAGACCCTCAGAGTTAATTGAAAAAAAAAAAAGGTCTAAAATTAAGAGAAACGAAAGCATCAAAATAATCCAAGGAAAAAGCAGGGCCCAGATAATGAATCATTCAGATGCAGTGGGAGCTAGAATCCATTTGGGTTTGACAGAGCTTTCATTTTAATGGATTCTTCTGCAAGTGTTTTTGGTTTTATTCTTGGCATTAATTTATATATCTGGGGTTTTGGAGGCTTGTGGCTGTATACGCAGGACGCTAAACGAACACTGGAGACGTTGGCTTTCTATTTGTCCAATTGTCCATGCATGCTTCAACATTCTTTCCCATCATCTTATATTTAAATTAATTAAGGAAAATGCTCCATTTTTATTTAGACTTTAAAATTGAATAGAGAACAAGTCCCCACGTACCTATGACCTCATCACTAGCACTCCTTTCGTTGTTACCGAACGCATTTAGCCAAAACCAAATTCTCTTCCACTTGAGTACCAATTATGAAAATAATTAAAGACAAAGTGACCTAGTGAATTAACAAGTATTACTATTTATATAAACTAATTAAACACCGTACACCCTAGTGTTTAAATTAATCGTATCTGAAAGGGGCATCAAAACCAGAAAAAAAACAAAAGTTATCTCCATCCAAGGAAGAAAGTAAAGACTACTCTGGCCTTGGTAGCTCTGAAGCTTCTCAAGTTTGAAACTCCGGATTCCTTATAAAAGTTTAGCACATAATTTATCCAAGAGTGGAATTTTTTTTTTTCAGTTTGTTTTACTTTTTTTTTTTTTGTCAACCTACACCATAAAAAGTTTGAAACTCTAAATTCCTTATAAAAGTTTAGCCCATAATTCATCCGAGAGTTTGTTTTACTAGTTTTATTATATCAGAGGAGAAGAGTCGATGATGGCGAAACATTTGCATTTTTATTTGCACGATAGCTGCAAACATCATCATATAAGATATTTAGTTGTACTCTTTTCTTTTCTACTAACAGGGCCTAAACATTTAGCATCATTAAATTATGCCCAAGAACAGACGCAAAATATGAGATTGAGGTCTTTTTCAAGGCAAAATTGCATCATCCGTGCGAGTGAAATTTCACCATTCTAAAATAGGAAGCTTAGCGGAATAATTATTTTGAGTGTTACACTTTTGTCACTTTTGGAGATATCAATATTATTCCTATAGAAAAAAGGAAAATTGTACGAACCTCCCACAATTTTGACACATTACTTCTAATAAAATAAATTTTTAAGGGAGTGTGAATTAACAATCAACGTGAATAGGTTGAAAGACCTGTCTAATTTTTACTGCGTATTAGAATAGTTATGCACTTGTGTCCTTAGCATTGTCCTGTTCAATGCACTTGCAATTTGCCTACGTTTAATGGAAAACGACAACTTCTGCAAAATGTGATCATTTAACTTCTTGAAGTTTGAGCAAAGCCAGTCTAGACGCACACAAGATATTTTTTCAACTGTCCAAAATTTCTATCGGTGAATTTGCATTACCATAAATATCAAGATAAATGTAAATTATTATATAAAAGTAGAAAGTCTTTTTAAAAAATTTACCATTTTAAATAAAAGTTGACTGCTTTTTTTTTTTTTTTACAATTATTTGTCATCATAATATTTTTCTTTTTTATCTGTCTTACACAACCAAAATTAGAAGTCGTAAAATTTATTTTTTTTGTAAGAAAAAAAAATTCCTATATCACTAATCTTACACATAGCCCTGGACAAACCCTGCCCCTTATTATACATCGATACTGTAATATTATTTGATGAAGTATTTACACATATGGTAAACTCTTTACTTGCGAGCTACACCCCGCAAAGAAAGGTAAATATGCCTCCAGCTCGCGCAACATACCAGAAACGTTATAAATTAAATTAAATCTTAGGAGATATGGTTTGCAGAGAAAAGAAAAGACAATCATATTATACAAGCTCAATACTACTGTATAATTTAATGTGAAAATGTGATAATATTCAGAAAGTAATGAAGCTTGGTTAACTATTACGTTAAATAATCCCAGTAGGAAATGTCAGGTAATGGTCAGCTCCATCTGGTTAATATTGAAAGAGCAGAGGATAAATTGCATATAATTACGTGTAGGAATAAACAGCCGCCATCAATTAGGACAAGGAAAGCCCCTTTTCCCCTACTCCCCTCCAACAGGCCAGCTCCCCGTGGCTACATTTGTTGTATGTTGTGGCCGTATGTAGCGATGCATTTCTATTCTGAACTGTAACGTAACACGATATTTTTTTATTTTTTTATTAAACTTATACTATTATATATATGGAGTTAAACTTTTGACCTTTGAGTGGAATCATGTTCGATCCTCTATTCGTCTCCTGTATATTTTTAAGATTGTGTAATAAATGAAAATTAACATTTTGGTTGTAAAAACCATTTGTATAGTGTGATTTTAAAACCTTCAATCGACGTTCTTTTAGGATTGTGTAATAAATGAAAATTAACATTTTGGTTGTAAACACCATTTGTATGGTGTGATTTTAAATCCTTCAATTATGACCATTTCTTTTTCTTTTTTTTTTCGTTTTGCTATGCTCTTCAAGTGATCAATCTCGAATTAATTTCGGTACAATCATCAACCTACTTCGAATTGAGTCCAGCTGGATTAGTTCTGATTTCTTCGCAAATTACAAAGATCACCCGAAGATAATCGCATCTAATGGTTTGCTATTGTGATCTCATGTTTTAAACATTTCCTAAGATCTTTCGTTTTATTTGTTTAATTCATGGTTGTTGGATGCGTGTTAATTTCGTGGTAGTACTACTTCTTAGATCTGGTTGCACTGACAATCTGCTTCATAATTCATATGTCTATCCAAAAATAAATAAATAAATAAAAAGAAGGAATAAGATTGGAAGAGTTATATAACCTACTTGATATGCTGAATGCTCATGTTCAACAGCAAAGCAATTAGCTAGTAGTGCTAACAACTGAGCTAGCTGTGTTTAGATGGATTGTTAGGGGCAAGAGATTTTCTTTGAGCTAGGCATGGGGCCTTTAGCCTTTGTCGAAGTTGCCCAGTGCACATGAAGGGTCTGTGCTGAAGCTCTGTGGCATGCTTCGTTGCTTGTTGATGCAACAGAACCTTGTTTTATCTGCATGAAATACGACAACTGACTTGTTTTTATTGATAATTGTGCCTATATTACCACCAAGAAAATAAAATAACTGATAGCTATAAGCCTACAGCCCATGTAAAAACAACAAAACCACATTTTGATGGTTGTCTTCACTTGTTTAAATTAATCGAGGGGAAAAAAGAAAAGACTAAAAATTCAGGCGCAGAAAATTACGGTCACATACTGACCGAGTCCCTGAGATCAAAGGTTTTATCCTTTGATAGCTCTGTCTACCAGAAGCCTAGGGGGGCTAACATTTTCCTCATTTTTCTTTTGCTTCGTTTGTTTGTCTATTTGTCCGTTCTTGAATGATAAGATATATCACATTATCGACTCGTGCCGTATCTGTAGAAGTCCTAGCAATATAAACACTTAACAAATTTTGATTATGACAGTAAATACAATAAGATTTTCATAATCGACATTAACTTAATGCTGTCACAACTGCTAGATTAGGTCGGTTATATGTAATTCAAGTTGGCAATTTAGAGGTATTAGACCATGTTAAGACAAAAATCATGATCACATTGAGTTGGGAATTGGAATACCTCGTTTTTTTTTTTTTTAAATCAAACCTTCTTTTAATTGTATTTAGCCTAGGATTCCATTCTATAATTGTGCGCCAGGATGTCGAACACACAGATAATGAGTAATTATTCACTCCTAATGATCTTATTTGCCTTACTCGATGGTTTGTCTTTTCTTACACCAAATTTATCTCCACAGGAAGAATGAAATTAATACATAGATATATGTGTCTTTGTGGAAAGGACAAAATGCTTTATAAATACTCACTGTCACCCTTCTTATCCACTCTTAAAACGGCAATTGCTTAATGTAAATGAGATCTTCCATGAAGATTCTAAACACGGCAGCAAGGATAGGGAATCACAATATAATGCAGAAGGGGTATAATTTAGTCTTCATCAGTTGGTGCCCATGAAAACGAACACACGTCCTAATTTGAGATAGTAAATTGTTTCATTTGTATTTGTCATAATTCTTTGTTAATGAAGTTTATGATAACGACTCAGGTCCTACCCTGGATGTTAGTGCATGGAAAGTAAGTACTGCATGTGGACAAAGATCTGTTGATTTCCTTAGCTGTTCATTGTTATTTTTAATTTGGCACAGCTATTCTTAAATCATATTTTGTTCTTACAAAGTAATATGAGCTATTGAGAATCTAGCATTTGCTTAGCTCCTTTCCAATCTGTAATGATTGGCTAACTAGTCTTAGTTGGATTAATTTTGAATCAAAACTTCAGATATGATATATATTATGTTTGTTACTGAACTTTTCGGTCTCTGTTTGTGACTTGGAATTTTAGTTAGTGAAGAAAATTGTAGTTCAAATGATTTTTTTCCCTTATATTTTGTTTTCGGAGAAAACAAGAAGAGAGATTCGCTGTAAACAAAAATAATTAATTCTTGCCTCTAGACATCAGTTATCCTCCAGTGATCTTTTCTTTAACTACAAAAATATTTTAACTTTCAACTTTGGTTTAGCATGGAAGAAGATACGAAATAGAAATTCTTCCATCATTTTTACTACTTTTTCGTTTTCAAAAAGTTAATCAGGAATGAAACTGCCTTGAAAAGGGAACGTCTTCTAGCACGAAAGGCACTATCAGGAATCGTTTTCTTTCGTCTCAAATCCTTTTTCTCGAAATCTTTTACGTCCTTTTGTCTCGTTCTTATACAGCTGTCACGTATATTTATTCCTATACGTATACACCAAAATAACTTACAAAGTTTATAAATTTTTTAAAAACATCATAAATAAATAAATACACGTGGCAGGTACGTAAGAGCCGGACACGAAGGATTTGAAGCGGTCTTCTTCAATACAATTTTTAAATTTCAAAATTGAGTATTATATTAAGTACTTTTAACGTGTAATTAAAAATTGCATTGCATATGCATGCCCTCAACTTTTTTAATGTATCCCTGAGTTGGAGGGTGTTCGATATGCATTTTAACGTTCTTCCTGATACCACTATTTAGTTTATGTTTGTTTTGAGATTGTTTAACAAGTTTAGTTTGGAAGATGACCTAGTATTCTCTTTTACCTTCGTAACATTTAGGCCTACGAATATTGAGGATCATATGTTATATCAGGGCAAATTATGAGCCCAATCAACTAAATACTAATGCTAGGAGCAAAATGAGTAGGGGAAAAATGGGCTTACCTTTGTATCTTCCTAAAATATTGATATCAGGGTTTAAAAGATAAGCATGGGCCTTGGTCCAAAATAGAGAAAGAATGGATAATAAATGAATCTCCGTTGCAGTTCTTTTGGACGGGCCGAACACTGTTAATTAAAACCTCCCACACACATGGGCCAATGCGGGGATCTCAAAACAAAAATTACTTCCCCTCCCTGGGGGCCGGGAGGGCCGGAAGACTTAAATTTTGAAGGAGACAATTTACCCTAGAAAATGTGCGCGTGCTTTTAGTCAATTATATGTTCATTGTTCACTCATCTATTTAGTAGATGATGAGTGCGAGCTCTTCAATAAACAACTTGCTCATTTAACTTACTTTTAGGGTACCTTGTGGCTAGTACATGATGATCAAAAGAACATTGTAGAAATTTCTTGAAGGAGAGAGACGTTGCATTTTCTTTCACCAATCTTTATATGTAATAGTGTTCTAGGCCTTAACAACGTTGGTTTTAAGAATAAGTAATTGCTCTTGTTTGACCCTTACTCTTACATTGGTTTTAAGAATGAATAGTTGCCCTTGTTCGACTCTTGCTGTTAAACTTGAGAGTGGACAGCTAATGTGTTGTACGCAATGTTTTCAGGACCGGACCGGCCATTGAACTGGAAGAGGCGAGAAAAAGGTCGGACCGGTTAGACCGGAGGTCCGACCGTTTTTTTTTCCCCCCCAACAATTGTATAAAAATTTCTAAAAATGATAGTTGAAACCTAAAAAGTCATGCATACCTCACAAGTTTTTTAATAAAATCATTACAAACAAAAATAAAACTAACAAGCATAATTCAAATACTAGTACATGCTTAGTTTTTCTCACATACTTAAAAAGATTCACAAAACAAGTACCGAGAAGTCTAAGTACTGATTATCATCATTTTTATCATCAAATTTACAACTAATGCTCAAAGTTCATAATTTCAATAACAAAATCCCTTTATTATCATCACAAGCCAACAATCCATTAATATCATTGCCTTGACAACGTCTTCAATTTAACCTAAAAAAATCAAAAAGTTCATAAGATCAAATATATAAGTCCATTTCATCAAACTTAAAAAAAAAAAAAAGCCTACTAAAACAAATAAACTCAAAAAACTTCAAAAGTGAAAAATACAACCAAACACCAAAAATTTAATTGTTACTATTCATCACTCACAATAAAAATGTTTCAATTACCAATCATTATCTTGATCATCATCCAAAAAAGAGAAATACACATGAGCTGTTATGTCTGTCGGGGATTTATTGTAGTTAAAAGAGATGCAGAGCCCACATGTTCCTACCGGAACAGAATAAAGCAACATTAGCCCGAACTTGAGTATTATTTTTCCGACAGCTTCGTGATTAGACTAGTCTTTCTCCAACATCTCCATCTTGTATTGTCCTGTATTTCCAGTTTGCTCCCACACATTCTCTTCACCTAGGACTCCCCTCCCAGCTTCTCCTATTGCTGCAATTTTTTTCTTTGTATATACTGTAACATGTGCTGGAGAAGCTGTGAATATTTTATGTACTTCGTTCATTGCATTGCTGAACCTTCCAATTTTTACAAACCAGATATGCCAAAGATATAGATTCTCCAAGAACACATTAGGAGATTAAAGTAATACGTCACTGTTTTTAATAAGATTTGCAAGATATATACTATGAAACATGATTGATAAAAAACTATGAACGATTGAACTAAGCAATAGGCATTAAGATACTCCTATCTAACATGACTAATAAAAATTTGAGAACGGTCATAAGAAAGCAACTGACAATGCAACATAAGCAAATGGCCAAGTTGATGTTGTTTTGTGCATGTTTAAGGTTTTGGAAGCTTGTAAAGAAGTAGTAATAAAATTAATGCAATCATGGTCATAGGGAGGAAACACGTAGTCTTATAATAGAATGACTAGTTGAAGAAAAAAACACAACTTCTTGGACATCAACAACTACCAGAAAGTGGAAAAAAAAAAAAACAAGGGCTGACTGCTGAAAACGAGACTCACAAACATGAAAAAGGTAACAAGGAAATAGAATAAAGCAACATTAGCCCGAACTTGAGTATGATGTATCCATGTTCCATGGGAAAATAGACTAGTGGGAGCAGAGTATTAGATTCTATTCTCGAGTCCTAACCTAACTAACATCTATCTGCTTTTGTACGACTGACCCAATGTATGTATCATTGTATCTATCAACTCATCTTGTCATCTTGCCTATGGCTAAGGTTTCTGCTCAAATTGAAGCAAAACATAAAATTAAAGGAGGGAATTTTCATCACGATAATTAAGTAGTAAAAGATCTTTTGATTATAGCATATTGAATACAAAAGAATTAGCAATTAAAACATTCAGTCCAAGAGAAACTGATGCCACATGATCCAAAATAAAAGCTACATATGGAGTCTAATAAGAACCAGAAAGATCTCCAGAACAATTCTCAATCTACTGCAATCAAGTCCTTCCCTCGTTTCACATGCCTTTTTTTCTACCATCATATTAATATTGAGATGGTAACAACAATATTATATCATTACAAAACAACAACCTGTGAATTCCAGATACTCACAATTTGGAGTTTAATGGTTTTCCAGGTCCTACTCTACTGTGCGAATTTTTTGCAAAGCAGAAGATAAAGAAATTATAGGCCCATTTATATGCAAGTGAAAACAAGCAAACGAAAAGAAAGAGCAACAACTTACAAAATTCACTCCACTGGTACTAATATAACTCTCCAGATATGAATCCACTCCAAAATACATAAGTCAGTGCTAATCAGTACCCAGTGGATTCTTTCAAAATTGCAGTGATTCTTTCAAAATTTGTTTTCCTAAAATCAAAGATGGAACAATCAATTGAGTAGCCAATCTTCAAGATTCATGGCTGATGAGGGTGAGCAGAAGAAGGGAATTTTCTACCAGGGACAAAATTAAAGGAGGGAATTTTCTACCGAGGAGAAAAACAGAATCTCGATTTTCTAGCTCAATCTGCACAGGAAAAATTCTAAAAAAAAAAAAAAGAAAAAGAGAGAACTTGAAAAGAAGCCCTAATAGTGGAAGATAGAATTTGACCTGAAGTGCTGCAATTTCCTGGTGGAAGAAGAAAGACCGAGAGATTCAGATGGAGAAGTAGAAGTGGACGGTGGTTGGCGCCGACGGTGGCGTCGGCGGAGATGAGAAACTAGTGGATTCACATGGAGGAGAATGACGTCGGCTATTGTTGAGGGGTTGGGAAATTGTGTGCAGACAAAATCATTCTAATTCTAAGTGGTTTATTTTTTTTAATTTGTTTTTTAAATAACTAATAATTTGGAAAACTAAAAAATCGCTGGTTTTTGGCTCGTCCGGTTCTTTACGGTTCGAGCGGTTTTTCCGGTTTAACCTGTTCCAGCGGCTTTTGAACAAGACCGGACCGGCCATGTGACCGGTTCGGGGTCGAACCGGCCGGTCCGGTTTGGTTTTAAAAACATTGGTTGTACGTATTAAACAGAGTTCTATGGTCCGCCCATGACCTCTAGACACCAAAGTGTCTTGGGGCGAACTCATAGTTTCTAGGGAAAAAATGTGATCCAAGTGAAGAAAATGAAAGTAAACATCAATAACAGGCACAATATCTGCTTTGTTTGGTCATCTAATTGAGTAGCTTAAAACAATTTTTGTTCATTAGTAAATTCAATAACATGCTCTCAAGCTAAACTTGTATTCAGCTGACAAATAACCTGTTCTTATTTCCATTTCCAAAAAGCACTAAAGGCTAGATAATTTGTTGGCTCATATTAGCGCTTATTTAGTCCTCAATTAATTGTATATTAAGTTGGTTGAATTCATAAGAATTAAGGCAACGTCAGTTGCAGAGTGAAATTTGTCACAAGTACACACTTATAAGAGATCTGATCATTAGCACCATTAATCGAATTCTTGCCAGGCTCCGTTCACATGGCACTGCCATGTACGTCAAAATATTTATGAACAACAATCTTAAATAAAATAATTCAATAAATGGATAAGCTTTGGAGACACGTAGCAGCACCACGTGAATGGGCCTAGTAGAAACTCAATTAATGAAAGTGAAGATCAGATCCCATAAATTGTCCAAAGACTAATAACATTATCGAATATACTCGAGCATGCTATGTGCTTAGCATTATTAGAATTTAAAATAGCAAGGAAAAAAAAAACTAGAAGTTATTTTGTTAAATACAAGTACGTGAAAAAAAAATCAACACTAGAATATTCTAATATATTACAAAAGACTTAAAAACGCAAAATCAGTCTGAGAGCCAAGAAAAGGTTTCAATGCTCATTTACTAGAGTCAAAATTCATTTTTATTTTGTTAAAAAGAGAATGAAATTAAAATATCGAAATCGAGGAATCGAAAACCCTGTATTTTTCAAAAAAGTTTCAAATACAGTAAAAACGAAGTGTTCTATTCCGTTCTAAATCATCACACAGTGCAAACCAATGCGTTAAACATAGTTCAAGAACCCAAAAAATAATAATAATAATAATTAAATAAAAAAGAAGAAGAAAAATAACCAAGACGTTTTTTTTTTCCCCTTTCAGTCTCTGTGATACGATCTCAGGAAGAAACCAACAAGCGTCCAAATTGATTTCCATAACCCTATGCTGGCTGGTCGATAGATTGTAGTGCACTTGAATATCCCTGTCGAAACGATGGCCAGTGCATTATTACTACTAAGCTCCGAAGTCCAAAGACGTTGTTGCAGTATTGATGTAAAATTAATTATTCCAAGATTGAACGCTATTAGATTGAATGACACCCCTCAAAAAGGCTGCTTAATTCTTGGCCCGACCCCGACAGTTTACGCAGCTGAAATGACTGCATGATTTCTAAACACGCATCAATCACCTCTAATTAGTAACCTCCGGCGGCTGCTGACATTGAAGACTGCAACTGCAGCAGGTGGTGGTAGCAGTCCGCCGCCGTCGGTCGCTGCTCCGGGTTGTGTTCCAAACATCGGTTCTGCAATTCTCTCAGCAACTTAGGTACAGTCACCAATCCGGAAGTCTTAACCAGCTGACCCACACCCCACACATCCACCTTCACCCCATGTAAACCCCTACCCATCTCCGGCGCGTGGCTTCCACTGGCCGCTCCACCATGAGGGTATATTTGTGGGGCACCGACTGCCTCATCAAACCCGGTTATGAACCACTCATTTTCTCTGTCACTTCTCTTCATCACTTTCTCCCAACCCAAATCTCTGTGCATGAATGAGACGTCGTGAAGTGCAACCAGCGCTTTTGTCACCTGCTTGAGAGCCTCTATTAATTGATCGCAATTTATTGGCTTCAACTTGCATCCTCTAGGCTTGAATACCAATCCTAAATCTTTCTCGGATGATCGAACAATGAATTCAACGTGTGGAATTCTGTGGTCAAGAAAATCATAGATTTCTTTTACTGCTGCCCATTTTCTCTTGCTTGAGAAGAACCTCGTCAATGTGTTAGGTGTTATTTCCATAATGTTACCGCTGCCCAAATCAATCCTCTCGAAATCACTATAAGGAAGTACTAGCTTATAAGAGTTGCCAGTGGTCATGCTACTGTTTATGCATCGATCGGCTAACAATGGCAATAATCCTGCAATCCTCCAACAAGGAACTAGGGCTTTTAGTCTCTCTAATGGAGTTGAGAGGTCCACGGTGTAAAGATCTGTTCGGATAATTCGGTCTTGGGATCGGCTTATAGCGCAAAACGTTACAATGTAGCCTACCGCGTAGTAGCCCAATATGAAAGGAAGGTCCATGTAAGTCCACAAGAGCTTTTCCACTACTGAAGAAGAAGGGTCAATTTGCCCTTCCCTTAATTGATCAGTCTCCTCCCCTCTCCACAAGCAAAAATTCCTCAAGAAAGCCGTCACATTAGGCCATTCATCCTGCATTGTTTCCGCCAGGGGTGAAGAGGATTTTCTAACAAACACCATTTCCACTGAACAGAATTTAGAAACAGTCCTATTTATGCAATCATCCCAAAGGCCAATAAAAGAATCTCTACTAGTGGCGGTCGCACTGCTTAAACCAGGGTTTGATCTCATAATTGGACTTATAAAGTCATGAGTAATAGATCTACAATCTAATAATTCACTAGAGGTAGAAAAGAATAGTTCTTTCCCTAGAGGAAGATCTTTATAGACATCTTTCCTAAGTGGGAAGCGAAACTCCTGAGGCGGAGGTTCTTGTATGTGCCACGAGAGCTCAAACAAGCTAGGTAAGGTTGGAGGTGGAACCCGCAGGTTTCCGAAGTAATAATCAGTTGGGTCTTGAAATTCCCATGGAGGAATAGCTGCACCACACAGAATTAGTTGCTCAAAGCATGCACAGTATACTACACTCATCTAATTCACTAGTAAGACATGAATTATTGTAAAAAGCACCATCAGCTATAAATAGCAAATGTACGTGAATAACATGTCGGAGAGACTTACATCTTACACTTGCGAGTTCAGCAGAATGAATTAGAACTTTTTCATTGGAACCTGGTATCATTGTAGACAGTAATACACTGTTCATACATATGGAATAACAAATTACATTGTTGTTAAGCATGGTATGAATTTCGAGTAAAATATTGGCATATACCTGAAGGAACAGGAACAGGAACTGAGAAAGATTTCCTTCTGCCGAAGACTTTGACTTGCTGCCCAGGGAGGAATCTATCAACAGAGAAGCCTTTTAGAGGTCCATCCTCAAAGGCTTCCATCGTGCTAGCAACCATCGAATCATCCAAGAAAGTAACTTCATCAGCGTTAAAAAAGCTTGATCCTTGAAGCTTTACTCTCCCCCTGTGATGTTCACCTTCTTCAGCCCACAAGCTAATTGATTCTTCCCATATCATTCTAACCTTTCCAATTCGACGAAGTTCCTTTGAAGAAGAAGTAGAAGTAGATGGACAAAGCACATCTAACGAAGTTTCAAACCCTAACATGCCTCCTCTTCCTCCATGGGAAAATGCTTCACCGCCACTACTGCTCATAACTGATTGCTTCGACCTTGCTGCACACATTTATTAATTGTGCATTAAGCTTTTATTTCTGTACTAACATCATATCCAAGGCATCAAAAAAGAAAGAGTTCACGAACAAAATATTATTTTCATACCTGCAGAGAGAGGAATTTCTTCCTCCCGGTAAGGAGGAGCGGGTAGCAATGACTTTGTGGTTGCGAATACTGATCGATCATCGTCACCGCCAACTCCGGAGATGATGTGGGAGGCGCCTTTACTTTGAGGAGTTCTGATTCTTGAGCCCATGAATTGGGATAGCTCTTCAAACACCTCCTCATCAAATGAAGCTGGCAATCTATGAAGCTTCCGCTCATATGGCGAAAGCCTAAAGTAACTTTTCCCAACTTGGTCCCTTTCTCCACCTCTCTCCCACTCGTAAACCTTCCTGAACTCGCCCAACATATTATCCCATTTGGTGCCAGCAGTCTTAGCATCTCTATTCACTCCATGTCCGTTAAGGAATTCAGCAACTTCTCTATCTTTTTCAGCCCTTGTCTTCCCTCTTGCCGCCGTGACTGCCACGTCAGCTCCTGTAGCTGTTGGAGCTCCCTCCGCCACTTCTGGGCCGCCTTGGTACTGAACCCTCCAAGCCCTAGCCAACCAAAACATCTCGTTAGGTTTCCAAACAGGGCTAACAAACTTCCCTTTTCGAAACTGTTGGTGGATTTGCTGCCCCCCTGGATTGGTGGTTTCATGGCCTGAAGCAGCAGAGTGGGATGGTCTCGGTGAGTGAGAAGGTGAAGATGCAGCGTCCGAAGATGAAGCAGCCACAGCCAGAGTGTGAGATTGTTGAATTTGTGGGTTGGTTGCAGGTTGTGTTGTTGGAAAAGGGCTTGATTCCGTGATCAGCATATTTGTTTGAGTTTGCTTTTGCTGTTGGTGTTGTTGGGAAGTAGAAGGTGAGAGCTTCCATTGGCTCGCTGTATATCTAGGTCTTTTTGTATTCACAGCTTCAAACTGTGTTTGGTGATGCTGTTCAAAAGATCCTGTACTTGGTACAGTTGGGATGCATGAGGGTGCAGAATTGAACGGACCTCCGGTGATCCCAATTGCCTGCTGCTGCTGCAATTGTTGTTGTGAGACATTTTCGTTTGGTTCTTGATCGGGGTCTTCACGAGGAGTTGATAAATTTTGTTGGTGTTGTTTGGAATCTCCTTTGCTGTCACTCATCTTGGATGGGCCCAAACAAATTCCTTTTCTAGGGGAAAATTCTCAAACAACAACCAGCTGAACAAGAGGAACAAGCACCATCACCGCTCAACTAGCTTCGTTCACTTCAAACTTGTAGCGTAAGTAGTCCTTATTTATAGTTTGCCGCTCCAATTTTCTCTCTCGTTGCATTTAGTTGAGCTCTGCTCACGTTCATGACTATTATTACTTTTTGGACTCGATAATCTTAGGAAGAGTGCCTTCTAAGAGGGAAAGTAAAAGCAAGAAAAAGTGAATGAAGTAGTAGAGATGTTTGTTTGTTTGAACCCTAGAGGCCTCGTAACGAAAACGCCAAACTAAACGCACGAAAACCCGCAGAAGGAAAAAAAGTCGAGGTTGTGGAACCTGCTGCGATTAAGACGTCTCAATTGAACAGCTTGACACTACTTTTCTGCTCCTAAAAACGGTGCCTATTTAGAGAAGATTGGGAGAGAGAGAGAGAGAGAGAGTACGGCGTGACTTGATTAGAGATTGATGTAATCATTGTACTGAAAAACTCACAAACACAGCTCACAAAAATTTTACACCAACGTGCATTCAATTCCGTTTAAGACTACTTCCAATTAGTGTAAGGTTGTTAAAAAAATTGGAGACAACAGCCTCCGATTTTTCGCTAGGAAATCTTATTCTGTGAGAGTGTGGTTTGTTTGTCTCTTTCTATTGTGGCAGACGATCGATGTGGACGCTTCGAATCAATGGTCCTGCTCCTTCTTTTGCCGCCGCTGCTGGCTGAACTTCCCTTTTGGCCATGATCTCATGAGACAGGCGGGCAATGCAGGGTGGCGCAAAAGGGGAGCCCTAGAGTACTATGATACACGAAACATGTATGTTTTGGACTTGAGAGAAAGGCTGCTGCTCCGTCCACCAGCAAACTTTTCTCCACATATATATCCTCTTTCCTGAATTATTTATTCGATGCTGGTTGGAGTCGAGTAGTGGAATTCCATGGACTTCTATCTTCTTGCCACTATTTCCTATCAGGAGTCTTGCAGAATTCCACTGTTTAGTGTTTCCCGCATTCCCTCTTACGCAACATTCGTTCGTACGAGCCACTCACCAATTATTATTATTATTATTACTGTGTTTTTTTTCCTGATGAATTATAATGGATTTCAGCGTTTTATACAACTTCTGTATTTTTTTATTGGTTTTTTGTGTCAAAATTACAAGTGGTTACCTTACCAGTAGTAATTCATATCTTACAACTGTGCAAATTTAAAAACATTTGTGTAAGCAGTAATATATTAACCCGTAGAAGTGTTAATCTATGTGAACTTCATTTCACATTCCAGTAAGTTGAAGTTAACTGACAGTTTTGGTATTTTTGTTTTATAAATCAGTAATATTGAAAAATAGTTTTGCAGTACTGGATTGATTCTTGTTTATTTGTAGTTTTATTAGGTCAAAGGATGCACGCTTTTTGTGAATTTCCCAAAGCTGCAACAACATGTTGCCCAATTGTGAGTCGCCGGATATTTTATAAATAGAGAGAAAAGGACAATATCCTTCACTAAAATGAACTATATTTCCGCTGAAGTTAATTTATCTAAACATCAATAGAGGTGATCAATTCACTCAAAAAATGAAAAAGAAAAAGAGGCGATCAATTTGGCTGTGTTAGGTCCTTTGTGAAACAAAATAGAATTGAAAGTAGAATTGCTTATCATCCAAATTATATAACATTTGGATAGAATACTTCTAATTCAAATGCTGAAATAGAACCAACGGAAGTGAAAACCAAATTTTTAATCAGCTTCTGACATGTAGATCAAATAATCTTTATGGGGCTAATAATTCTTTACACCCTCGAACCACTATTATATTAATGAGACAATTTGATCCAATTTGGAAGACACGGTCCGTATTCTATTACAAAAACAAATGAGACTAAAACTCAAAATATCTTGTGGGAATTTTCTGAGTGTCAATAGATAAATGCAAATCATCAGATATGCGTGAGGGATTCTTTTAGCAGATCCTATTATATACGGTGATCTCTTTCGATCTAATCGCACCCTCTCTCCGTCTTATAAGGCTGCAAAATGCAATAATATAGTAGCATTGGTTGAGCATGTTTCTTAAGTCTCTCTCTCTCTCTCTCTCTCTCTCTCTCTCTCTCTCTCTCTCTCTCTCTCTCGGCTAGATAATATACAATTGTTGGACCAAGAATTTCGCGACTTTTTTCTTCTCCGGGTCCGGGATGCAGGAGGATGGGGGCCATGGGACCCTTAAAATCTCAAACCGTTAGCAACGAAGTGAAGGGGGCCGGTGACACAAAATGACTCGTAAATGTAAATGTGGTATCTGCTCTGCTGTTTTCTCTGGCGGATTGGCTGGCCTACGATTTGTAGGTCGGCGATCATCTGCTATTTTAACGAGTAGGCTTCCCCTTTCTCAGCGGTCATCACAATCTGATTATGTCCCTTATTTCTCTACTATCCTGATCTACTTTTCTTTTTATAATAGCTCCTCTTCCCTAGTTAACAATGTTAGTGATCCAGCTTTGTTTGTGTGTTGTGTAGGTTACAAACAGAAAGATGAATACATTGACACAGCTAGTTACTAGAGACTACACCCCATGCATCCCATCCCAGCAACCCGGGTGCGCACTGTTTTCACGAACTTTATTGTGCTTTTTGACAGGAATTCTTTGCAACTTTTTTGTGTTTCTATGAGCTTTCAACTTGATCAATGACTGAACCACGAGATTGAGTCAAGTGTTCTTGACTTCTCTTGTGACTTCCGACCCCAATTCCAATGTCCCAATTAAATAACTGCAGCCTAGAGAAGAATTTTGCCAAGGTTGCCTTGATTATTTGTCACGCATAGTGACCCGAGACGTAATACTCGTCATGCTCTAAATTAAATTAGAATACAAAGTTAATCGATACAAAAATATTAATAACAATTCATAAGCAGTGCACAATATTTTTCCCAAAAAGGAATTCATTTCATTCATTCCCAAAATAATTATCCATACATATACATCTTCAATACCCCATTATAAAAATAATTGGGGCTCACATGTATAATTTAGTTTATACCAAAAGTATGACTATACATCCAATAAACAAAATAATCTCACTCCAGTCTATACCAAACTATAACTATGAGGCCTAAAAGTAATTCCAATTTTCTTCCACAAACTCATCTCCTGCAAAATACAATAATGGGATAAGTGATAAATCACCCAATAAATAGCAATTGATCTTTTTGAGACTTGAGGTTGTTACAAATATACATATAGTTTCCAATACAAAACCAAAGATCACGTCATTTATAAAACACGTGGTAATTTCATAAGCAATTCAAATCATATTTTAAGCATAGCACAAAACAATGAGAGTTCAAGTAGTTAGTGGACAATGACCATGAATATCCAGTTGTTAATTACTACCCGGTTAACACGGTTCGAATCTAATTTTCACTCGGTTGATCCAGTTCAAAGTTAACTTTCACCTGGTTAGTACGGATCAAAGGTTATATCACAACACCATATTGAAGAACTAGTCCCGTCATAGCCATTTTATACAAGAGCTCAAGCATTCTATTATTTAAACAATTATCAATGAACCACGTATTTTCATTTCATAGATAAAACACAAGATAACCAAACTCAAGCCAATTTGTATAAAATCTAACATTTCATAAATAGAAAATTTTATCAATGTATATTTCAAAGTCAAAAAGATTCAAGTATTACTTATCTTGATCCGAAAGTTAGTTCAAATAATCTGAATAGGGATAGACACCGTCATCGCCTATAAACACAAATAGCACCCAATCATATTCTAATTCTTTCAAGAAATCATAACTGAGGCTTACATTTAACTCAAAACGCAAAACGGAGCAAAAAAGGCAAAAACTATTGTGATCCCCGACTGACGCGGCTCACCAACAGTGTCTAGCCGCGGTCCCAGTCATAGCGCAACTGGTACCGCTGCTCGGGCCAAACACAGGAGGCATCCCATCTGTGATATTATCCGCAGCGCGAGTGATACCGCGGATGACTCCAAAAGATTACCTCCATCGAGCCGCGGCCTTATTCGGGAGGCGGATGGCACCATGGATGAGTCCAGGCAAAACGATTTGCAACTCTGCAACACCCAAAATCAGATCTATCCCTTCCCAACTCTATCCAACATAAGCCCAGTACCAAAACAACTTCAAAATGGTACAATATGCCAAAAACAAAACTCATAAACATGGGGGACTTCATAAATCACAAACCCAACCATAAATCACATATTCCTCATGGTTCTACACTCACATTCATTATAAATACCCCATTAACTCACACACACACACACTAGCCTCACAAAGAACAAAACCAATAGAACATAAACAACCCACAACTCACCAAGCAACCATCCAAGCGACCAATCTTACATACTAGAGCAAAAGAAGAAAGAAGGCTTTGAGGGAATTTACTTGGAATGAAATATTCAAAAGGATTTCTACTTGATCCCCTTGGTGAATGGGAGTTGGGCTCTTCAAGAAGAGGAAGAAATAGAGAGAGTGTTAGAGAGAGAAAAACTTTGGGAGATTGAAGAAAAAAGACTAAGGAAAATCCTAAGTCTTTTGGGGTTAAAGTCAAGTTTGGTAAATTGCCTTCAAGTCCCCTCTAAGTTTTCAATTTACTAATAGACCCAAGTGGTCCAAGTTACTAGTATGCCCATGAAGGGCCATAATATTACATTATTAGCTACTAATTCACCGTTCAAGATTGTCCTGATTACTCACAGTTTTCTTTCTTTCTTTCTTTCTTTTGATTTATTCCCCCCCCCCCCCCCGGTGGGGATGTGGTGGACTGGGATAAATAATTTTCAGTTGTCATAAGTCTATAGTAAAGAGTCCGACCCAAATTGACTATTTTCATGCATAAGGATACTACATTACCAAGGCATCACGTGGCATTACTTCTACCGTCCAAATCGGCCCTAAGAACTCTTCAAGTTGCTTTCTGTATATTTGCTGATATGCATCGGCTTGAATTCTTAACCTTATTTTTCTTTTGTTATCTCTGGGAGGGAAGAGTCAATAGTCAGATATAAATCTTGGCTTTCTGCTAGGGCTGTCAACGGTCCGGGTCTAGACCCGGACCCAACCCGGACCCGTTGATTTTTTCCGGGTCCGGGTAGGAATAAAATTCCGTTTACCCGAATCCGTTTTTTCTTAATAAAAAACGGGTCGAATCCGGAATGTCATGTTCCTACCCGGACCCGACCCGGACCCGTATATATATATAATAATTATAAATTATATATACGTTTTTTAAATTTTTAATACATAATATTCAATAAATAATAGTTATAATATACATACATACGTATTTTACAATTCTAATACTCAATACTTAATAAATAATAATTATAAAATATATAAAAATATTTTATATTTTCAAAACCCGGACCCGGACCCGAATGGACCCGGACCCGAACCAACCCGGATCCGGGAAACCAAATGCAAGACCCATCGGGTCCCGGGTCCGGGTCCGGAACCTCAACACAAAAACAGGTCCGGGTCCGGAACATTCAATTCCGGCCCGAACCCGGCCCGTTGACACCCCTACTTTCTGCTGTATGGAGGTACTCGAACTTCTACACCATGACAAGGCAAAATAAGTATTCGGCTAATTGAACAAAACCAAATATGAAAAATAGAGAAATAGCAAGTGCAAGGCCTCGTTTAAATAAAAATACTACACTTTTAAATGGGCCATAGGGCTCGTGTCCATTTTGTTTTGATGATGGGACAAATGGAAATGGTCCATCCCCCGTTGAGTTGCGAGCAATTGATTAGTTTTTGTGCAAAATTTGCAAGCATGCATGCCAGGTCTTTATTCCGTAAGTAGCCCAAATACATACGACCCGAGGTCTCATTTTGCACGCCAAGCCATATTTAGTGGCATTGTGCATGCATGTGCCAGATATTTGCCTCAAGAAATAAACAAACCAATAATCTTTGAAGACATCGAATCTAACGGACACAATAATTTCAGAAATTATTGAACTTATGAATTCAAAGGATGATGCTTGGAAGGTCAGAAAATTTCGTGAGTTTTCTACCCAAAAAAAAAAAAGAAAAAAATGGAAATTTCATGAGCTTTTGTAGACTAATGTTCAGCTTTAAACTGCCAATTAGCTATAACGAAATCCCATAGTCTAGACCGGACAATAAGTTCTTTAATGAAGATTTGGATGGATTTATTAATGTTAAATTCAGCATTATTTCATTCAATATCTTTCGTCACTGTGCAGGATTGTTATTATTTACTATAAATTTTGCCGGCTTCAATCAGTTCAACGGTGCATTCCATCCACAGACAACTTCGAGTTTTGACTGTTCAGTGATTATTCTTTGATTACTGTTCCAATGCTTGGCCTAATACCAAGTAGGCCTGGGCGAGCCAACTGGTTTCGTCTCCTCCTCATAGCTGTAGTCACTGTTGTTAGCTTACTATTATAAAATTAGGATGATCTAGTGAAGATCAATAAATTAGTCCAAGTTCTCGGCAAAGACCAGTGATAGAATTTTTATTTCAAGAAAGCAATTGAAAACGTCAACTACATATTCATGTCTAAAGAACTGGAAAAAAGGAAAAGGGAAAAAGAAAAAACATCTGGACTGACGGGGCCTTGGTTGTTTAAAGTTATTATATATGGCCAAACAAATTAATGGGGACAAAACACAAAAATCACATAAAACAAATGGAAAGATCGATAAATGGATTTTTTATTTCCATTTCTCATTATTTTTGAACAATTTTTGCGTTACCCAAAAAGAACCCAACATAAAAGATCATAAATGGAATATACTACAAGTATAAATTATTGAAAATTACTTCTTTCTCGCTCCTGCTCTAGCACCTGCAATTCTTCTTGTGGATTTGTCCATTCCATACCCTTCATTGTCAGTCTCATCATCATCAACATCATCAGCATCATCTTCATCTTCATCTTCAGTTTCATCAGCAACATTTTTAACTAGTACGACCTCTTTCGTCCGGCTCCCAGTGCCTCCCTTTAGCCAATCCACCACATCCCTCATGCAAGGCCGGTTCTCCGGATTGCCATCGGTGCATCTCAGGGCGACCGTAACAGATGCTTTTAGTTGTGCACGATCAAAATTTCCCTTCAACCTCGGATCAGCAATGCGATCATACGCTCCCTTTTGAACGTAGGGTGTGACCCATTGCACTATATCACGCTTAACACCACCTGGAAGTTTCTCTATTGGCCTTCTACCACTAATGATTTCGAGGAGTAATATTCCGAAGCTATACACATCACAGCTCTCCGAAACCTTTCCCCACATGGCATACTCTGGTGCCAAATACCCCAGTGTTCCCTTCACTCTTGTTGTGACATGTGTAACTCCCTCGGGGATTAGCTTAGCGAATCCAAAATCAGCAACTTTTGCTACCAAATCTGAATCTAGAAGTACGTTGCTCGCCTTTATGTCTCGGTGGATTATGTGTGGATTTGCTTCATGGTGCAAATATCTTCAAAATGTGAAACCAAATTATTTACTAGTAATAAAATTCTCCGGGATGTATTTAACAGAAATCAATTACGCTGCTAGTAATTTTTACGTCGCATGATTGGAGAAATTGATAAAAAGAGTCAAAATAAATTAACTTACGCTAATCCCTTTGCGGATCCAATAGCAATGCTGAATCTTCGTGGCCAGTCCAGAAGGCAATCGGCAGCAAGTTGGCCATGTAAATGAGTGATCAAGCTATGATTAGACATGTAATCATACACAATCAGCCGTTCATTCTCACGGGCGTAGAATCCCCTTAGTCCTAACAAATTCTTATGTCTCGCCCTACCAAGTATCTCCACTTCCAAAGCAAACTCCATTTCTGCTTTTGCACTCGTGGCTTTTAGCCGTTTAACTGCTATCTGCCACCATCAATCAATAAAAACTTTTTAGACTTTGGAGCCATGCAAAACGAACGGGAAAATGATGCAGTTATTCAAGTTTTTCCTTAACAAATATACTAGTATATTGTAAATTACAAAGGGGCCAGAACCGGAAGGAAAAAGTATATCACGAAGAGGGAGATAGACGTGATTGCCTCGACGCCTTTATTTGTTCGGCCCCGGTAAACGCTTCCGAACCCGCCTTCACCAATCTTGTTATCATCGTGAAAGTTGTTTGTTGCATGAAGAATTTCCTTGAGTGAGTATACTTCCCATGGATAATCTCTTTTCTTGTTTACACTAATATCAATCATGTATGAAGGGAAAAAAGAAATAACATGATCAGAAATATCTATTTAAATCACATGCGCACACTGGAAAGTGTTCAGACTTTAGAACATCTGTACGGGATAGATGGTCGGCCTAACGAAATTGCTCAAAGAAGGAAGGTCCATGACACGATTGAGAGCACCAGGATAGTCACGAAAAGGAAAACTAACCTGTTCATCGGTGTGTGTACTTCTTTTTCGGTGGAGGCACAAATACATCTCCATATCATTTTTTTGCCCATGGAAAGTGCTAGAAGCAATAAAGTTGATGCAGATGAGAGCGGGGGAGGATAAGGTTACAGGTGAAAGCAATAGGTGGATTGAGGGACGCTAATGGAACTGCGGAGAAGAGTCTTGTGCTCAAGACACAAAAGGCAGCCTTCGAAGTGGAGATTAATGTATGAACCGCTCTAGGAAAGGACTTTTTCTTCCCGTGTGCAAGTGCTATAGAGAGGTAGTTTTCTATATAAAAGAGACGCAGACGAGATTTTAGAAAACTGAGTAGATTTTTGTCTATTTACGAAAATATATGAGGGGTACATGGTAATTGTGTTTTATTTATTTTCATTTGTTCGAGACATAACAGTTGTATATATATGATGCTTGATTCTGTTTACAAATGCCGCGTTTTTTATGTCATATGGACTGTCTTCACAGGGATTTTCTGATTATTATTATTATTACCATTATTATAATTTTAGTAAGCATGTGATTGTCACTTGTCAAAAGGATTTTTGTGGAGATGATCTCGTTGGCCTATACGGGCGTGGATTTTATTGATAGGGGATCCATTAAACAAAAAGGCTTGATAGGAAAGCGACTTTCTTATATGTGCTTTTTTAGATCAAGATATATATATATATACTGTGTTCAGAGGGAGTTGCTCCACTGATCCTGTGGTTTGATAACAAAGTTTATGGGCTCTGATATTACATCTTTACCACTTCTCAAAAATGCCAAGAAGGATAACTAGTAGCAATACTGACCAATCCACCAGACAAATTAAAGGGTCGGTTTCCATTAGGCTCCATCTTTGTGAAGAAAATATAAAAAAGTGAAATTCAACGTGTTTCTAGATGTTTGGTTAATTCAAAGTTTACAAAAGGTGAAGAATGTAAATACTTGAGAAACTCTGAAAACGGGTTCCCAAATTTCTATTTTGGTCACATAAAAAAAAAAAAAAAGACAGGCTACGATTTAGAGCCTTTAATAGGGCATGTTGAATTTAGATTTTAAAATTAGAGAATAGATCAGAGCATATAATTCAATTTTTTCACCGCAAGCATTGCTCTTATTCGCCAACCAAGGGAATAATTGCCCCAAGTCCTGTAGTCTGCAGACTGCACTCCGGTCATCTCATATCTAAGGCGTAATATTTGTGGACTGGCTTGTGGGACCTATGTTTAGTTGGGTCACTTCACAAATTTTTCACTGGGCTTCGTTGCAGATCACATATAGTACTTGGATCGTGGAATTAGTTTGAAAAGCCAACCTTGTGGATCCTTTACGTGGGTAATTCGCTATTGGGTTGTATAGTTTCATATCTTTTAATTCCTTGCTTAGGCTTAGGCTCAACTCGTTATGAAATGGATCATTATCTGCCGGGCTCTATTTCGTTCCAGACCGAGGTCCAGTTGAATTGGGACATTGTGCTGCAGATTGTTAGGTGGAATTGGGAAAAGATAATGAAATAGCTGTAGGCTCGTGTGAGAATAGTGTTCTAATTTTCGTTTAGCATCCGGCTAGAGCAGCTAATGAAACCATTAAAACTGTGATCCACAGTCCAAAACCATGATTTATTACTTATTAGTTGATGCCAAAATCTTGCCTACAAGTGAGGGAGATGGCATGACACCCCACTTTTATTAGATATCACATGATTAAATAATAAACTAGGGCTACTTAGTTCACAGAAGATATAGAAATCTTGCTTAGTTTTGTACTTGATACAAATTAAAAGTTAAATAATGCAATACCATTCTCATAAAATATACCTCTGAATTGGCAATATTACAGAATATTTACAAACAATAAAACGGTAAATCATAGCTAAACCCGGAGAAGGAAAATGCATTGAGAACCAAAACAAATATACGGTGTCTATACGTGGAACATTTGAACAAAAACAAACATTATGAGTTGGCAGCAACATTTGGTCGGAAACTATAAAATTTTCAACAGTCTCCTATGCCAATTAGTATCAAAAGCACCAGCTTTTCTCCATTTCGTGCAGCACTCTACGAAGCTTTTGATCTCTTTTTTGTTAGTATATTGCCTGGGGATCAGCGTTGAAAGAGATGCTCAATCCCCCAGGAATTTCTGCTTCTACCAATCAGATGAATTCTTGAATGCCTTTTTGGGACTTCGTTTTTAAAGTTGCCCAAAAGAATCCATGATGTGTTGAGACTGGAGGGACTGGAAAACATGAGCAATGGTGACTTGATAATGACTCCATACATACCTGGCCTCAACCGAGAAAAGTCTGCCGACCAGCATCTTGTGATTTTATCAGGTAACCGATGCCAAAACTGTTGAAGGATTTTTCTTATATAGACCATCGATCTATCATAGTCAGGTCATAGTTGTTACACATAAAGAGTAGGTTTCCCGGCTACGAGGATCTACCTAAATCTAAGCCCTACAATTAGTTGGATTCCAGTCAAGACTTATCAATGATCCCATAATTTTTTTTTTTTTTGGGGGATAAAATTGATTATGTGAAAATTCAATAACTTGTTTCTTGTGAAAAACTTCAGTTATAATTTTCAATTATTTTTTATTTCATATACACATTTATTAAAAAAAATATCTAAAACGATACAATAACGTTCTTAAAAAAGTACCTCAAAAAATAATTATCTAAATGAAGATAGTTTTACCTAAAAAAAATTAACTCAATTGTCTCCAATTGTGGAAAATTTATAAGGGATAATTTCACAAACCTCCCCTGAGGTTACTGACAATTCCACCTAACTCTCCTGAGGTTTTCAATATTACACACACCTCCCTTCTTGATGTGAAATGACTATGGCGTCCCTTGACAAATATTGAAGCAAAATTAAAAAGAGGGACTAAAAAACCTGAAAAATAAAATAAAGCCGGCCCAAAATTAAATACCATCTCTGCCACCTGCAACTTCTTACGCAATCATTCTCTCTCCTTGCCCTCCCTGCATCTCTCTCTTCCCGACTGTAATTTCTTTCCCTTGGCTGGGTTACAGCCCTCCGTTCTTTCCCCACTTGAACCTCTCATCTCCTTCTTCTTTTATCTCACCTTCAAACTCCAAAATCTGACTCCTTTGCTCCAGCCATCACTGCTTCTACTTCTTCCATATTTACTCATCCCCTAAAGCCAGCATCTTCTCTCCTCAACTTCCTCTCATCCTTTTCCACCTAATCCAATGCCCTCTTTGCTCCCCCTCTCCTCTCTTCTTCCCTCTTCTTTCTTCTCCAAAATCAAATCCAACATCCTTGCTACCACCACCACTTTTCCCCGTTTATAAGACCCCCTCTTGCTGCCACTGCTAACCTATCATCTATCTATTGTCCCCCTCCCCCCGTCCTTCTCATTCCTCTAAGGCCACTCCCTTTCTCTCTCCCTCCCTTCCCCTCCCTTACCCCTTCCCAATCTTATCTTCTTCCATTTGGTTCTTTGAAAATTCATCTTCTCCTCCCACTGCCACACATATGCACACACAACAAGCACACCATAGCACAAACATAGCAGATAAAATAAAAACAAAATCTAGAATATTGGCAATTAAACTCTTGTGGTTTGGATAATGCAAATGAGGGGATAAATATTTGGTAGAGAGAAGAAGGGCTAGGCATGATGGGTATGGAATATTCAGTTTTATTTGATCTCGCTTTTGTTTTATAGTTGTGTTCTTTTTTTTTTTTTGCATAAAATCCAGCAATGATATATCTGGGTTTGTGAGATTTTTATACATAATATCCTATGACTTCTGATTTTTTTTTTTTGTTCATTTTTGTATTTCTTGTGGTTGTGGTGGCTAATGGAGGACGTGCCGGCAAAGTAATATGAAGAATGGCAAAATGGAGGTGGTGGCGATGGTGTGGGAGAATGGCGGTGATTTTTTTGATTGTGTTTTTTTTTTTTTTATAGGTTAAGAAGGGTAATATAGGATTTTCATTAGAGATTTATGCTGACATAAGCAATTGGGAAAGGTTTTGTTACCAAAACAGTAAATGTAAGGGAGGTAAGTGTAATATTTAAAATTTGACGAGTGCTAAGTGAAATTGTCAGATACCTCAGCGGAGGTTTCTGAAATTATCCCAATTTATAACCATTGCCCGCCACTAAATGACAAAAATCATTGCCTGCCGTTTTCTTTTTTGCAATATGCCATGTGATTCGACATTGACTCACGGATATTGAATAAAATATTTAAAATATAAGATTTGTTTTGATCAGATATCATAGACGTAAATGTATCGGCTTCTCAAAATCATATTGTACTTCTATCAATATAATTTTAATTTTTATGAAGCAGTTGCATGAACAATTGTAAGAGGGGGCAATTGGATATTACTGAGTGGATCAAATTTATGAAAAATTATTTCATCCAAAAATGGAAAGCAAAATCAATCATAAAATGACGTGTACGGTACGATTTAGTCTGACTGTATGCATGATTTTTCAAATCTTGTCCGTACCCTCTCTCCGCTGCCATCTCGAAAAACCTAGGTTGAATTGCCTAGAACCCTGAGCTCGACTTCTTAAGGTTATTAAATTCTTTTGCCATAACAATTACGATCATAAAGACTATTCTCCATTATGTTTTATGGGTGGAGAAGATATTAAAACAATCAAAAGTAAAAAGTAATCAGAACTCATAAGAAACCAAATATAAAATGATTTACACTCGTTGCCTAGCTTGTTACTCCCAGCACATAAAGGAAATCCTTTGTAGAACTGATATATCTGTTGCAAGATAGCCTTAAAACCAACAAGGAATAAAAGTAACAAGAAATAAAAGTCGCCCAAGTACATCGCCCCACAAGAGTTGTCTTCCGAGGAAACGTGGAGCTAAATAGGTGTTTTTGATCAATTGCGAAGGAAGAAGCCTGTCTAAACAATTGCGAAGCAAGAGCAACTTGAAGATGTTGCCCAGACCATTTAAATTAGATCAGATCACAGTGGAAAAACTTTCACATTTTTGCTCAAACTAACTTACAAAGTATGTGTATATGTGCTCTAGGGTAAACAGGAACCTATAGAAAAGAAATAAGAGAATTTAAATTGTTCCTCACAAACACATATTGAACATGACATATAACAATCCAACATGCGCTTGATATGAGACATGGTAAAATGGTACTCAATATTCTCGTCAGAAATTTGGAATTAAAATATAGAGTAGCAGGAACTCCAACTAACTTTTGGTGTCACGTCCAGAAATTTACTACTCCATGACATAAAAAGAAATGTTATGACTAGAATAAAGCATAAAACTTGAAAAGTAAAACCACGACCAAAAATATAATGCTTAGCTAGCTTATTCAACACATGAATAACAAGGTCATCATAGATCCTATACATGATACTTTTCGCCTGCAAGAACTGTGGAGAGGTATTGGACTGCATTAAAATGCCTACATGCTAATAAATATGGTAAGTAGATGAGAAAGAGAAAAAGCTTTGAACTGATATGTACTTCTCATGAATCTGAGTTCATAACTTCTTCATCCTAATACTAATTATTTGCATGTACATTAAGATGAGTCATCTTTGTTTGTAAATTGTAGCACACAATGGTCCCTTCAACCATCAGAGAAACGTACCACCTGTAGAACTTTGTCTTCTCAAGCATGGATCACTAAAAAGTATCCCAACCAGTAATACTGAAGAATGTTTCCAGCATATATTTTTTTGGTTTGGGGAAATTACCGGGCATCATTGTGGGATTCTGATACGTATTTATTCTAATATGAATTACAGCTGATAAGCAACTTTTCATGGAAGTCTATATTAACTCAAAACCTAATTTTCAAACTCTATTATATTTTTTGGTCATTTTCCCGCTGATGTCAATAAGACCTCCTATTGTTGAGCATCAAAAAGTATATAATTAATGAGAAAATTTCATTAAAACAATCTTTTATGGCATTCACGAAATATTTTCAGTAGAATTTCAATATTAGAATGAAGATCAAACAAGTAGAAGAAAAATTTTTCCACTTCACTTTTACTGGAGCTCATTAACAATATATAAAGTTGCATCTTACAATATGTCTCCACATATTCCAACCTACATATTCTAACTAAAATTCTTATAGTTCCAAGGAAAGCTAAGAAATCTATATCTTCGGTCTTATGACTGTGTTGGGCTATGATGCACAAAACTGCAAAACTGATCACCTGACATACTAGCCTGAATGTATTAAGGTTGATCCCACTCTAAATGATCTACCTGAATTCATTAAATCAACTTAAATTATAGGATTACAAAACACAACTTAATCTATAGCATTACGCATCACAACAAAACAAATTGCCGTCACTTCAAATTAAGCAGATAAAATTTCTATGTTGTTAGCTAACAAATTTCATTGGGGTTAAATTGAACTGCAAGTGCATGCATAAAGCAATTACAATGACTCACGATATCGTTCCTGATGAGAAGCAAAAGAAAGTAGTTCAACGGAGAAATTTATCTGCACTAAAATGCAACAAATATGGCAGTTGTCAACAAAGAGGTGATGAATCGTGGCCGAGCATCAATATCAAACCTTGACCAGGAAGAAGCTGGATTTGGACATAATAAGTCAATTGAACTTCACATTACAGGTTAATACGGAAGGTGTCATGCCTCATGAAGAACTCAACAATCTCTTACACTAAGGAAGAACCTAGTGAAAACATGCAGGATGCTGATAACCATCAGAAATCTGTATTAGATGAAACATCTCTAATTTCTGGTGTTCATATAAAACGAGTCCCCATTCAGGTACAGCTCTAGGACTCCATACTTTTCGAAGTGATAACTTTCTCAGTCAGTTTTTCTTGCAGAAAATATAGATCAACATCTGTTGAATGACTGGCCTGCAAGAATACGATGCAAACCAATTGAGTTACCAGGAAGCAAACCCGGCAAAGTCTTTCGATTTTTAGTTCGTAATCACTGTACCTCAATTTGGATTGTGTAAAGAAATTTTTGATTGACTTTGGTGCAGACACAGCTAACAACAGTCAGACCTTCATCAAGGAGCACCTCCAGTATCTTTGATAGGGGAATCCAATCATCAGCCAAGTCATTCTTCACCAGAATCTCAATACCACCACCCGAGCACGGACTGACTGTGAATGTAATGGACGAAGAATTTCTTGCCTCAACATTTTGGACGTCCAGATGACTTCCATCAGACAAGTTTGTCAGCCTATCCCTCCGGACTTCCAATTCCCTAATATTATTCTCCATGTGCTTTATATAATTCACGGCCTCATGAACATGATCAGATGTCGAACGCTTTCCCTGGAACAAAGTCAACACATCTTGAGTTCTTCTAGTTCTAAGCTAGCAAAATACAAAAATGGGATATTTTGTTTTGTTCGAGAGGAAAAGAGGTGGTATAAATAAGGGTTGTAAAAGAATCAAAAAATACTGCCGGCGGAATAGAAACGAAAATAGAATGCCAGATGCTGATGATTTATAGTAGCGATTATGCATAAAAATCGAGAATTCACCAACCGGTACACTTTCATCACCTTTATGTACTCTAGAGGGAGTAGATTCCTGAGAGAAGCATAAAGATTAGCCATTTCTTGCCTTCTTTGACGCTCGATATCTCTATGAACGGCCCTTCTCTGGTTGCTATCATCAGTATTCCGAGCATTATTATCTGATCTTCGCCGCCTTCTCCCGTCCGTGTTATTGGTGGTAACCTCATTTCCTTGGTGCGAAGCAAGTGAAGAAGAAGCACCATGATTTACCAGATCTTGATGGAAATTTGTGTGGTCCGGGTAGGGAACGATTGGGATTGTGTATGGAAAAGACAGCGGATCATCTTCTTGTGAAGGAATCGAAGAAGTAAAGTCATCCATGTTCAGACAACTGCTTTCTTGGTTTATCTTATGGTGAAGCTGCGAAACTAGGGATACGTTTGTTAGGGTATGGATACGATGAAATCTCTCAAGTGGGCCGAGGATACCCAGATTCCTGCAATATCTTCATAAACTAACACAAATGCTAGCGACCCTCTCTCACCGGCCGTATTTTAAAGCTTGCTTGGTTACTGTACGTATGCACAACGAAATCCCACAGCTAAGTTCACACCTGGGGTCCAACTCCTCACCTACAATCATATAATTAAACTAATTCACTATTTCTTTAAATTAGTAATATTAAATCTTTTCATCAAGTGACTTGACAAGGGGAATTGATTATTTGATTGAACAAGAAGTAAAATTGACCTAATAATAGTAGAAATACTTTTTTTTCCACTCCTTTTTACCTTTTTTTTTTTATCTTTCTCTTTTATTAAGGAGTGGGAGACTTTGGTTTAGTTATGATGTTTGCAAGTAGTACCAATTAAATGATTGGTTACAGTGACCTAAGGAGGGATTTTAGTAGATTCTTCTTTTTTTTAATAATATATATAACTTTTGATACAGAAGATATCTCAAATCAGTTAAATACAATTAGGAGAACTTTATTTTTCTGACTAGTAGTGTTTTGCGTTATGACATGAGAAAGATTGGGATTAAAAAATTTTAAAGTTACTTGAGCCAAATTGGACAAATGTAAAATAGAGTTGTCTATTTTAACGCTAAGGATATAGAATTAGTAATTTGTTATACACTACTATAGGTGTGTGAAAAAAAATAATATAAATAAAGAGTATTATACGAATGCATGGTTAGCCACATAGTTTCCATGTGACTTTAGAGCACATATAATTAACTTCATATTTAGATTATCCTAATGCCATTTTTTTAGATGGGGAGAAATCAACTGCCCACCGGAGCCGCTCACGATTGACGGCAGCTCCACTCGGCCAAACTGAAATCTTTAAAGAAAAAAAAAATAGAGAAGGCGAAATGAACACAGTCTCATCATTTAGTAAACTCATCTTTGAACATCTTCATTGGAGCAAAGGTTAATGCGGCCTTGTTTATTAGACAAGTGCCTAAAATTAACCTCCCCAGTCTTCTAACGGAATAAGAAAAAAAAAAAGAATGGCTTTAATTCTCATTCCAATATTTTGGACTAGTCTCAAAGACTTTAATGTGTCAGTTTAACCACATTTGGCTTCTCAAATTACAGACTCATCCTGGTTTGGTGAGTTTCGATATGCACTTACATAATGCTGTCAAATATTTTCAGTACGTAGTATGTTTTCTAAAAGTATAAAGGACCACGTAACATAAAATTAACACATGGGGTATTAAATACGTCAAAACTTAAAATTGATCAACCGAATCGGAACTATTTCTATATATACATAAAATAAATTGCAAAAACTTAATCGTATTCTGAATTAAGAAATGAAATTATCTAAGTACTTGATTGAAAGGAGAACATGATTCCGTATCTCTCATATAGTATAATACTGTATGTCTTCAGTTATTAAAAGGCTAGCATAAAACAAATTTTAAGGGATAGAGTGGAAGGGAGCCAAACCGCAATGAGCAATATCTCGGACAGAATAACAGGTTGTTGATACCTTTTAAGAAGGGAAGCTGTCGAGAACTCTCCTGATCCATTTTTATTTGAGCAGTGGGGAAGTTGGAATTGCAATTTGCAGTGGTTACGATTTTATGCCAATAGTATATTGGAGTACTTCAATTAGTGAACGGATTAGGCAGCTACGTATCTTCGGCCTGACAAGCAAAATCCCCGAGCCCATTGTTTATGCTGGTTTAGGACGAGGAAGCTTATTAAGAATATGGTGCACAAACTGCCGCCCCTCGTGGCCCCTTCACGAACCACCATTATTACTGCACAATGCTTGCTTTATCTTTTTAGTGTTTCTTTCTATTTTCTTTATTCAATTATTTGGATAATTATTCTGTATCTTTATTGAGTACGAAGATACGGAGTACACAACTTTTTTCCTAAGACAGCAATAAAAGGTCTCGTACAGTGCATTTAAGAACGTACGTTATCTTTTTCATAATGACAAACAGCCATATATTATATAAAAGAAATAAAGGTGGCTCTTATGAAGAACGAAATTCTATGTCATGGATACGTTAATGAAACTTAGTCTCGGAGAGATTTTATTTTCAGGGCATCATAATGGTGTTTCTGGGACCTTGAATGGTTAAGGTTCGAATTCAAGAAAGAAGGCAGACTAAGTCTTCAAAGTTGAAACTTAATTTATTAATTTTGACCACAGATATCCATTTCGGACGTGATTCACACAGATACAACGGTCGACCAAACACGAGTACTAATTGGCTCCTAATAATTTTGCGGCCTCACAAGTTTTCACACTGCTGCTTTTTCGGACAGTCAACACACCACGTCGGTCGTTTGAAGGCGTGAGGAAAAGATTTTAAAGGATAACATAGTATAGTTTCCTTCTTTTCCTTTTCCTATGATTATTGGTTTTTACTCCGCTGTCTGTACACAATATATGTTATTAATAGTTAAACACAAGAAAAACATAAACGAGCGAGAGAAGCCAAGAAAGGATGATAATTGGTGTCAGAAATCCTGAAATCTTGGACGCCGTGAAACTACAGGAACAAAATAATGAGAGTTGAGAAGGAAATTTGTTCGAGTATTAGTACTAGTAGTATATAAATACGGGAAAATCAAACTCTGATGTGCGGAATACATACGTATATTTAATGAAACTGATTCTTGATATTTGAATCTCACTTCATTAATGCACAACAAGACTGTCATGTAAACTGGGTGCAGGTCAGATCCTCCACCTGCAATCGTATACGATTCTCTGTACACGGATCATGTCAGCGAATACATTTCACTGGCCCAAGAGATTATGTTAGGATGACTAGATTATCTTTCTTTGAAATGTTCCAAAGGCATAATCTCGGACTTGCATTAAAATTTTACGTTGTTAATTCTAAATTAAACGAAACTTTGATAACAATACTTGAGATTCTCTGTTGAAACAATATGCGGCCAAATAGTTGCTGTAGAATGTTGTTCAGGCTGGTGATAGTACTTGTGTTAAGGTCTTTGAAATACCCTTTCTTGTGTCAGCATCATAGGGTTCCAGCATTACACGTGCATCGAGTACTTAGTCCAACTGAACTTATATCATATAATCAGCTTCTGGTATACTAGCGGATAGAATATTATTATTATTATAGGTTCTTCTCTAGACATACGAGTGAGTTATCATCAAGATATGGATAGAACAGCTCTGAATTATAGCGCCATCGTTGGCTAATTGAGCGCCTCAAATCAATTCAGAGCATCATGTTTAAAGTCAATGATTTAATCAAAGAAAAAGTAAGACAATGATCTGGAATAACCTCAATCACTTGGTGTAATATTAAAATACAAACGACAGATCATACAATAATTTCCCATCTTCGAAGATGCGAATTTATAGATATAACCTCTCGAGTTATTACATAATGACCATATCTGTTGTCTTCTAAAGTACACATTGTACATGACATTGATATGGACTCGGAAAGTGCAAAGTTACATGTTCAAAGGAAATCAAATTAAACCCTCAACTACGGACCGAACTGCATATATATTCCTCAAATGAAAACATGGAAGCACCTCCTTCAGAATTCCATGCTTCAAGGCCTTTGAAGCAGTACATAAACATAATAACTTATGCAGAACGGAAAACTGAACTTCACACACAAGAATATTTACCAAGGAGCTTATGATAGAAAACGTCCACACAACACAACAGCATATGCGTTCTATGTTCCTCCGATCCATTTCCCTCTTCCACATATATCCAAAAGGTGTGCTTTAAAATATTTCGTAAACCTGCAGTTGTCCCACGGCAATTCTGTCTTTTAACTAGAAATCCCTGTATGAAACTTCGTTCATGAGATTGAAAATATAATTTTAATAGCACTATTACAAAAACGGCTAGTTTAAAAGCAGCAGACGAAATTTAGACTTTTGAATGATTAATTTGTTGAAATAACAATAGAAGACAACAAAATTATACCAACAACAACATTACAACCCAGAAACATGTCAATATAGAGTAGCAATTGCAAAATTCTAGCTGAACTACTTTTGATTGTTCACTGGAAATTTGCCTCCAGATTTCCATGAATTATATGCTACTCTCATAATAGATCTAAATCAATCAACCCGTCCGTGTCCAATCTCCAAAATAAAACTATTAGCAAATCAGAATTTGTGCTGATCAATGTGCTGGGGATTTACTCACTGACGGCTAAGTAGTGCTTAAGCATTCACTTGATTTGTAGTTATTCAAGAATCAAGAAGAGTCATTGCATGTTCCAATGAGTCAAAATTTTAGCTCAATGCCAAAAAAATATATATATATATATATATATATATATATGTAATCTTTGCATGAAACAAGTAAATGGTAATATGCAAACAAGAGAAGAGAAGAGAAGAGTTGAATGCTAAAGCTTAATAAAGAACTCAGAAACAACCCTTGTTTTAAGTGACTAGGATTGCAAAGCCAGGAAAACATAAATTGACAGGAGTAAACCATAACAACAAACTATAGGCCAAATATAAAAAAAATAAAACGAATTTCATTTTTTTATGCAATATCTTTGAATTTACAAGCTGTAGGACAGCTAGGTCCTATCATTTACAAATTCCGTGCAGAAAAACAAAGTGAAGTGGCATAATCAAATATGCATCATTTAAGCGCAGCAACAATTTCTAAGTTAGGTTCGTCTCAGATTTTCGTACACAAAACACACTCAAAGAGCCGGTCAGACACATGCATACTGGGTTTCTATTTCTCGTGTCAATTTCTTAAAAATTAAGTGCAATCTCACCTCAAAAAAAAAAAAAATTAAGTGCAATCTCTTCATCTTCCCTTCTTCCTTCTATTATACTCTGGTTGTCAGGCATGTATTGAAGTTTAACAGCAATTTGACAGAATCTAATCAAAACTGCAATAAACATCTGCACTGGTAACAAGCTAATGATCAACTTGCTTTTTGGTTAATTTGTTGTGTCATATTAGAAGGACAAGGTGATATTAGTAGGGAAGTAACACACCATATTCAGCTTTTTTAATCAACTTTGCGAAATCGATCAAAATCGAACTGATATCAAACTTGAAAATAGGTGCCCTCGTGATGAGCTACACCATTAAAGTTGAATAATAAGACTCGCGTAAGACAGAAAACAAACAAATGGAATGAGAGAGTAAAACATCTTTGCATTCACTTGGATAGTTACCAAAACAATTCACATTCATTGGACATATCAAGCCGTCAAGGTCATGAGAAACTGCAAAAGGAAAAGGGCTTAAACCAGTACTAAGATTTACACAAAGACATAAAGTTATGAACTTGTCATCACGCCAAAGATAAGGTTCTAGTCTCTAGATAAAAGATGAGGGTTACTCAGGATTTGACCCGAGGTTAATCACATTCATCAGTTTTTGTTGCAATGCCATTATATTGATACTTGTCCGATCATCTGGAACCTGCAAGGTTTTTCATAGAAAATTTAATTGATCCCTGAAATTTGAAGAATAACATAAGCATTAAAGCAAAACCCTAAACCTAGAACTTGGTACCTGGGACAAAATTTTGTGGAGTGTCACTTCACTAGCTTTTGTGGAAACACTGCTAACAACATTTAGCCCTTCTTCAAGCAACTTTCTGAGAACTCTTGAAAGGGGGAAGTTTTCCTCCTTGTGACCACTGCAAATCAAAACCTCCACCCCATCCAGGCATGAGTTTACCATGACACTTAAACCGTTAGTCAAACAACTATCTGCACTTGCAGTCCCAGAGCTAAGACTGCTCAAATTAGACGTCTTCAGTAGCCTGTTTCTCCTTTCACGTAGTTCATCGATATTCTTCTGAAGAAATTTTATGTAATTTACTGCCTCCTGCATGTGATCGGATATCGCCCGCTTTCCCTGAAAGTGAAACATCCTCAACATTAGCCCTAGCCCATGACAATTTTAAAACTGATCAGAAATCTGTGGGTTGTTGATATTTACCTTGATATATTCAAGCGGGAGAAGGGATCGAAGGGAAGCACAAAGGTTGGCCATTTCTTGCCTTCTCTGGCGTTCTAGGTCTCTGTGCATAATTCTCTTGAGCTTGTACTCATTAGTATTACCCGCACGGTCCTTTTTCTTTTCTTGAATTTCCGTTGACGATCTGGGCTGCTTCTTCCTGGCACTATCGTTTACAGGATAAAGATTACTGCTCTCAAGCGTGACGGGCAGATCGTGCAGGAGGATTTTGTCCGGTTGGCAGGGTGTATAAACTTGGTGTTCCAGCTCACTGCTTTGTTGTAAAGGATACATCTCTCCTAACCCCAAAGATTACCTCAATCTCCAGTTCAACCCCTTGCGATTTGATTATAGCCCCTCCCGTATATTAATTGTATCAAACGAAAAAAAAAAAAGCAAAGAAGATACGTTAGTTAAGCTGATGAGATCTTTAATGGCCCTCAGATGCCATGATTACTCTCTGTAACATCTTCATAAACAAGGAGATACAAAGAACAAAACTTAACCTGCAAAATATTTTATAGATTTATTTAAGGAATAGTATGGTATGATACTCATTTTTCTTAATGTTTTTTAAGTGGATGTTAACTCACTCAGTCACTCGGTTACTGTAGAAATATACAACTACCAACCCCAGTATTATGTTCACACTACGTGGACAATCAGCGGACCATCCTACCTATCATATGAGGATTGAGGAGGAATCTAGCATGACTTTTCTTTTTCTTTTCTTTTCTTTTTTTATTTCCCCTCTTTGGCAACGAATAATTTAGAAAGTGGAAGATTACCTCATTCCAAAATTAATACATGTAGAGATTTACCATAATTCTAAATATTTTATATCGTTAAGGATTATTAGTAACGGGATCTAAACTTGAATTTTTATTAAATAATACGAACTAATTTTGTCAATTAAGCCGAAGCTTATTAGTAATATTGTTATAGTAACAGGATACAAAAAAGGAACCAACATTTACTAGTGGGATCCAACATGACTGATTGAAGCTAGCATGTAATATGTTATCTGATTATTTACTGAAACAGTAACTAACATATGGATCATCGAAGTACTGCCGACCAATTTTTTAAAGGGAAACCCTTCTTATGTCACAGCACAAAAGTATTTTTAATTATTAAACTTTTCAATGAGCGAACGAAAGAATCAATTAGTGAACGGTTCGACCAAAATCGGTAGGGACAAATCGTAAAGCGTGAAGGAGAGGATTTCAAGTTGTCTTTTTCTCGAGGGAGAATGTCCTTGTGTTTAGAGAGAGAGAGAGAGAGAGAGAGAGAGAGAGAGAGTGAGTGCATTCCAATGTCCGTGGAGTACAGTCTCTGAATTACTTCCCAGCTATAATTTTAAAAAATGTTACAATATATTTTTTAATAAAAATCTCTTTTAGAAAACCAATTCAGATGAAGACAGATTTCCAATCTACGACTGCAGCAAGTCGGAAAAAAAAATCCGCAAACCAAAAGGAAAAAAAAAAGAAAAAGGCAACGAGATCAAGAAAAGATCGTTTTGGTTGAAAGAAATTCATATATGAATGGTTATGACTTGTTAACGTGGCTCTGCACTGTTTGCAGCTCAGTTTTTCCGTTGCAATACTACCATATAGATTGTAAGGTCGTTTGGCACAATAGTCGGATTATAGAAGAGAGTTTGGAAGTTCTAACGGTTTCTTTTCCTCTCAAATTAAATGTCTTAATTTGATTTGCCTCTATTATAAATTATGACGTAAGTGATGGGATCTATCCTATTAATCAATTAAATTGTAAAGAAATAATAGAGAACGTGTGGGTGGACTTATATTTGTAACGTATAAATAAAAAGCACTGTTAAATTTTAAAGTTGTTATTTAATAAGGTGAACAATATTTTGAAACATAATAGAATGACGAGTAAAACATTGAATTTGAGACGAAGAAACATAGCATTTAGCTCTCTAGCTCTAAGATTTAGGCTTCTTTTTTTTTTTTTTTTCAATTTTCTAAAGGGCCATCAACCATTTCCTTGGTCAATCGCGACAAATTTATGTCCCAATCTAACTTGTGCCCAAAAAAGAAAAAGAATCCATTACTCTAACTAATTAAATGATATATTTAAATGTCCAAAGCAAGATGTTTTTAATAGATCTCTACTCATTCATCATAAGTAGTATGATTTCAGCGGTGAATTAGACTAGCAAGGTCCAGATTCTATGTATTTGATAGCCATTCCTATTCCGACACATTCATAAAGAAAATATTCACTAAAATAATATTGTTCGTACTATATAATATGATTTTAAAACAAAAATGCATCTAAATTAAAGTAAATATCTACGTAGCGGAATTTGAACCATACATAAATAAAGTAACACAAACTTGCCTTCCTCATTAATTTATAAAAAGTAAAGAACATGTGTGGATGACAATTGAACACACAAAGTGAAAGATTTTTGTGCCCTTAAAGTGTTTCAACACCTAAAGATATTTAGCTTCGTTTGGATAATTATTTTTTGATGTAGTTTTTTTTTTAAAAAAATTTATAATAATTTAAAATAAAATTTCGATAAATATATATTTGAGATAAAAAATTAAAAAATATTAAAAAACGTATATAAAATTTTTAAAAAATATATTTCTGAAAAACATAACCAAACAAATTGAGTATTCCAATGGCAAAACTACTCCCCTCCGAAAAATAGAAAAACTAATGAGAAACAAATTTCATTTATTGAAACAATGATTAAAAAAATACAGTCCTTGCTCCAAAAAAAAAAAGATACAGTGCTTTTGTCAAATCATAATCGTCAGTTCTCGTCCATCTTTCCATTCCCCGTTTATATGCACTCCATCAGCTGCTGCAGCAATGGCTGATTTGAGGCACCACAAAACAGTCGGTTATCGCCCCGCCGACGATCTCTCCATACACGACATACATTGTCTTTTCATGAGAACTACTGGTTGCATAATGAAGATTCGATCCACCGAAGAAGAAGTAGACAATCGCCATGTTCCATATATAACAAAAAAGACAACTTCCAACAAACACATGAAAATTGAGAGTTGAAATTAACCCAACAAATACAACCACGTGCAGCCGTAAACCTTTCAATTAACACATCCCTTATCGCTGTGAAGATCTATGTACAAGAAGATTTGACATTGAAGATCACGAAACTAAAGTTGGAAGGGCACAAGCATAAATTAATTATTGTATAATATAAACCACGAAAAAATAGAACTTCATTTTGTACACGGCAATGACCCATCTGATGGCCACGTGTCTACATTTGTGGTCCAATTTTACTTTTTCCAATTTGACGGTAACAATGCTAATAAATAATTACGCAATTATCTATAATTTAATATTCAAGACTTTATGTATATTACAATATGGGCTTCTAGTCTAATCTGTTTTACTCATGACTAATGAAAGAGATTAGATATTTAGAATAGAGCTGTAGGCTAGGTAATCACTAGTTAATTACACCATTCACACCCCGTCGAAATGAGAAACGAATAATTATGGTCAGTGACCATATTCTGCTTTTTCGGCATGCTTTTTTGGCCCCCAGCAGAGGTTGCTATTTACCCGAGTCTGGTTCCCTCGAGGCGGAGCATGTTACCGGTCTTCCTGTTGCGATCTCAAGAAATGACAAAATGCAAAACAAGTTTTAACAATTTGAACAAGACAATGACATTCAAGAACGAAAAATGAAAAAGTAAAACTCTGACACTTTCCTACTCACTAGCGGTGTTCAATTAGTATAACAAGTGCTAATAGAGATATATAATTGTGTACGACAAGTTAGACAACTATGTGATGTGACCATCCAGCTAAGATTGACTCCAACGAAGGGCTGCTCCACTGCACTGGTGATCCAAAGCAATTGGGGCCATCAGCACTGTTACTTTTGGTTCATTCCTGTTTCCTCGTTAATCACAAGTCCTAGCCCGAGGACACCAAAGTACCACCAGTCTATACACACAACATAGCATTCTCACGTGTTCTTTAATTTGTTCTAAAAGACAGTCCCGCAATCACATTCTCTCAATTCTCATTTTCTTTTCTGGACCGTAGCGTGCGTGTGTGTGCACACACGGAAAAAGTTTAGAATCAATCCTGATGATTATATGCAAGCAGCAGGCGCCTCATAATGATTTCAAAAGGCTGCATAAGAACAGCATCCCTGGAAACGCTCAAGGAAAACAAGGAGAGAGATTGAGCTGAGCAATCACCTGGATAACATACATGGAGTGAAACACAAATCTCAAATTCTTAACAGCGCCTTGTCCCTTCTTCTTCATTACATGACTTAACTCGGTCAGTGTTAATTCATGATTCTATGAAGAATGAAATAACAACTCAGAAGTGGTTGAAGTTGGAAAGAATATCACAGAAAATGGTTGATCAAGAGAATTTGTTCTCTTGACCAAGTTCAGAGTAAGATTGATCTTCACTTATCAAACTATGTGACCAACGAATTGTGTCACTTCCACAATTTTTTTTGTACGTAATGATAGAACAGAGTATCTTCAGAGATGCCATCATATACCACCGAAAATGCAATGGAGAAGCACTTGCCAAGTCAATTTATTGTCAGCATGGACTACCTAGAAGCTACATCATAATAATAGACACATCAGGTTAAAATCTAATATGCAGTATAAGATGCAAATAAATAATAAGCATAGTGCTGATATTGCTTTCCAGATACACTGCTTGCAGATTTAGACAAGTAGTTCTTTCCATACTTAATAGGTTTCTTCTATCAAAACACAGCTCCGTCCAGGATTTTTCTTATACATGGTTTAGAATCTTCATATTACATACTTTGAAACTGCACAGCATTTAGATCTGCAGTTACTTTTCCTCCCTAAGGTAAAATTAATAAACATGATATTGACCTGATATTTATCAATAGAGAATAACAGCAACAAAAAGCAGAAATGTCGTGGATCATGCTACAACTATTATATCCCAAAGGATAATGCTATGTTGAGACGACTATTATACACCAAAATATAATGCTATGTTAAGACGCAAGAACAAAACATCTAAAGGTTTTCACTCATGGACAGCTGTAATGATATCTTAATTCAGCATTGGCCACTCTGACATCATGCAAAACAGAAGGTAATTCCAAAGCTGAAAAGGTCACAGCAAGTTAAATAAATATTAAATTCAGATACTAACAACCAAATGCAACGGGAAAAAAAAAAAAAAAAAACAACAACAACCAAGGTAAAACTAATGAAGATGATGTCCATACACAGTTTACATAATGAAGATGTTGAGTTCTTTGCTAAAGCAATTTGATCTAAAACAAACACCCATAAGTGGGTGATGTCCATACACAGTACACATAGTAAAAATGCTGAGTCAGCAATTCCTTAGCTCAGAAAAAGGATTATTTGAAAATTATATTTCAAATTTCCTCACCAGTTTGTCCATTATAAAAGCCTGTTGGAGTTCCAAGTACCATTAGGTCCATTACCACGGACATCATAATGAGCACTTGGAGTCTTTAGGACCTACACAACCGTCGCATATGGCAGGGGAGCAAATGACCAAGCCAGGCAAAATCCAAGCAATTCACAAAGGCGAATGGTGCAACTCAAAGACCTCCAGCCATAATGCAAGTGAAATGATGTGTAGACGAATTCACTTTATCTGAATCATATAGGATTCTTTTACACCATTTTTACACATCAATGACATGATTTGTTTTAATGATAGATAGAGAGATTCAATCTGCATCTCCATTGTTACTCAGTACCATTATGCAAAATATGCATGGCCGTCCGGAACTTGGCATGTGAAATTGAAATGAGTCAATCATTTGTAGTCAGCAAAGAATTTTAGAAGCTAAATAGGTGCATACAAGAATGTCAGACCAAAAAAAAAAATCTTCTCAGTATGCAATTTGCATCTTTTTCTGTTCATAATTTACACAAGATGAAACAACTGCCTACAAAGTATGTGGCAGTTCAAAGAAAATCACAAGCAGCAGATACTCACCGGACCTTTTTGTGATACTTAAAAGGAAACCGGGAGGGAGGTGAAGGGGAAAATTCAATTGGCAGCTTTGGAGATTCCAAATCTCCTGAGAGCATTCCTACCACCTCTTTCATTGAAGGCCGGCGAGAGGGAGATTTTTGCAGGCAGAGCAGGGCTACGGTGATGCATAGTAGAGCTTGTTCTTTTTCCACAGAATGTAATGACTGATCCACCAGATCTATAAGTTTTCCTGCACGGGCAAGATGACGTGCCCAAGATCGAAGATTAGCTCGTTGGAACTCTGACATAGGTGACCCACTCACTTGAAGTGGTCTACGGCCAGCAATAAGAACTAATAAGAGAACCCCATAGCTATAAACATCACACTTCTCAGATAAATCACCACCGACACCGTATTCTGGTGCAATGTAACATACAGTCCCTCTCATACTAGGTGTGCTGCTGATACCACCACTTTTAGGTATCTCACCACTAGCAGAATCAAAACTGTTTCTTCGAGCTCTCCAAAAGTCGCCACTAAGCCCATCCAACCACCAATCCATACTACTCTTACTACTACTCCTACTTCGACTCCTCTTCTTCTTCTTATCAGAGTACATTTCATCATCCCTAGGCCACCAATTCTCACTGTAATAGTCATCACTCACAGACCCTTGCTCTAATTTCTTCTTCTTCTTCTTCTTTCTCGCAAGCTCCTCACAATACTCCTCCTTCCACCATTCCCTTGCTGGCCGCCTCTTATCCTTCTTCATGTTCTTATCATCATCCAACGACACCCACCAATCTAACCGCCTTCGATTCTTCTTCTTCTTCTCTTTTTCAGTTTTCCCCACCATCCCGGAACTTGAAGAAGTCCCAATCCATTCGTTCTTCGGCCTGTCCTTATTAATCTCATTCCCAATCCATTCCATCACATAATCCTTCACCACCCCTGATTCGACATCTTCATTATCTTGCTTCCACCACCAATCTCTCCCAGAAATACTCTTCTTCTTCTTCTTCCCACTCTTCTTATCACCACCATTACCAGTTTCTCTCCCACTCTCCACACTAGCCCTATCAAAATTCCCCTCAGAAACACTCGTCTTTTCCAATCCCTCCAGTGGGGATGCAACCGCAGCAACAGTCCTCGGTGACACCAGCGCAGCTGTCTCCGGTGACAATTCAACCCCAGTCACCACCGTCTCTGGCGAAGCCTCCACCCTAACAAAACAACTCTCTGGTGACTGCTCAACAGCCCCATCAAACCCATCAAAAACACTAGCTGTCATCACACTCTCTGTCTCCTCAACCACTGATCCATTATCCTCCACCACCCCATTCCCCAAATTACCCTCTTTTTTCACCTCAATCTCAACCTGAACCTCCTCTGATTTCAACCTTGCCAACCCAAAATCACCAATCTTGGCACTAAAATTAGCGTCTAATAAAATATTACTCGGCTTTATATCACCATGAATGATTGGGGGATCACAGAAATGATGCAAATATTCAAGCCCTTTGGCTATATCTAAAGCAATTAAAAATCTTTTCTTCCAATCTTTCAGTTCAGTACACTTACGATGCAAGAGACAGTCCTGTAAGCTTCCATTAGCCATGAACTCGTAAACCAGCAGCATACGGCGTCGTCTTGGATCAGAAGAGAAGCCCAAAACGGAGACGATGTATTTGGACTCGATTTTCCGGCCAAAAACAGCTCGTTCTGAAACTCACGCTCGCCTTGGAGAGACCCAGAGTCCATTAGCTTAACTGCAACCTGAAGGTCGGGTTTGAGAGTCCCCCGGTAGACGGAGCCGAACCCACCTTGGCCGAGGCGGAGGGAAGGGGAGAAAGCGGATGTGGCGCGCCGGAGGGAGGAGTAAGAGAAGCGGATGGGAGGCTTGGAATCGGTGTCGGAGGACGGGACGGTACGTTTAAGGGAGATTTTACGGAAGCAAAGAGTGAAGACAATGAGGAGAGATAACGCGGCGGCTATGGAGCCGGCGAGTGGGGGCGCCAGGCGGTGGTCTCTGTGGTGGAGCGGCGGCGGCGGCTCTGGCGTCGGTGGAAGTTGACGAGAAGGCATGATGATGATGATTATGATGAAAAGTGATCAAAGTCAAAAATTGATGGGCATAAATATATGGCAATTATAATTATACAAAAGTCAGTAAAGATTTGTAGGAAGTGAATGGATTATTAGTGTTAATGAGGAAGACGAATTATCAGTGACAGTTACCAACTTGAAACTACCACTACTTGTGAGTTGTGTGATTTTACAGATAGGGACTCAGCTGAAACCTTGGAAAATGAGATTGGAAAGTGAAGGAAGTGTCACCTGCTTTTTCTTGGACTCATTTTTCTCCTTTCCTCTCTCCTAAATTTTTTCATTTTATCCCTACAATTTCTTTTTTTTTCTGGTAAAAAAAATTTTTTTGAGGGAAGGGACAGTTGCCCCCTTAATTTTTAGGACAGGCTCATAGCACAGCCGGACGAGAAATTGTTAGCACCAAAACTAAAATATGAGCTTATCTCGTACAAAGTTTTTGTGTCTAAGAAGTTGAATTAGCCTCGGCTGAATTCACATTATGCCAATAACATGAACAATTTTACATTTAATCTTGTTTTACAGTATTGATTAAGTTCGTCCCATCAGAGTATAGTCCTCGAAATATTGAGTTGTTTTTCTTTATATTTCTTGATAGAGTTCTATTGGCGAAAAATATTTGGTTCTTTTTTCTTTTTTTTTTATGCTAATCTTTGGTTCTTTTAAAGGTATCATATTAGGATAACTAGCAATTATTAACAATGAATAAGAAGATATCATAACCGACTGAACAATAAAATGGAATCTGGCTATGTTTCGCCCGTTCTTTGGTCCAAAGGCAAATTATAATTTTGCTTGGGAGTTTTCTCACGGATCCTTTCTTCTTCTTCTTTCGTGATTTGTTTATGGATTTTTTTGAGTGTGTACTAATCTACTACTGTTTTTTTTTTTTTTTTTTCCAATGGGAAGGATATGTGTAATGTACTGGTGAAGTCTATCACTCAAGAGTCAACGCTGTGGATTTTGTTATTGGGACTTATTATGGCTACAACTAGCTTCATTCAACGCAAACAAAGCATGCCATATCATGGGGCATAAAAACAACGAAATACTAGCAACTACTACATTTTTTAGTACATGTATACGATTTTCTCCAATTTTTAATGCCAATATGATGACGTAGGTGTACATCGCTTAAACTCATCAAGCTCGTACTATTATAATCATTTAGTCATAATTTTCATAAAAACAAAATGAGTTTTTGGCCAATTAAAAAGTTTCAGTGTTTTAGCTGCAACAACATATGAATTCACGTAATAATATATGTTTATGTAGCGACTAACGACACACAACAAATGAAGAATTATCATTTTTCCCTTCTTTTTTTTTCAGTGCTCAATCAAAAAAGTTGGACCACAAATAAACACTAATACTCTTTGTGTTGTATATAGCACAGATAAGATTTCCAAGCTCTGGTTGTTGGGTGGTTGGCGATCAAGGCTAAAATACAGAGCAAGTGTCTAATGTCAAAGCTAAAGCTAATACAGTTAAAGGCGAAACCAATCAACCGACCTTTGGCACAGAAGAAGATGGACGACAGCCTGACTAAAATTATTGTCATAGTCATCGTCAATAAAGAAACAGATGCGAAATACTGCAGGCAGTAGGTTGTTTTCCCGTTTTGTTTGTTTTCTTGAGTTCTTGTTTTTCAACTCAGAGTCTTACGGTTTGCTCTGTTTGGTTTGACAGTGTCATACCAGGGTTCGATTTAGTCAACTAATTAGGGAGATTTTTTTCATAAGCCGTATTATTATTATTCTTTAGTCAAGTGACGACTGTTTTAAAAAGTTGCAATTCCTAGTCGTTGTTTTCTATTCTTTTAACTCATTACAATAGGCCCATTTTTTCAATTTAGTTTTATTCTTTTTTCTTTTCCTGCGTAGTTCAACTTTTAAGAGTATTTATCCTCATTTTTGTCGTCGCATTCTAATTTCCCGCTTCTTCTTTCCCATTTGACTTCTTGATTAAAACTGAACACAAATGCAAAGCATTATTAGAGTGCAAATGGTGCAATCACTAGACATGTATAAAGTACAGTTTCAAAGCTATGGGAGAATGTTTTCCAAACATAAACACGAGAATAAATATCCAAACATATTTTTTTAACTGTTTATATCTTTCAAACAAAAAATCGTCCTTACAATAAAAAGGCCAATGAGGTCATACGGTTTCCCAGAAACAAAGGAACAAAAGTACAAAATCTTCATGCACAAGCTTGAGAAAAAGTTAAAAGGAAAAAGAAACTGGAATTAAAGTTGCATTGACCGGAATCGGATGCCATGATTTTGGGAATTGGGATTCTGCGTCTGGAAAACTTTTTATAAGGACCCCCTTTCGGGCATGTCCTTTAGTACGCATATGGAATTCAGGACACGTCTTCGTATTATGAGAAGTCGTACGTAGTAAATAATAGGGTTAATAACACTTTGCCCCCTAAAGATATAAGAAAGTCACACTTTGCCTCCTTAACTTTTAAATATATACAGTTTGCCCCCTCAATCAATTAGGAGAGAGAAAATTTGGTTAAAAAAATAGTGAAATGACACAAATACCTTTGACTTGGCAGAGAGAAAAATTTTCGAAAAAAAACTCAGGTGTTGTAATATTTTATAAAAATATTTTTAAAAACTTTCAAATAAAGTAAACTACTAAATTTTAAATAAATTAAATATGAAAAATAGTTAACAAGAAATGTGACAATGATATCATAAGATTATACTTCTTGTAATATTGAAGAGGACTTTTACTAATTTCTTACCAAATAAAAATTACACTGTTATGAATGCAAAGTTAAAATTGAGATTACTGAAGTTGTAAATTAAGAATTTTTCTTAAACTAAGAAAAAAAATCAAAAGTTTCAATATTAGCTTTGCATTCATGACAGTGCATTTTTTATTTAGTAAGAAATTAGTAGAGATTTTCTCCAATAGTACAAAAAGTATAATTTTTTATGATATCATAGTCATATTTTTCGTTAGCTATTTTTTATGTTTAATTCATCTAAAATTCAATAGTTTATTTTATTTAGAAAATTGTAGAAATATCTTTAAAAAACATTGTAATATTTAAAAAACGTTGTAATGGCTGAGTTTTTTTTTTTTTCTAAAATTTTCCTCTCTACCAAGTCAAGGGTGTTTGTGTCATTTGACTATTTATTTTAATCAAATTTTCTCCCACCTAATTGATTGGGAGGCAAAATGTATATATTTAAAGGTTAAGGGGGCATAGTGTGACTTTCCTATACCTTTTGGGGAGCAAAGTGTTATTAACCCTAAATAATATTACAACCTTCGGTCCTCTGGAAAGGAAATTTTGTCTGCCTGCTACATTTGGATTATTGATGAAATGCGAATTTTCTTTGATTATTGATCGAGGGGAGTAATTTCGTATTCAGTATATAGGAGCAATAAAAATTATGTTTAATTAGATTGAAGTTAATGCGGTGCATTTAATTTTTGCACCTAAACTTTTACCACATTGCCTAATGCCTGCATTTTTGTGAAACAAAATCATTTAGGGGGTGTTTGGTTTAGGGAAATCAATGAGGGAGTGGATATCATAAGTAATGACACCTATTATTAATGTTTGTAAAACAATTATCACTATCATTCAATGGGAATGATAATGATTAATTGGGGTGTTAATGATATTTCCAAAGTACTATTCTATTAAACCGTATTAACTCTTACGATTAAGGGCAAAAACATACCCACTAAAAAATATATATATTTTGAGTTACCCTCCCGCAATATACTATTCTTCTTCTTCTTCCCCCCCCCCCCCCTCCTCTCTCTCTCTCTCTCTGTTTTGTCTTTTAATTTTAAATATTTTTTATTAGTACTTTATAAAAAAAATTTAATAATTTTTTGTACATTCAATTTTTTTTATAAAAATTTGAACTAAAAATAAAAGATATATAGTACTCTCTGTTAATACAATAAAAATAACTTTTTTTAAGGTTATCATTTGCATAAACTTCAAATTAGAGCACGACTATATTTAAAAATTGAAGAAGTCTTTTTAAAAAGATACAAAATAAGAAATCTAAAAAATATTTATATCATAAATAAAAGATTTTAGAATTTACTTAAAAGTTATTTTAGTAAACCAAACAATTTCATTATTAAACCAAATATGTTGGAGGAATAATCAAAATCGATAGTTATAATAAGGTTAACGACACCTATAGTGATAGTAATTAAAAAATTTAAGCCAATCGACCCTTAGTAATTCCCTGGAAAGATGACTGCAGAGGAGACGAACTGAGGACTTAACAAGGTTAGGTGAGCCAAAAAAATCAAGTGAGGAGGAGATTTGGCAAGGGAGGCGAACAGGAAACTGGTACCTGTCATTAGGATTTGAGAGGGTGCAAAAACTTGAGATTTTAATTAGCATTCTATTCACAAACATGCTATATTTAAAAGATAACACATTAACTTTTTTTTTCCCCCTAAAAACCCCTTCAAAAATTTTATTTGTACAAAGCCTTAATCCCATTGATAGGTCGAGTCAAAGATTAATCAGAATTTAGAAGAGTCTAGAAAAAAAGGAAGGCATCAAACTAACGATGTGAAGACCCGGGGACACACGCACACGCACAACTCTCTCACACACACATTTAGATTAAATATTTATGAGGAGTTTCCAAATGCCAATTGTCATGTGGGGACTGCCTTGGACCAGTTGCATTTTGGCACCAACTGCATTTGGATTTGCTCAAAGCGAGCAAGGTTTCAAATGTTCCACGTGTTTCTTTCTCCAAGCAATTGAAACAAAGCTCTCCAGAAAAAGGACACGTGGGTGAAAAGTGGGGTCAGAGGCCTCTGGCTCATGTGGAAACTAATTTGTTGACCACTTTGACAAATGCAAGAATTCAAAACTCAGAAACTAAATCTACAGAATATTTGGATGGTTCAAAACCCAGAAACTAAATCTACAGAATATTTGGATTCCCCATCCAAATCATTTTATTATTGGGGACCCAGCTGTTCATCTCTTCACCGCCGTAAATTAAACAGGCCCTTCGATTCCCCAGCCGCAATTGCGTCCTCCTCCAACCTCATGCAATTAGAGATAGACCTCGTCTCAGTCTCACCTACTCCTGGCCCAATAGATAGAAGGAACAATAGCCCAAATTCTCTCCAAACAGAAACCTTTACAACATATTACTAGAAGAAAAGTATTTTTGATATATCAAAGAATGCTATAGATCATTTTGTGATTTACTTCTTTATGTTCTTTTATAAAAGGAGTGGTAAGCTTACTTAGGTTTTATTAATGGTTATATAAGTAAACGTAAAAAAAAAATTGTACTAGTTGATGAGCAATGAACATCAACCTGATAATTATGCCCCTTCGTTGTTTCCTCCTTTCCTTATGTAAAGATAAAATGAAGGCAAGTAGTTAAAACAACGATATGAGGATACAAAACAATTTTTTTTATTTATTAAACCTACACTATCACATGGGGAAGGAAAATTTAGTGTTGGTGAAATTCAAATATCTGATCTCTGAGGTGGAGTCATAGGAGTCAGCCGCACAAAACGTATAAAGAAGTAGCTTTCCTTTTTCACTGACAATCCAAAATTTTTTTTTCAAAAAAAAGACAATCCAATTTTGGAGTTGCTCGTGCTTAAACGCATTTAGAATAATACTCTTAACTCCCTCCATCTGTTGCTTCTCCGTCAACACAAATATGGCAGAAAATATGCTTTTATAACATACAATTTATTCCCTATATGTACTTTCCTTTTTGTGGAACCTAATTTTACGTCAAGTTTAAAGCTATATATTTACGCTTAATAATTATATTTAAGTTCAATTGCATAATTATAATAATCTGACAGGAACTTCCCCAACAATGTTGCACAAGTGGAAAATTTGTTTTTACATCAAGAATCGATAGGAGCATTGTTCATCTTAAGTCACAGAAACAATTTTTTGTAATGCCGAGATCACCCCCCCCCCCCCCCCCTCTTCTTTCCTTCTCCTTCTCTTCTTGAATTTCACTTTTCATTAGCGGTGTTAATCGGGCTCCATAAGTCGAGCTTTAACAAGCTCAGGCTTAGCTTATATATTTAATCGGGTTATGAGCTTCGGGCCTATAAATGTGAAGCTCATACTTCGACTCACAAAATATTTGGATAGTAAGCCTAAGCTCACGAGCCTAGGAGTCTAAAATTATTAAAATATTTCTAAAATTCAATAATCTCACAAAAATGATGAATGGAGACAAATTAATTAGCAAATTAATATTACCGTGTATAAGCACAATCCTTTAGTGTAAAATTATTTTTAAAAAGTATAGCAAAATTTTTTGAAGTAATTAAGTGAAAAATGACTATCTCAAAATGTGTACTAACAGGTATTCAAGTAAAAAATTTACAAAATACATCTGCAAGATATTACTACTAAGCATAAATAGCTCATTTATATATTGATGTGCGTATTTAACTAAAAAGCAAACGAAAATTTTATGGTACAAAAAAATATTATCTTCTACATTACTCCATCAAATAGGTTAAGTGCATTACATCTACGACACAAAAGCTTCATTCACACTAATTCATTAGGCTTATAAACACCAAAAGAATACTATGATACTATGATATACAATATCTATAATATAGTATAATGTATAATATACTGTGCATGTGTATATGTATAATATTATACGTGTACATATACATACATACATACATATATATATATGTGTGTGTGTGTATATGTATGCGTGTATGTACAGTGTGTGTGTGCGCGCATAGACATATGTACATATATGTGTGTGTACATATATGTGTATGTATATATGTATATATGTATGTGTGTGTGTCTATATATATGTACACACACACATATATATATCTCTGTGTGTGTGTACGCGCGCGCGCGTATATATATATATATATATATATATATATTATGAGTCGGGCTTATAAAAGGCATGAGCTTTTTGAGACTCAAGCTTGGCTCAGAAATATTTCAGGCCCAATATTTCGGTCAAAGTTCGGCTCAGCTCAATATATAGTTAAATTCATGAGCTTTTTTTTGGGCTGAACGGGCCGAACTCGGGCCGACTTAGCCCTATTAACAGTCCTACTTTTCATTCAAATTAATGCAATTCACCAACTTAATGCCAATTTTTTAAAAATTGAAGACAAATTCTAAAACCATTCCATTTTTCCTATCCAAGCAGAATTGGCAATAGTATCATATAATAAACATATTCATCTTAAACTAAATTGGATCACCTGCCGTCCGGCATAGTTTAAGCATGACAGCAAACTTGGCCCAAGACTCCCCTGGTGTCTGACAAACACTAGTGAACACATTGAAGGAGGTCCGAGGCCCATCTACAATAATTAAACCCAAGGAAAAAAAAAAAAGAATAGAAAAAAGAAACAATGACGCAGATGCATCTCTGTCCTCTCGATTTTCAGCTTCGGCATATCCGCAGCTTCCCCAACTTCCTTACGATCATGAAATCTGTTAATTATTAAACCATCAAACACTTTTATGAGGCTAATGAGTCAGGTTTGCTCTTGTACTTTGCGCCATAATGGTCGAATTGGATACGTATTCAGCGTCCAAAAAATCATTTTTATCACATGCATATTTGGTCATAACACGTATTGTATTTGTTAATGAATATTTTTATCTAAAGTTAAAGCTATCATTTTCAGGTGTTGCATATATGACTCGGTAGATATTTCCTCAGCTTGTGAATTGGTGATCTTCCTTGGGTTGTGCAGCTTAACGTGTATCTTTTTGCTGCTCAAAGAAAATATCTTCGAATATGGCCCGCTGTCTGGCTGTTCGAAAAAGTTAATTGGGTGAGTTGTGGCTGTAGTTCCACCCAAGTAGCATTGTGGACCAAAGTCTTTCGTAGCTCCTTAAAGAGTTAATGTTGAGTACTCTTTTGTAAATGCAGAGTGTGAGAGAACAAGCTGTCCTTGGTTTTATTGCAGGTTGTACCCAAGGACTTCAATCTTTGTTCATGTGCTGAGGGCCGGCAGTGATATGTGTCATAACTCAACCTCTGTAACTTACGATTTACCACGTGATCTTTTCTTGTTCCAAAGCCTTGGGTAATCATTAGTCAAAGCTTTGTTTTGGCATCTAAGTGACTTGAAGTACTAACAACTGTAAAAGGAGGAAGGTTTGAATCGGAAGACATTTTCTTAGCTCTTAGTGCTTAATGTATGGGACAATGAACTGACATTGTGTTTCGTACTTTCAAACTTAAGATGCATTCACAGAATATGGTGATTGATGTAATTGTAAATGCAGGACCTTGAAATTTCCTATCTTTTTTTTTTTTTTTTTTTTGAGAAATGAAATTTCCTATCCTGAAAGATTTATGTATCACGAAATGTTTGAGGAAATTTTATTATGTTTTATGGCACATGATCTTCGAAAGGACATTATGAAGTAGTCGTACCATTATAGGTGATGGTTGGTAGCTCTAAGATTACCTGGAATTATGACGAATTCTGATATTTAATTGCTTGGTTGAGTAAAATTAGCATTTGTCTCAATTAAAATAAAAACATGCTCCAGACTTTAGAAATTTCCACTCTACTTGCCAACGGATGGGGATCATAAGGCATGCTTTGACATTTCCTATTTCCCTTTAGATTTCAACTTACTTTTTTATTGTGGTTGGAATTGAGCAAGAGAAAAAAGAAGGTTGTTGGGGAAGGTGGGCTCAATAGATGTTAGACGTGGGGAGAAGAATTTCCAAGCTAATCAGCTCCCTCCGTAGGTGGCTCATAAAAGTGTGTATAGGTTGGCTTTTGGAAAGAAAAATGAAAGTACATCTATATCTTTGCAAGCTTCTGTGGTTGATAAAAACAGGTTATTCAGATTCGCGCAACTTTATAGAAACAACATGTAAATTTTCTTTTTAACTTTTGAAAGATACTTGAAGAAATGTTGTAGTTTTACTTGCTGTCTATCTTTGGGCTGTCACCAAGTTTATCTCACAACAATATGCAAGTTTATCTTTGTGCTCAACCCCTTTGGAAGTTTATCTCACAGTCCCGTCACCAAGTTATAGAAATTAATATGATACCAAGAAGGATTAGGAACCTTTAGTTAATACAACGGCGAGTCATGTTCTAGCAAAATGTTAAATGGCAAATAGTATTTGGGGTTGCTTGTCTCGCTCTTTCTAGAATGTCTTATTCAGCTATAGTGCTTTTGGCTTGCGGTTTTCGTCAGAGAGCAAGTTCAGAAGAATCTGAGACATCCCATTAGAAAATCATGTGTGAATCAGAGTGATCTTAAGCTTTTAGCCCGCAATTTCAGATGCCTGAATATAATAAGGCTGATCTATGGGGGAGAAATTCAGATTTCTTGAAGAATTTGTGATTTAAGCTTTATCCGCTTAAGAATGGCAACATTCTCACAAGAAACAAACAAAACTGTTTCATTTTATAATGACTGGTGAATCATACGAGGATCTCGACAAATTAATTATCCTTATTGTTTGACATCATTCACGTTGCTATTGGCAACGTGATTTATAATGGTTGCAGCCATGTGATTACAATTGGGCTTCTTACCCTGTGTGCCTCGTTTTTCCATACCAAATGTCCAAATTCTGGTGCTGTTTGCCGAGACCTTGATTTGAATGTTGCCTTGTAAGATAATTTCTGGTATTTTTGAGTGAAGTTCAGTCTCGTAGGCTCGACCTCTACGAGAGCACCTTTGAATGGTGAAATTACCACATGGTAATCGGAGATGGGAGAACCAACATTGGTGACTGTTCTACGGAAGGTTACAACTGAAATATTCGCGTTTTCTGGGAACACAGGTGAAATAGCTGGGTAGTTTAGTCCCCCAGGATCCGCAAAATATTGTCTGCACTTTCTGTTGGAAAACTTGGCAAAAACTGTCAGCTGGGAAGGGGTCAGACCCTGTGAGCACAGGAAATCAAAGTAATCCTGTGCTTCTATGTCATAAACCAAGCCGGGGTCCAGAGCTTTCAACGGGTTTATATGACCAGCACCATGGTCATATGGGGTTGAGGCCACACCTGTGGAGGCATCTTTCAGGGGATGAAAGGTGTTGTCGTGAACATAAGCTGTTGTCATCAGTGCTGATTTGATTGCAGCAGGACTCCAGTCCGGGTGCCTAGACTTCAGCAGCGCGGCAATACCACTAACATGTGGACAAGACATGGAAGTTCCAGACAATATATTAAACTTTGTTCTTCGATGATCAGTTGGCAAACCTGATGGACCCATATTACCGGTCCAAGCTGCCAAGATGTTTACTCCTGGTGCAACTAAATCGGGCTTCAGGATCTCCAGTGAGAGGAAATTAGGTCCTCTAGATGAAAAAGCAGCCACCACTGGCGACGGTCTGATCCCTAGCTTGGTCCCTAGAAATTGTAGAGTTGCAGTGGCCCTTTGATTCATTGAAACATAACGTTTTATCTGTTCGCCCGTTGTTTCACCAACTGCGACTGCAGGGAGAAGGTGACTATCTGCAACCAGCTCCTCTCCGCTAACAGCAGTATTAGACAGGATCATGCCTATTCCTCCGGCATCTTTCACTACTTGACCCTTCTGAACTCTAGCACTTATGCCCCTGTCACATATTACAATTTTTCCAGCAACAGCATGGCTGTCCAATGTTCCTTCTAAGCACAAAGAGCTAGGTGTGGGGCTACTTGAATTGCTTCCAAGGTAAATTAGGGGGTATAGTTTCTCTGTCGACAGAGTCCTTCTGCCTCTATACAATGAAGTTCCATTAAAGATTTTACCTGTCCCGAGCCTAACAATGGCTGGAAATTCTCTGTCCATTGTGCTAGCTCCAACTGTTGTTATCCACGGTGATACATTTGTTAGGCTTACGGGATCAGGTCCCCCATTTCCTGCTGAGCAGGAGACAAAAACTCCCTTCTCCATAGCCCCGAAAGCTGCTATTGCCAAACTGTCACGGTAATAAGATGAAACTCCACCTCCTAAAGAGATGGACAGAACATTAACTCCATCGGCCACAGCTTGATCAACTGCAGAAAGAATGTCTGAGCTAAAGCATCCTCCATTCCAGCAAACTTTATAAGCAGCAACCCTTGCCCCAGGGGCCATCCCTTTTGCAGTGCCATTTGCGTAACCCAATAAACTTGCACCACGCACGGGGGAGCCTGCAACTGTTGCTGCAGTATGAGTGCCGTGGCCATCTTGATCTCTTGGTGATTTGTACTCATTCGTTTCATTGATCTTGCCTGAAGCTGCCTCATAGCCACGGTAGAATACTGTAGCGCCAATTATCTTTCTGTTGCAGTGATGCCTGTCAAAGGCTCGGCCTATTTCACATTTTCCTTTCCAGTTATTTGGTACTGGCCTCATTCCTGTGTCGTTGAAACTTGGGCTCTCCGGCCATATCCCGGTGTCCAGCACTCCCACAACAACATTACCTTGGGATAGATTTTGAGACCAGTCATTCGTACCATATATATTATCCAGCCCAAGGAAAACAGGACTTCTGGTGGTGTGTAGTTGATATACCGTCTCAGGAAAAACGGCTATCACACCCTGTTTTTCCTGCAGTCTCTCCACTTCCTCTTTGCTAAGCTGAGCAGCAATGCCATGAAAAGCAGTGTGGTAGGTGTAAATAATTCTGTCCTCGTCTTCTGTATCATCTTCTTTCTTTGGTTGGGAAGTTACAGATTTTACCAAGGATGAGTACCACTGCGTGTGGTCAACAAATAGAGCTGGTTTTGACCATTTATCGATCTGGACAATATAAGTTGTCTTGCTGGAAGGATAATTGATGGTGGACATTACAAAGTTGAATGCAAGATTGCTTGATACAAAGAAAACCAGCCATTTTACTAAAATTTCAACCATTTCTTTGATCTTTTGGTCGAAAAGAAAGATAAAAAGGGTTGGAAAGATTGAACAATAGTGAGCACAGAAGAGGAAAGTGAGGTGTCTTATTGGAATGGTGAACTGGAAATAAAAAATCAATGGGGAATTGGGGTCTGTCTTATTGCGTAGGCAATAAAGATGGTAGTTGTTCGTGACTGTCGGTTTCATCTAATAGGAATAACTAAAGTTAATTCTAGCTGGTGATGTGTAATTATTGGTTATGGTCCTCCTTTTTTGAAGCAAATTGGTTATGGTCCTCTCTGTGCACCACTTGGTGTTGTACTAGATCTATTTTAATATTAGCATCACTACTACAGGGAAACAATTGGATATCTTCATCAGAAGATTGATCAAAGTTTTTTGTTCCAGATTAAAAGAGGGCGCCGAAAACATCTATACTTCCTGTTAGGGTGTGAGCCGAGTAGTCCAATTCTTGAACAGGAATTGGGATGCATATACTAGCATGGAACTTTTACACAACAAACTTCGATTAAACTCAAAATATAAAATTGCAATGTTTGAAGCATAACCATTAGTTGATCTACACCTGTACGTTGGAGGATCTAAGTAATACAAAGGTCTCCGAGTTTCACACGCCTGCATTAGTTGTCTTACAGGTGTTCTTTTGCCCCTGGTGATGTCTCCAATTTTCTAGTACGAAAGATAAAGCATTTTCTACCGTGGGAATGGCTCGACCGGTCACATATGCGGTAGTTTTTTGGTGTGACCAGATTCGAGTCTCTCCCTCAGATCTTCTTGTACATCGGTGAGGTTCGTTTTGTGCCTGTACAATGGGATTAATAAGTCTAAAACTTGATACTCATTGTGTTGAAAAAAAAAAGATAAAGCATTTTTTTGCAATTTGTTTACTTTTAATTATTTTTTATTTATTAACATTATTAGTGTGATGTGAACTTCCATTTATTAAAAATCCATTCACCAGAAGTATTTAGAAAAATTGGAGTTTCATTAAAAAAAAAATAATATGGAATTTTTTGTTCTTTCCTTATGAAAAATTCAAGATAGTCCTTAATTACACATTTTGAGACATTATGGGTCCAACAATCAAAATCACGAAATATCGTTTCTATGAGATCTCGTCCTGCGGACGTGGGCCATCAATCGCTGCAGTGGAATGATTTTCAGAAATTTGACCACCGCATATTTTTAAATGTCTGGTAATGTAAATTACAGTAAATTGCTTTTAAGAATAAACTAGGACCCTCTTAGTACGGAAAATATTTACATGTATTCAGTTTACGAGTGGAGTCGGTAGATCCTGTGATTCAAAATTACCTACATCAGCCATGTGGTGGGACTCTGGTGGGCCATGGCGTGGATTATGTGTGAGTCATGACTAATGTGGTTAATTTTAGACCACAAATTTTACGATCCCACCCGTAAATCGAATCCATGTAAATATTCCCCTCCTAGTATACAACTATTCCACAGTGCCTAGAGTGAACAAATAAGATAGCATCATGCCAACCACTGCCGTCTAAAACCAGAAAAAATATATATTTTCTTCCTTTTTTTTTTTCGATTCGAATTAGTACTCAAGCGTTGAACATCTAGGTAATTAGAGGATTTTCGTAAAAATTAATTTAAGAAAAGTTAAAAATCAGCTACTTTTAATTTTAACTTAAAATTTTAACAATAAAATTAAAAAACAGTTAAAAATATTACAAAATATATTTTTTAAAATCAAGAACCATTAAGAACAAACCTTTATTACCTAGATGCATGTGATAGAAACTCGGCATAGGTAGATGGTGCTCAAGGTTTAATTCTTTTTTTTTATTATTATTATTTTCTTGCGCGTGTTTGTCGGTCTCGTCAGACTGTATGCGAAATTGCAAAATTGCATGCGTCTTTTAATTCTGGCCTTCCAGTCCAATTATCCAATTAGAGAACAATTATAACAGGATTATTTCTTTGCGGATTTGGAACATTGAATATATTCTGTGTTGTCAAATGTTCTTTTTTTTTTTTTTTTTTTTTGAAGGGAACTGTGTTATCAATTGTTATACACAATTCACAATAAATAAAAGGGCCCTTACATTAGCATTCAGTATGATGGCGACACTGATCATATTTCATTTTCTAAACAGACATGAAACTGATAGGTCTTTCATAACTGGTAAAATATCTATGGAGTACAGAAAATGGGGAAACAAGAAAATAGACGTTAACTTATGGAGAAATTATTAAAAAGATTTTAGGGGCAGCATAAAAGACGGCCCACAGCATAACTAGCTCGACATTTTAGGGGTAGCATAACTAGCTTGACATTTTAGGGGCAGAGCCTTCAATAAATGTAGTGAAACTGCAGCAGTAATTGACTGAAGATTATCAACTTCTTCTTCTCTCTTCATTCATGCCTTCTGACGTCTTTGGGTGGATTGCCACTGAGCAGTCGATTAATGTTGTAGGCAGACAATTTAAAGCGCTATTGAAGGGATTCCCGCCTAAGGCTGTTTCATAGATAATGCTACTCTACACTTTTGCATGGTTTGACTCGTTTTTTTATCCTCAAAAAAAAAAAAAAAAAAAGACTCGTTTTATCATCTGTCATTTAGAGGGCACAACAGCTTAGTTTGGAGCCTTGTAACCCTTTTAATCCCCATTAAAATCATACTCCATTATTATAGTATAAGAACAGCCAAAATCCATTCCTTGGCTAAGAAATTTGCTTACATATTATAGAATCGTTTTCAAGGCTTTCAATTTTTTTGTGTTCCTTCTGTAATTACTAACATAATTATAGTATGTTTGGATGAAATTTTTTAGGGGGGTTTAAAAAATATTACTATAACATTTTTTAGATTGGTGTATCTTTAAGATGAAAAAGTACCAACGTGTTTAACAAGTAATTTTAAAGAAAATATTAAACCAACACACTCATATGTATTCTTCAAAAGGGACTCTAAAACATGCAAATCCAACAATGTTTGCATTTACAAACTGTTTACATAATGATCTATCCAAGGATGCGACGTTCTTCGACAGCCAATATAGGGTATCCGTCAATGCTATCAGCCCATGGGCCTCTTTGGGCCTCTCCACACACATGCCCACCACACTGCCATACCAAACTTATACATTTAGGCCCACTTCCCATTCCAAGCTGCCAAACTTTGTCACCTTTCTTCAATCTTCCCTTGGCTTCCATGTAAGCCAATTCGTACCACAATGAAGAAGAAGATTGATTCCCAAACCTATGCAATGTCATCAAAGCCGGCTCCATATCTCTTTCTCCAAGTTTCAGCCCTTTTCCAATCTCTCTTATAACGGACTTCCCAGAAGTTGGCAGGCAGAAATGCTGTATCACCGACTTAAAATTAGGCACGTAAATCTCAGTAGACTTGTTCATAAACTCCTTCCGAAATATTGAGACAGCATACCTAATTTGTTCAGTATATGGCAATATTTTGGCACCAAGAATCGAAATATTAGACCTTAAAGTTTCTCCGGCAACTTGCAATAAATCCCTTGTCAGTGTAACCCCAGTAAGTCCATTTGAATCCTCTTCTCGGATGGCAGAGTTATAACCCTTGTCATCAAAAGCTCTCTGTGTTCTTTGAGTCAAAAGTAGCTTATATTTGGATCCGTTTTTGGCTTCTCTTCTGTTGGTCAACAAGATTGCAGCAGCTCCCATACGGAAGAGACAATTTAGGACCATCATAGGCCGTTCTTTTCCGGGGTACCAGCCGGTTGATAGGATCTCCGTGCTAAGAATGACAGCGTTGGAATTCTTGTGAGTTTTCAGGATGTTCTGAGCCATGTCAATAGCTAATGCACTTGCACTGCAACCCATACCGGAAATATTGAAACTCTTTATATCCTCTCTCATGGAATATTTGTTAATAATGATGGAAGAGAGTGATGGAGCTGGGCAAAATCCGCTGCAATTGACAATCAGGATGTCTATATCGCACGGAGATAGTTCAGTTCTCGACATTAGGTCTTCAAAGATAGGGAAGAGTACCATGTGTACTTCAGCAATGGCTTCTTGATGGCCTGATCTCGGTGGGATGTAGTGTAGAGCTGGAGGAAGATAGGTTTGTTCACCTTGTCCCGAGTGAGCCAGGACTTTGGCCATGAATGCTACGCTTTCTTTGTCCAAAAAGTCGCACAGTTGAGCATGTTCAAGATAGGTTGAGAAGGGTACCCTGCAGGTATTTGGTGGCTTCAAACATGAGAAATCCACAAGGTAGACTGGTGAATGGCTTGAAAAATAAAATTCGAAAATTAAGAATACAAGAAAACAACAAAAAAAAATTCCGCGGAATAGTATATCCCACTCTTGCATGAGTAACAGCATTTCTATACTGGATAAGATTATGAGAACAAAAAAATTCATCAGCTCCATTAATAGTGCTAGGGAGTTGAGGTAATTGAGCTGCAGAACAAGAGAGGGATGCACGAGTCCTATTGTTCCGAGTGATGATTTATACTAGTCCAAGTCAAGAGGCATACGATGATTATCGAATTATAAAATGGCAAGTGCTAATATATAGATTTCCACTACTGTAATTTGATTACAAGTCATAAATGAGTCCCAACTGATTACTGCACAGAAGGAATACGAATTATGTACCCTATCTTTGCTACTATGCATAATGCAGTTGGGAGGAAGCAAAATTCATTGCAACTTGCAAGAAAGTTGAGAAGATTTTGAAGCCATTACTACTGTTGGTTCTCAAGGAAGATATGATATACTATTAGGCTAGTAACTTACTAGGATGTGAGATAGGAAAAAAAAAATCATTAACCATCGCATACTTTTCTATCAGTGAATGATGAATCCGTGCAGGTTACCGACAAGAGCGTATGGCTTGCAGCCCACGGTTAACTGTTGGCCATGAATACAACCGAATGTGGTTAGCTGATGTGTCAACCCTAGACTCTTCTTTTGTAAAACAACACGCCACTGCTGGCTACATTCTTGAATCTTGACTGAGAGTGAGACACTGTGAGAGAGAGCATTACTGTGGATTATTGAATGAAGTCTCATCATGTCAATCAACACGTTTATTAAATGTGGGCATATTCCAAACCAAAGTCAAACCGAAAAGGGAATGAATGAATCATTAAAAACTAACAGTATTATAAATTCGCTCAACTTTGTTGGTCAAATGAGGTATTAATATTCTTAATTAGTTCTACGGTAACCTTTGTCAGATGAGGTATTATTAACACTGGTCAGTAATTAAGATGCCCTTTGGGGAAGAGGAGGGGCAGGCCCTTCCAATTCGATGAATCAGGAGTCCAGGACACTTCCAATATGCAACAGATCAGCACAATACTGGTTGACTGTCTACCTGCATAGTTTCCTTTTGCTTAAGCAATCCGTAAAAGAGATTGGAACGGTTGCAATTTAGACAAGAGTTCATTCTCAACTTGCGGTAATAATAATTGAAGTCTTTTGTAAAAGAGATCGAAATCGTTGCCCTTTTGGATGATCTGGCAGCTTTATTTTGCAAGAGTGGTTGAAACAAATAAAACCAAGTTCTTGAAACTCGAAGGACAAAAGCGAAGGTTGGTTTTCACGTCCTAATGGCATCAATAGCTGCATGTACAAATTAGTGTACATATGTCATTTTTCCTTGAAACTGCCTGTGCAAAACAAGAGAAGCGCGCCAATTGACCAGAAAGGATGAAAAAATTTCTGTGTACTTTTCTCTGTACCATGCTTTTTAGAATTTTAGTCCTAGTGCTTAATTGACTAAAAAATGAAAGTGAAATTTGTTTCACTTATATTCGATATCATACTGTAGTATTTCCATAAAATTTTTCTATTTTTATAGGTACACTTTGCTAACTTTAAATATGTCTGCTCACAAGGTCAATTTGAAAAGAAAATTGCGCAAAAATCAAAATACATATCGTCCTAAAACCGTGAGCCACTGGAAATTTATAACTTCAATAAGTATCGGTGTCTGCCTAATTCTGGTTATCTGTGCGTGCATTGAGATATCCGCATGTGGGCCATTCTGCTGTCTTTCTATTGTCAGTGGACATTTGCTAGGCCGAGCCTCTTCAGCCCTAAGATAATGCCCACGGCAGCCCAGATTACAACTAGTTGGGCCACCTTGATGCGCACAGTTCACTTTTTTTTTTCTTTATCAATTTTTCCATTTTACAATGCATTAGCTTTATTACATATAATATTTTTTTAAACTTTTTTAACACTATAGTAACATTCTTCATAATATGTTAGAGAATTTTCCATATATTTTTTTTACTAACATAATCTTGATTTTATTCTATCTCTTATAACTGTAGCTTTAGATGAAAGAACTTTAAGGAGAGTCATGGTTTAATTCAAATATATATATATATATATATAGGTCAACATTTATACGTACCAGGTCATAGGTCAACTTCCATTCTGTGCGAATATGATTCGACTTAGACAGCGCAATGACTTCTTACGTTTCCACGGTCAAAGCTCGAATGTCAAAATGATACATGCAAAAAGTCAAAACAATATCTAGCCCTACGAAAATACTCCAAAATACAGTCCAAAATATAATCCAGATCCTCGGTGCAATGTGTGCTAGATAATTCGGGGGTTCAAATCGTGGCTAAACGCACCGCTTGAAGCCCATTATAAATTATTATCGAAATGGACAATTTTTATTTTTTTTGTGCAAACTTAATTCCATTTCATTGATCAGTATGCTTGTACACTATAAAATTCTTCAAAGAGACAAAGGTACATAAGACTTTACAACTCGACATTACACATTTCAGTACCTGCATTGCCTACTGACATATACAGCTCCTATTCTACCAGTCTCTAATCTTCTTACTGATAGCAGCTGTGTGACATTCCCAAATGGTAATGTCTTAAGCTTCCAGGCAACTCTCTCTCTCTCTCCGGGGGACATTGTGTCGAATGAAAATGGCACGAGTACGACGTAATATTCCATAGCCCTGGTCCATCACACAGTAAGGGTGGGGGGACATACGTACTATGGATGAATGAAAGGTCACCCGTGAACAAAAATTGTAATAAATTTGTAGCTCAAAAAAAAAAAAAAAAAGTCCTCTAATGCGTAGATAGCAACAATCAAAATAACAGTCCACAAGACATGTGCATCCAAATTACCTTTTTTTTCCTTCTTTGTTGGCTTTTTCACCCAAAGAATCTCGTCCCTTTATAGCCACTAATTACCAATTACAACCTTCTTCTTCTTGATTTGTTCTTTTGTTAAGTTTTTGGGGGGTGACAATTTCTCTAGTCCCTACCATTACATAAAAGATAAGGGGAGCCAAGAGAGAATTCACAGATCGAACAAGAGAATTTGATATTATGGCTAAATTATATGGCATTAATTATTCATACACAATTTTATGGTCCATTTTATTGCATGTAGCTGCCGCCCTCGCAAGCCAAGATCAAGTAGTTAGTAGAGTAACACCGCCACCGCTTCCGATTCTTCCGCTGCCTTCGTATTCTCAATTGAAATGGCAGCAGAGGGAAATCATCATGTTCTTTCACTTCGGTGTCAACACATTCACAGACTCTGAATGGGGCACGGGACAGGAAAACCCTGCCATCTTCAATCCCAAGGCCCTGAATGCTGCCCAATGGGTTGATGCGGCAGTGCAAGCTGGTGTTTCGCTTGTAATTCTCACGGCTAAACACCACGATGGCTTCTGCTTATGGCCTTCTAGATACACTGATCATTCAGTCATTGGAAGTCCTTGGAAAGATGGCCATGGCGATGTTGTCCAAGAGCTTGTCAATGCAGCAAATTCTCGTAGCGTAGACGTTGGTTTGTACCTTTCTCCATGGGACCGTCACGATCCTAGATACGGGAAAAATAAAGAGTACAATGAATACTACATGGCTCAGTTACAGGAATTACTCAATAAGTAAGATATTATTAGTATTAAATTACTATTAAATTTATGACTTTAGAGCTTGATTTACATATTTCAATTGTGGCTTAATTTTGTGGTTTAAACAATTGTCGGTTTTTTTTTTTTTTTTTTGTGAATATAGATATGGAAGTGTAAGAGAGATATGGTTCGATGGAGCTAAAGGTCCGAATGCGCCAAACATGACGTACTACTTCAATGATTGGTTTGCAATGGTAAGGGAACTGCAGATCTCCATTAACATATTCTCCGATGCTGGTCCGGACGTAAGGTGGGTCGGAAACGAGAGAGGATTTGCCGGAAAAACATGTTGGTCCACCATTAATCGAACTGCGCTTTCAATTGGCAATGCTAGCATAGTCAAGTAAGTAAAGTAAAATTTGCTTTTGATTGAAATCACAAAACTAAAATATTATTTGCCATCAATTAATCTTGAATCATGCAGAATTATATAAAAATGAAATTTATTTTTGCGTTTCTATTCGCCAGGCAATAGGCGAATATTTTTCTTCTTTTTGTTGCCAGAGGGGAAAAGTAAATGTTACTGCACAGATATGCATAAGTGGGAAATTACTATTTACAACTTTAACATTATGTAAGGAAAAACTATTTAATTATGATCCTGAAAATTGTTTTGATCAAATTAAATGTTTACTTTATGTCTTGAAAATAATAATGTTTCTAGCACAAATTGGTAATACTACCATGTCAAATACTCTGATGTCACTGGTCATCAGGAAATTTTAGACTCATTACTTAAACATGGCATTTAGAGAGGGGGGGAAAAAAAAAAGGAAAGAAAAGCTACCGGCTTAATCCAACAAAGCAACAACACACGAGTAAATTTGCCACTAATATTAGTAACTTATTAATCACAAAAAAAAAAACACTTATTTTTTCAAAAATGGTGCAGTTATCTCAACACAGGCGATGCAAAAGGTTCTGATTGGCTACCTCCTGAATGCGACGTCTCAATTAGAACCGGATGGTTTTGGCACAAGTCACAGTCACCGAAGAATCTTCATCAACTTCTCGAAATCTACTACAATTCTGTCGGTCGAAATTGCGTTTTACTCCTTAACGTGCCCCCCAATACGGCAGGGTTAATTTCCGAAAATGATGTCCAAAGGCTGAAAGAATTTCGAAACGCAATTGACACTATTTTTTCGTCCAATTTGGCTGAGAATTGTTCGATAGTTGCCAGTAGCCAGCGGGGAGGTAAAGGCGGCGGTTTTGGCCCAGAAAATGTCGTGGACAGTGACCACTTGTGGACCTACTGGGCCCCAAATGATGATGATACGGAAGATCACTGGATTGAGTTCAGATCTTTAGATGGACGGCTGAAATTCAACGTGGTGAAGGATTCAAGAGGCTATTGGGCTGGGCCAGAGAATACGACGGCATCAAATATACGTGGATGGGAAGCGAATAGCAAGCGGAACGACAGTGGGTCACAAGAGGCTTCACAGGCTGAAAAAAGGAGCAGTGCATGCTTTTAAAGTCAGGATAAAAATTCACAGGCTCACGGGCAACACCCTTGATATCATCTGTGGGTCTGCATGTCGATCCCTTTTGGCACCCAAATGGGCAGCTTCCTTCTCATATTGTCCATTAGAGGATAGGCACTGTTTTGCCCACCCACCATTCATTTTAGGCTTTTTAAAAGGCTGATGTTAGGCCTTCAGTTTCTCCCTTTATAAAGGTAACAAAATCTTGGCTTGTGGAAGAATAAAGTTATCTGTCCACAGCAAGTTTGATGTGGGTTGCAGGTGTACCAGCAAGTTTCTCACTTTTTGCCAGTTGATTTTTTCCTTCTTTCCTTCGTTCCTTTAGGTATTCTGTTTCTTCTCCTTCCTTCTATTACAAATTCCCTTTTTAGTGATTTTCCTATTTCATCCTATTTTATCTTTTTGGCCATTTTTTGCAACTTGTAAATATATGTGTTGGAGTAGAATATATGTGTTGTGTGTGTTGAAGAATAAATATATATGATTTTTGAGAAGTGAACAAAGTGAAAAATACGGTCCTATGACAAATTTACAATCCACTTGGTGATTTTCAAATCCAAAAACCCTTATTATTTGAGTTTATTGGATTCTGTCAGAGAATTTGAAGTGATATAACTTATAATATATTAGTGGTGTAAGCTAAGCATACAATAAAAAGTTGGAGTCTATAAACTATTACCTCAGAATAAGTATTTAATTATAACGGCATTTTTTTCTTAAGAATTACCTTTTTTTAAGCAGCTTCAAAGCAATGAAGTAAAAAGGAGTACACTCTGATATTTGTCACAAATCACTACTCTTTGATATTTTTTTAAAATTAATGCACTTTATCAAGCAACCAGAGCATCCATATACTTGTATTCTTGCGTGGAACAACTACAAGTAAACAATAGGCCGCGAGAAAGCAAGCCATGAAGATGAGAAATATCAAGATTTCACAGTGCAGACTGTTCTTCAGGTGAAAACAGAGGCCATCGAACCTTGAAGTAGTGCATGAGAAATACTTCAAGAAAATGAGAAACAGCTAAATTATGAATTATAAAAAATGAAGTTGGGATTACAAAGTCCTTATTTTTCTCCTTGAAAGTATTAAATAGGGATGAAAAATGTTGGTTACAGTCTCCAAATTTTCTGTTCCTTGTTCCTCAAGGATGGTTGTTCCTAAGTTTATAAGCATAGGTGCACTATTGATTCTCAGAACTTGTTTATTTCAATTTTATATGAATTGTGCAAAATCATTTGGCGACCAAAGAACAACAACACTGGATCATCCATAAATTCCAAGAACATGGTCAATAAGTTCGCTTACTTCAATTGCAAGAATTAAAACAAAAATTACGTACTCCGTCACAACTTACCCGAAAGCCACCTCGTAGTCAATCACTTTGCCAATGGATTGATTTGAAGGGGTTCTCAAAAAATTCCCTCTAATTTACCTAGTCACCCTCAAGATATTATGTTTCAACTTTTTAGGGATAAATCCCCAAGATATTGTGTGGTTCACTCAAAATTCCAAATGAACTAGGTCATGAATCCATCCATATCTATATCTGTCTATTAAAAGAATAAGTTGTTAGGACTATGTATGTAATATCAGTATTGTGCATTTACTTTAAAAATGTAATTTTTATTGATGCATGTTCGCTTAATTTTTTAAGAAAAAAAATTGAATTCGAAGGATTTTCAACTTTTAGAAATTAACTTCGAAATTCTTTACAAACTAAACAGTTATAAAAATACTGGACTATATAGTCATATGGATTTTAAAAATAACAAAAAGGATATTTGTTTCGTTACTGGAGTAAGAAAAAGGAGGTTTCATTTAATTCGTTCACCAATAACCGTGCGACAAAGGAATTGATTGTTTAATTTTTTTGTAGTGTCACCCAATTAATCTTAGAACTTCATAAAAATTTGGGTGATTCCAAAATGGGTTCAGCCCATATTAGTTCTATGATTTACCCAAGTCCTATAACCTCTGATTCAGTTTCATTCTCGCCCATGTTAGGCTCATTTAGCCGGCTTCCCATCACTGATTTTGGCCCACGGACACCAAATAAGATGCATAAATATTTCTTTGTAAAGATAATAAAAATCCAAATTTTGACTTTTTGATTCTTGAGAAAATTGCAAGAGGAGTCGAAACGGTGGTGACTGACTGCACTGCAGTTGTATTTATTTTCTCAAAGAGGGGTTTTTGGTCATAATACCGTCGATACCCGGGAAAAGATTCCGCCAACAGAATCCAACCTTTGCTTCAAGCCTTCGACAACCAACAGCAACCTCAAACTTCAAAAGCCCGGCGACCGAAACCTCAATCAAGACCCATCTGAACCCAAGGACGAGGGAAGACCCAGAAACCCATCATCCCATCATGCACAGCAGCTATGAGACTGGTGGTGCCTTTGCAAGGAATAGTACAAGGCAGGGGAGGGCTAATCCTCGGCTCCTTAATCCCATGTGCACTCTTCTATTTCCTTCAGTTTTATCTTAAACGACACCGTTCTCCACCTCCTCCCTCCTCCTCTTCCAATCCTCCGTCACCCTCCACGTCGTCCTCCCACCTCGCCGAGTTGCCTCGTTCGTCGTCGCGTATAAATTTGTCCACTCGTGGGTCCATGGATCGGGTGCACCTGTCAGATAGGGCTATCTCCATTGCCAAGCCCAATGTTTCGCCGTATTACATTGGATTGGATAGAGCCCTGGAGGATCCATACGACCCGGTTCGTAACCCGAATGGGATTATTCAGCTGGGATTATCTGAAAACAGGGTGCGATTAATGACGTCATATTCGTATTTATATATATTCTTTTTTTTCCCAATAGTGAAATGTTGATGTATTAACTCTTTTGCACGTGTGATTGAAGTTAACGTTGGATTTGATTGAGGAATGGATGCAAATAAATGATTCTTCTGTGTTGCTGGGAGGAGTTGATGATGGTTTAAGTATAAGTGGAATTGCTACTTACCAGCCGTCTGATGGACTGATGGAGTTAAAAGTGGTATGCATAATCTTGATCTGGATCAATGATTGCTTGTCCCTGAATTTGGATTGTTATTCTGCTGGCAATGGCAGGGTATATTGTCTTAATCTGGATTAATGATTGCTTATCCCTGAAACTGGAATGTTGTTGTTCTGCAGGCAATGGCAGGTTTCATGACTCGGGTCATGGGAGGAACCGTGTCATTTAATCCATCACAAGTGGTATTAACATCAGGTGCGACTCCTGCAGTGGAGATACTCTGCTTTTGTCTAGCTGACCAAGGGAATGCATTCCTTATTCCAACACCCTACTACCCTGGGTAATTTGCGATTCCTTCTCCTTCTTTATTAGCCGTAGAAGTGGTCGTCAGTTTAATACTTGGTGTCTGACAAAAGGGCTGGGGAGGGTGGCCTGAAAGGTGACTTGTAAATGTGAATTCCACACCCGCACAATCTTTGCCGACAGATAGGTCCGTCCACAATAAGAAGGGTGATTATCAGCTAGTAAACGAGACAAGTCATGACTGAGTTGGAGGTAATAGATGCAAAGCAGAAAGTCATTGACCAAAAAAATTCAGTCTGGACTATATAATTAAGCAAAATTTTCAGGTATGATGGATCGGATTTCCTAAGGAAATCCTGATATGGATTTAAAAAGACTACTCATACCCAAAATTCCAACTTTTTTAAGAAAATCTTCTAACTCCTGTAAAGTTTTCTTCTTGAGTTCCTGTATGCATACAATTCACATAAAGAACCAAGGTGTTAGACATGTAATTTCTAGTATTTCTTTTATTTTTTTAATAGAATTTTATGATTGTATTCTATAAGATAATCATTTTGATATTTCAGAATTTTGTTCAAACATTTTCTTATGAGTGAAAGCTCGTATATTCATTTCTGAGAGAGAGAGTGTGTGTTTCTTTTTTCTTTTCCTCTCCGAAGGGCGCATGATCTCTAACAGATAATCAATTTGCAGTTTCAATAGGGACATAAAATTCCGTTCAGGTGTGGAACTCATTCCGGTTCACTGTCGTAGCTCGGAGAATTTCATGTTGAGTATTACTGCTCTTGATCAGGCATTTAATCAGGCAAAAAAAAGGGGTCAAAAAGTTCGTGGAATTCTCATTACAAATCCTTCAAACCCTGTCGGAAACCTGCTGTCGAGGGAAATTCTATATAATCTCTTAGATTTTGCCAGAGAAAGAAACATTCACATAATATCAGATGAAATATATGCAGGATCATTGTATGGGGATGAGGAGTTTGTAAGCATGGCAGAGATTCTTGAGTCAGAAGATTTTGACAAGGATAGGGTCCACATAATATATGGGGTGTCAAAAGACCTTTCTCTTCCTGGCTTCAGAGTTGGTGTCATATATTCCTTCAATGAAAATGTTTTGGCTGCTTCGAAAAAGCTAACGAGATTTTCTTCGGTTTCAGCTCCGACCCAGCGGCTATTAGTTTCTTTGCTATCAGACTCTAGGTTCATGCAAGAATACCTCCAGACCAATAAACAGAGAATTCGTAGAATGCATGACTTGTTTGTGCTTGGTCTTGAACAACTAGGAATTGAAAGCACAAAGAGCAGTGCTGGTTTTTATTCTTGGGTAAATATGAGCAGATTAATCAGCCCACACAACGAGAAAGGGGAGCTTGAACTGTGGGAGAAGCTTTTGAATTTAGCCAAGATAAATGTAACTCCTGGATCAGCTTGTCATTGTATTGAACCTGGATGGTTTAGATGCTGTTTTACAACAATGGATTATAAGGATGTTGCTCTTGTTGTGGACCGGATACAGAAAATTATTGAAACTTGTAAACCTCCAGCTTGAGAAACTTCTGGTTGTGGAATTAAGTAAACAGATTATTGGAATCACTACACAAGAATGATGACATACATATTTCAGGTTTTGAGGTGACCCAAACTGATGTTTGATACAGACAGTAGTAGCACCATTAAATTTGTATGTACACAGCAAATTCATGAATTTCCAATGTGCTTATCTTACAGAAAAGGAAACAGAAGTGAGTTTTAAGTTGCTTCTAATTTCTATTGGTTCAAAGTTTTATCCCCTTTAAATCAAATGGACTCTTCCTTACATCAGTTTAAGTTGTAGCTGCCTTGTCCATCCCTTGTGAAATCTGCCAACGATGTTGCTTGACCCAATGATGCAGCATCCAAATGCATTCCTCTTCATGAAGTCCTGGCAACGATTTATGGTCAATCAAGAAGGTTGTCTTATACATTTTGATCATGGTTGCAGTTATCACATGATTATCTTTATTAAGATGGAAAGATTATGCATGGAAATTATGTCGTGCTCTTTTCTTCTTTGGAAACACGTACAAGGTATTTATTCAAGCTATTTGTGTTTCTGCAGTAGGGAAAAACATCTGTGGTTGCTGGTGTTAAATGAATCTTTATAGAATGATGGGGAGTTACCTTTGAGAGATTCTGTGTCCGCATTTGAACAGCTTTTCTCTGGTAACTTCTTCTTCGGCTCATCATTATCAGCTCTCCTAGTGTATGTGGTTTTTTCATTGCAGCACTGTAGTTCCTTTCGCAGTCAAAATCATTGTTTTGTCTCTTTGTTTGGGTGTGAGAAACATCTTTTTCTGAGCAGCCAACCTTTTCCAGGAAATTTGATTGAGGGGTTAATAAAGGAAATAGCCACTCCAAGAAAGAAGGCCCTACCAGGCTTGTATTTCCAGTTTCATAGCTGCTGGTACTACTGTCTGTTTCAGAAGCTGGTGAAGGAGGGCCTTGCAGCTTCCCGGTGTTGAGATCTGTCATGGTAATTTGTTGAACAGGAACAGCATTTGAAATAGCTATTGTTGGTATTAGGCCATTGGCCAAGAGAGAAGGGGCTGAACTGAAGGAATCATCTGTTTCAGATTCACATGTTTCTGGATATGACTCCAGCATTTCAATCTCATCGCCATCTTGGTCATCGATGCCACAGCTCATGTTTTCATGGTCTAGAGAATGTTTAGAAGATAGAGGGAAGCTGTTAATCTTTGCCTGTGTGAGTGCAAGTGGTGAACCTGGTGGTGGCTGCAAGAAGCAGGGAAGTGGTGTTCCCGGCTTCTCTTCCCATTCAAAAGGTACCGAAGCAATGAACTTGACTGGAGGTGCAACCAGCTTCTTTGGAGGAGGAGTAGGTTTCCAATCCTTCTTAGGTGTTCCTGGAAATTCTTCCCATATAAATGGAATAGAAATTGATTGTCTTACCCTCTTTCTGGTGGTAGCATCAGAGGGTTCTTTTTTTTCCTTTGTAAACGCTAGCGTGTCTTCTGTATCCATGTTTTTAACCCTCTTGATTGTCGTATTTATGCGTGTTCGAGTATGCATTGATATACTAGAAGGTTAGTGGGTTAGAACGGTGTACAACTAGCTCCACCTGCCAACCGCACCATTTTGTGGAACAAAAATTAGGCTTAACAATTGCCTGATTTAATCCATATTTTATAAGGTGGATTTGCTTGTCGTGGACCCTTTTTGGCAGCTTGAAGGCTCGAGGGAGATAAACTGCCCACGAATTTGACAAAGTACTCGCGCCAAAAATATGAAAATTGAAAGTATTCTCCTCCGTTGGATGATTAGGCAACTTGTGGCAGTGCTTTTGTAGCTAACCCATTAACATGTACTTATATTGACTCTATAGTCATACTCATATTGGCTAGTGCGCACCAAATCCATTCATTACGCATATTGGAAGTCAAATTCCACATGAGTTTGAGGTATATCCATTATTAAGCCTTAGAATTATCAAGTCTAAGTATCAAAATCTTCTAGGAACAATACTGTTTTTCCCTTTTTTTGAGAAAGTGAGGTATGTACATATTATAAAACGAGAATAATATTTTTCATCTTTATTTTTTATTTTTTTGTTCAAAAACAGAGAGGGGAAGAAAAAGCGGGCACTAACAATACATACATATTATAAAATGCTAGGTGAACAACAAAACTGCTAGACTAAATTCAATTCTGCCTTTTGCTGAATTTAACTTTTTCATATACAGTTAGTTATAAAAGTAATTCCAGATAGATGCCAAATTAGTTTGAAGAAAACTAAATATCTGGCAAATACTAGTAGATCCCAAGGATCTGGCTAATATTTCTTGATGAACTTCTGCTTCCGTTGTTGAGATTAAAAAGTTTGGCAAGATACAAAAGTTGAAAATCAAACTTTTGATGCTGTTCAACATGCAAGCTGGCCTAGTTTGTTGGGCCTTGGAGGCCCGAAACTAGTTTAAACGTAATCCCTATGCTAGTTCAAGAATTCAGGTCGAATATGTCCAATTGGGTCGAAAACTGAAAATTTTCATAACTAGTCTCGTCCGATGTATTTCAGTGGTACACGCTTACAATTGTCTTCAAAGCCCAACTCAAACGGGTAAGGACGTTATTACCGATTGCCAATTTTATCTCAAGTCCTCTCTCCTTGTCCCCTCTCCTCGCTATGAGGCCATTCCAACTTATAAGCATTGAAATCTCTTTTGAGCTCTAGATGATGTTCTTTAAAGACTGAAGTTTTTTGATAACAAACAAATTAAACAGGACAAATTCAAAAAAATATGTACTAAAAATTTCTTTTCCTTGTGCTTTGGACAATAAGCATTAAGCAAACATATTAAACTCAGATGATGACCAATGCAACCCCATATTCATCAATTTTAAACTTATGTATGGTATGGTCATAGGGTTATTTAGCTTTTGTGATTGGTGAAAAATAGGAAATATATAGGCTAACAACCTTGCAAAAGCTCCTTATTCACCAACGGAATTAATCTCTTAATTTCCCACTTTCCCTCAACCAGACAAGATGAATTAGCTTAGACTGTTATTACTATGGACAACAGTGAATCCACGGATCATAAACAGTAGCATCCATTGGGCGGCTTTCACTAAATTGAGTCTGCCAAGGCACAAATCAACACTTAAGGGCAGGCAAAGTGGAAGAAATTTTGGAAAAGGAAAGTGACTATGTGGTCAAGAATGGTGATAGCTCCATCGCACTTTGGCCCAATGAAACTGGCTACTGCCATAAAAAGAGCTGGATTGACCAACTCATAAAGTGAAAGCATACGGGGGAAAAAATTAAAGTATAACCTTGGAAACACACGCAACACCATCGCCAACCATGGCTTCACTCAGCTTAGAAATCAGAAATCATTTGTTTCCATCCATGCTCTCTCGAACTAGTAATTAATTGTTGAGGCCCCATTGACCGCATGTGCATATGGATACGGATTATGGAACTAAACAGCTAAGTGCTGGTGAGACATGGGCTACAGCATTTACAGTGAATGCCAAAACTTTTCAAACATATATTTTGCTGGCCAGCTTTGTGTATTTATCAAGTGCGTACCACTGTAACAAAAAATTTACCATTTGAATTTAAAATAAGCAAATTCTTGCAGGTTCATATTGATTGTTTTGATCTCTTTGGCGCAAATTAATTTTCAATTTCTATCAGGAATATATGCACGGCTGAAGGCCAACTGCCAATCACTATTCAACTACCCTTGCAATGTATGGTTCATGTGGAGAGCTTAATAAACACGTCTCCAGCTAACTTTGGTCCCTATCAATCTGGATCCAACGATTTCATGTGTAATAATTATAACTACGCCAGAAGAATATATTCACATGACTAGAAATATTAAATATAATTCCTCCAATAATTCCCCCCAAAAAAAAAAAATCCAACTTGGAGTCAATCGATCTCATCCTTTACATCAAGATTTTACATATAGAACGATCCGGGTTAGGAGCAAAACAAACCATCTGGATCTGGAGGAGGAAGATTTAAATTACAAACAACAGAAGAAAAAAAATAAAAAGAAAGGAAAACCTGGATACACTACTTATTGAAAACTGAATCAGGCCAAAAAGGGTGGAATAGCTAAGTAGCCTAATTAGAATTCTTTTGCAAATTCAAGAACCCGTTCAAGTTGGTGCACTCAAACAAGGCCTTAGCATTCATCTCCCTTTCAAATCTCCAAATGTAATTCAAACCTACGAGCATCTCAGTTATGGCAGCCTCAGTCTTTTCCTGATTTGCAAAATACAACGTTTGCAGCTGAAGGATATTTGTCTTAGGCAACAAATTTTGGTGTTCAAAGCTCCTTTCGCTTTGCCATTTGATCGTGTTATGTGCCAACGGAGACAACCAACCCAAGATCTTCTGCAAAGCGTCCCTCCATTTGCCAGCAAGAAATGGATCGCTAGCTGAAAATCCTATACCTTTTAGCCTTGCCCTCAATGACGAACGAATACTATTTGGTAACATGGAATAAAGATCATCCCTAGCATCCACACCAACCAACTGGGGAGACCTTATCATCTTTTCGATGACGATGATCAAATTTGCGTAGTGTAAGGAAAGAGCAGCAGCTCCTAATGTACTCGAAGGTGGTTTCATTAACTTGGAGTTTAACTCAAAGAACCCGTGATCATGATCTGAATTATTACCTATCATCAACGGCCCTGATACATAGTTGCATGTGGCATTTGGATGTTCAGAAGGATGAACTGTAGCTGAAGCGGAAAGACTACGAGGTAGAGAAATTGGATATCCATGACCAATGCCAAAAACAAGCTTTATTCTAGCGAGAATAGTGAATATTGATTTAGCAAGCAATGATGTGGCTGTATCGAAACTTCGACTCCATAAAGATCTCTCCTTTAGGTACTTAACTTCTTGCCTTTGCCAAAGAAGCTTCTGTTGCAGGTCAATGATCTTTTGTTCTTTGATTTCATGTTCCTTTGATTGTAAGGATTTTCTCAAACCATTTTCGAGCACCAAAAGCTCGTCCATCTCTTTATGAAGCGTGGCGGTGATGGTAACGTAGCGATCCATTTTCTTGTTCTTGGCTTCCATTTCTTTCCAGCTCAAAACCCAATTCTGCGGATCGTGACCCGTGTTGGAGAACTCACTCAACCATCGATCGAAGGACCTAAGACTTGAGTCCTCGCACTTTTTACTCAGTCGTGAGACGGACTTTGCAACTAGCCTGAGATTTTCTACCATCTCAGCACATGCTAAGCCTAGAAGAAAATCGTCATCATTGGAAACAATTTTGCGAACGCCTTCTAATGATATTGATTCGTTGCGAAGACGACAGATACTCTTGTCTGAGAGAGATTGCCATAAGTGAAGGAGCTTTGTCATAAGGCCAGCGATCTCGAATGCTAAAACTCCAACGTTGGATTTCTTGATCAGTACTGGTTTTGCAGCTTTTGGTGCTGTGGCACGAACTGAGTCAAAACTGCTTGATATTGTCTTCTTTACCTTGACCAACCATGTTTCGAGAGCCATGATTTCTTCGTATGAAAGAAAAAGATTAACAAGGACTTGGTATCAAATTAATCTAATATGGGCTATAGGTTTGATGGCAATGAATGAGTTGATGAAAGAGATTCTATGATGAGAGATGGAGTGAGGAGAGAGAGAAAAATAATTGAAGAATGGAGATGCAGAGATAAGGATAAAGGAAAGAGTTCCCAGATATGCAGTTAGAGGCCCGTGGGATGGGATGTTGAGGGCATCAAAATTTACAAGTGGTAGTAGTCTACTTATTGGTAGTCCAAGTAAGGAGAATGCTATAATTATTTGTAGTACCATTAAAGAGAATGCTATGCTGAAAGGTTATTTAAAAACGAATAGTAATTTGTGACGTTAAATAAACAATTAAAAAATGAAGCAACTACTGAGAGCTGAGAAAGAAGATCTATGCATTGGAAATCATCCATGCCCACATGCAGAAGAGAGCGTGACGCATCATCAAAGCGCTGGATAATTTATCGTCTTTACTTTGGAGGCCACTTGTTTTATCTACGATGGAGAGTCTGGTAAGATCTAGAACGCAGGAACTCTCATGATTTGATTAGTGTATTTGGGTAACAATTTTCATTACTTTTTCTTTCTCCATATGGAGCTATTTCCTTCCAAAAATTTTTTTTTTGATATACTGTATTAGCACTGATAGTGCTATGGTTCTTGTTATAACTTCAATCCCTTTGGCATACACAACACCTTTCCTCTAAAAGTGTCATCTTCAGCATGGAATTGAGTGTTAGAATCGTATGAATTAGCTCTATCTTTTCACATTTTGATGTTTTGGGCAAACAATTTTGAAGCCATGTAGTGAGTAATTGAGACTCGAAAGTGCAATATAAATGGTAGTACTGGTCACACATTGATAATGGTGGAAGCTGATCAAGTGATGATGATCCGGTTAAATTAATCATCCAACTTGCCAGGGAGTGTTGGGGAGACCCGGATCAATTTCATGCGCGAGGAATTTTAGTGACATGGCCAATCTCATTTGCTGCATGCGGGATTTCGTTCGTGGTTTGACCAAAAGCTGGAGTCTGTGATTTTATTCAAAAGCAACCGGTGTGTCGTGATACATACACACAAGAATCATAGATGACGAATATCTAGAATACATAGGTTTTCTTTTTGTATGCACCACTTATATAACACAACAATTGAAGATTTCAAATATTAAGACCTTGCATCAAGAAGTTTACATGGTATTCTATCCAACTGGACTAGAATTTAAGTTGGATCGGCCAATTGGTCTCCCGATATTTGAAACTCTTTCGTGATTCTAACTTGTTGATGCAATTGCATTTACATATTATCAGTTTGGTTCAATAAAAGGTGTTTCTTTTACTTGGTATTGTTTATATGTACATTTTATGGAGATGTTTCATAGTATCATCTTCTTTACCATTACTAGGATTAGGAGTTAGTATAAATATTTTCTTTCGATACATATTGAAGTATATTACTTGGAGAACAATTGTGGCGTCCCTTTATCCTTTCCCTCTGTGTAAAGTTCTAAATCAATTAAAATTATAGGGTTTTTGGTGCGAATAAGAATTGACCTTTCTAACTGAAGTAAGGGGGGTGGTGCTGGTGGCATCACCGGAGGACATGACTAGGAGGCCGAGGACCGAGGACCTAATCATCAAGAAGAAAACTTATAATTTTACTAGTTGCCTTTTGCCTGCCGTTTCGAGGGCATCAAACAAGATCCTCGTTCCCTTTGTCGGCAAATGTATGGTCACCCCAATTCTTTATTGATTCAAGTGAGTGCTGGAGCTTCTCAACATTAAAATGCAGTATTCCCCGGGGGCGGGGACCCCTCTCTTCCTCTCAGACGCACACGCTGCAAAAGAAAGAAAGGTTAAAAAAAAAAAAAGAAACTTACACCATGACACCACAAGTTAATGATCTGTCCTTCTGTTTTTATTAAGGGCTTATTAACAATTAAGAAATTGTGTGAATAAAAGGAATTAAGGAGGAAGGAGGCTTAAATTACTATTTAATAAGAGTCCAAACTCCAAAAAACATAGTACAACGAAATTTGTAGTGAACGACGGAATGGTAATTGGTAGCATGAGAGAGCCGACATTATATTGTGTATATCTGTATCAAGGTTCTACAAGGACTTCATCCAAAGAATGATTGGGAAAAGAAGCCTCCTTCCCTAGATTATTTTCTTATTATCTTGTTTGCTTAGATCGAACGTTTTAACAATTAATACACCAAGAGATTTGTCTTTATTTTTAAGTGATATTTTGGGTCCTGGAAATTGATTTGTCAAAAGACCATTGGTTGATTATGTTCCCAGATTTACTTTATTAAGCTAACGATTTGGTCAAACGGCAACATATCTCGTTAATCTGAATGTTTGATATTGTTCTTGCTTGAAGATATTCAAGAACGTTGATATGCAAATTGGACCAATAACAAACGTTAAGAAAGGTTTCATAATTCAGTATTTATTATAATCAAATCATTCGTGGATGCATGCAAGACAAATGAATGCTACCAATAAGCAAATCGTTCGACGAGATTTTTCCCTAGATTAATTGGAATCTTTACATTACTATTTGGATTCTGTGATAATACCTTATCCACTGCCAGCCCTCCATTCTCAAATAAAATCATTATTAAGCGACACTGACCAGCATCATTTATTCAATTTAAAGTAGTAATATTTTACATAATATTATGTCTGAAGTGGTTAAAGAAACTACCCTTAATTCTCATGCAATCGAGAGTAACCTGGAACTAATTTTGAATGTCAAAAGAACCACTTTAGATTCTATGTGTGTAATATAAAACTATGTTATATTAATATGAAATTATATAAAATTATGTTGTACTATTTAGTGATACGACTCGTATACGAAACTAAATTGTACCATTTGGTGATGCGACATACTTTTGTATTAGATACAATTGAACACTAAAAAAATTGTATACAGAATTCAAACCGCGTAATATACTTTTCGTTTAATGTTTTCTCTATCAATGCAGTCTTCTTACAACAATTCAGGAAAAGGAATGAAGAAAAGAAGAAGATGCTTCGAGACTTCACCGATCCTGAAATCGAATTTAAATTACACAAATAAAAAATCATGGCCAAATGTGGTCAAAATATGTGTAGGTGTCGTGCAATTATCTATCTAGTGGCGTGTTGCCAATTGTCCGTGGAGTTGGAGCATGTAATTTTAAGTCTAAAAGCTAATCTTTCCATTGAATCTAGTCGAATAGCAGTAGTGTTGATCGACAGTGTTTTATTTCAATTCAGGAAAGAAAAATAATCATGACAAGACCAGTATGAAACAGATTTTGATTGAAATACAACAAGGTCATACAAAGCAAAAGATGATTCAAAGTACATGATTATACGGTTTATAAAAGAAAAGAAAAGATTCAAAGATGACAGTATGAGCACTAGTCACTGACTAATAGGATCATTTCCAATTTGCCATTTTCCATTTGATGGTAAGACCTCAAATATAGTACCATGTTGGAAGGGAAAATTTTATAGACCAGAGATTTAGATAAGCACAAAAGTAAAAATTAGGTTGTGAATAGGATTTGGCGTGACTAGACCAAACAATAAGCAAAAATGGAAATGGCCAACTGATTGAGAACAAGAATTTAACTGCCACCACCCTGTGTCATTCAAAGTGGGCATAAACCATTGATCATGAATGTGATGCAACATGGCTTGGAAAATTAGGTCCCAATAGCAAGACTTTGAAAGAAATAAAAGGTTCTATTTTCATGTCAAAATCACACTCATTGCTGCTTCTTCAAGCTCTCTCCCACACCAGTTCTGCTTTACTACCCCCACTGTTGATGGGAACTTTTTTAGACTTTTGACTTTATCGTGTGCATTAGTCGAATCCCACTTCTATATTTAGTGCTTTTGCAAATAAAAAAAAGTATTATTTTGCATTAGCATCATGAAAATAAAGCATGTAAATTGCTCGTAGAATTGAAAATATCATTCATGTCGGAGTTGGGTTGGTTCTCTTGTCCCATTTTACAGGTGATCAGGAGTTTGGAAATAATATTGTACTAGTATAACAAATTTTTCTGACAAAAAAATAATTAAAAAAAAAAACATAAGGAAGAAGAAGAAGGAGAGGCAATGCGCGTGAGAAGCTAGTAACTATTTAATAATGGGCCTCTTATTCATTAAAGTGGTCCAATGGAGGATTTGTGTTTCACTTTAAACTAGCAGTTACTAAAGGGTCAAGGCCCAATTCCGATTAGGGGGAAATGGTCATTTTGGTCAAGTTGATGGTCCCATCTCTCCCAATTAAAACAACTCGGAAGCATCTCTCTTTCAACTACTAATCAATAAACATCATGATGATTTGATGCACTAACCAAACAGTAATGAGTAATCAAACCACCCATACTTTCTCACTTAGTAGTTTTAGGAAAAAGGAAAAAAAAAAAAAAAAAGACAGAAAAAACAGCAGCTGAGCTTTGCCTATTGATTAACAGCATGCACGTGTGTAATCATGATTTATACGTACATTAGGGACGAAATGATGCAGTAACGCGCACGTGCACATGCCTACCATATATCTATTTTTATATTTTATACAATGTCGTCTCTCTCTCTATGTGTGTGTGTGTGTGTCTCTCTCTCTCTATATATATATCATCAACTTGTGCACTTAAACTACCGGCCATACTTTGATCTGTTGCTTAGTTTTCATCCTTTAGTTGACAATTTCCCTTCGATCTAGTTGTGGTGAGGAGAATTAGAAGAAAATCAATCAATTCTAGGGGTAAAAATCGATCGCTAATTTAGTAATTTGAAATCGGTCAATTTAGTATTTTTTTTTTTAAATTTACCTACTGAATTCGATTTCAAATTCACTTAATACTGAACCAAATTCAATTTTAATTCAATTTGGTAAATTAGTATATTAATTCGGTAACCAAACTATAAAAAATTAAAAATTAAAAGTTAAAAAAAAATAGAATTAAAATTTTTTAAAAATAATGGGCTTAGGAGGAAATAATGGGCTTAAGGAAATAATGGCCCAACCCAAGAAACAAATAACCTAACCCACTATCAAATTTCTAGCCCAATGAATGCTAAATTCAATAATTATATACCGAATTCGAATTACTGAATTAAATTGGGTATATTTAGTATTACCGAGTTAGAAATTTATTTTCAAATATCGACCAAATTCGATTTTTTTTTTAATTTTCATAATTACCAACCGAATTACCAAATTCAATTCGAATTCGATGGGTAATGAGGTATTTACTGAATTTGCTTACCCCTAGTCAATTTCATATCTTCAAAAGAAGGGAAAAGATCCAAGAGGAGCGCAGTTGTTGAGTTTACCATAAATTAAGAGTATATTGTAATGAATCTCCTAAATTCTTACTTTTTTTTTCTCTTTTAATTCCTTATAATTAGCTCTTGTAGTGACTCTTCCCAATTTCCTACATTATTTTTTGCATAAATATGATTATAGTTAGTTATTGAAAAGCTTATTCAATTTCGATAAAGTTTGAATTAACATTGTGCAATTGAAAACAGAAAAAGAAATATGTTGATAAATAAAATTATTTTGCTTTGTGACAAAATATTTGTGGTGCTAGCACACTTTACACGTGTGCTTAAGTTATGAAATAAAATTATTCTTGTGTTATTAAAAGCAATTTAGTATATTTATCTATTAGGTATAGTGCATAAAAATCGTATTCAAAGAGTTGAATTGTAAACTTTTTATTGAGTCTGTTAAGATATTGGAAAGCACTAAAGAAAAGCATTAAAGAAAAATCAGTTCATTGAATTTATATAACAAACATAGGAGGAAAATATGTTTGATACCACAGTAATATTTTTCGTCTTTAGTATGAAATACTCTCATCTGGAGAACTATTGTAATGAAAATAGTTTTCATACGAGAAATTTATTTGTATGAGAATATGCTTTCAAAATATCAATATTGGAAAAACACACCATGTGTAAGTAAACGTGACTTACTAACATATTGGGAATAACCTCAGAAACCTCCTTAATTTTGAGGTTTGCTAAAACCTCATAAATATCGCCTCAATCTCTCTTGTTTTTGTCATATAACCATTGTAACACTCCCATTATATATAAACATAATTTAAACAAAGGAATAGAAAAAGAAAAGAAGGAAAAAGAGAGATTAAGCGATGAAAAACTCATAGATCCACTTTCTTTCTAATCATCCCACACTTCCTTTCCTCCTCTCAAACCCTATAATATCTTCCTAAGCTTGCAACTTTTCTCCCTACACCTTAACTCCTATGCCCACCACAACCGTGGCCTACCATGACCATGGTCGCCAATCCCTTAGTACAACTCAAATCACCTTTGTTGTTTTTGCTACTTTCCAACCTTAACCCTTTTTCTAAATAGCCCTTAACTTTTTTGCCCACAATATCCATCTATTCATTCCTTCCTCAACTTCCATTTTTATTGTAGAATGTCAACGAATAATATACAAAGACATTTCTAATCATTAGAAAAGAAAAAAAAAAATGAAAGAGATGTGTCATAGACTAAAATATATATTTTTTATTACACAAGGACATTTTCGGGTTTTTTTATATAAATTTTTGGTCCACATTAGTTAAATGAGTTCGTTTTGTTATCTGAACAGTAAAAATAAGGTGCGTAAATGATATTATTCAAACTTTAGTGGACTTCTCTACAATTATGATGAATCTCAATGGATGTTTGTGAAATTATCCTAATACGTCGTCTGGGTAAATTAGAGATTAATCCATATATTCACAATTTTAACATGTTACATGTTAAAAAGATTATTCTCCACCTATATTTTCTAATAATGTAAAAATAATTGTAGAAAAGATGAGATTACAAGACTTAAAAAAATTATAATACCATTATAAATATTTTAACAAGAGACGAGAAATGTTCAAATAAAACTTGAATATATTAGTAAATATTTAAAAAACAAGATCTATTGATACAAAGGAATTTTACTAGGATATAATCATATAGGAAAAAAGACTGTTCATTTATTTGATTTGAAAATAAACAATTACCAACCATGGTTCTTTTTGAAAGGAAAAAGAAAGGGAGAGGAGGAAAATGGTGTTCTTAAAATTTAAAACAACGTCGTATTATGCTCTCCTTCCCACGTTTGAAATTTGAATATTGTACAGTTGCATGAAGCGAAGCCAATCAATCTTCCTACATTAAACGCTCATTTATCAACGGTCGATTTATTAACGGCTATTCTATCTCTCGCTCCCTCTAGCTTCATTCTTCTCATCTCATTTCAATTCCAGTTTACCCATCTCTATCTATCTATCTTTCTCGCTCGCTCTAGCCTTCTCTCTGCTCTGGCCGCATTCCAGTTGTTAAGGTGCGTTTCTCAATTTGTTTCCAATAATTTTGTTTCTATATATTATTGTTTCCTGTCCATTATTTTTTATTTCAGTAAAATTCACTTTATTTTTTGCATAATATAGTCAATTGAGCAGATATTTGTACTTTTTGTTTTCCTTTTCTTGGAATTTGAAATGGGTTTCTGATAGCATTTTATATTATTGAAATTTGGGAGTAAAAAACAAAACCCTAATTCTTATTAATTTTATTGGTGAAAAAAAGCATAATTGACAATTGTAGGACGAAAAAGATGGCTTCATAATTGATAGTGAATGGCTTTAGCAGCAATGAATTGAGAGGTTGAAACAGTTCTATTGTTGGACTCGTGATAGTTTTTGAACCAGAGAATGATTCCATACACAATTATGGTTCAAGATAGGGTCTTTTTGTGTCTACTAATTTTTTATGCCTTTTTTTTCTTTCGTTTACTTTTTACGTTGCTTGATTTGATCGATCTTGAAAATTTTCTGAAATGAATCATGGGTGGAGTGTACTAAAACACCTTTATTTTTATTGTTACAGTACAATTGATTCAAGATGTCAATAGTACCAGCTGATCCACTTATGCAACTGGAAACAACTTGCGGAACTCTACTATATGAGCTGCAGGTTTTTTTGGTTTTTAATACAGATTTTGATATATCTTCAATCCTTCAATGTCTTTTACTCTTCTTTCCAGTCCCACTTTTCTAAGTACATTATTGAGATTGTCCATCTTTGTGCCCTTACTTTGATGATTCAAACAGATAATATGGGATGAAGTTGGAGAATCTGATACCGAAAGGGACAAAATGCTACTCGAGCTTGAACGAGAATGTCTGGAGGTGTACAGGAGAAAAGTTGATCAGGCAAACAAGTGTAGAGCTCAGCTAAGGCAGGCAATTGCTGAATCAGAAGCTGAGCTAGCAGCTATCTGCTCTGCTATGGGAGAGCGACCTGTGCATATTAGACAGGTCAGAGTTCTCTAATCAATTAAAAGTAATCTCAATCCTCTGCTCATTGAAAACTTAACTTTAAAGGCCTTCCCTTTTTTTTTTTTTTTTTTTATAAGCAATGAGCCTCGACGGAAGTTTTATTTCCAAACCAACAATAAAAGAAAAACACTTTACTGAAATCCTCTGTGGATTATAAAATATCATAATAATTGAACACTTGCTTATTACCAATCACATATACAATGGAAAATACAATCACTTAATTCTTTCTTAGACTCTGTCAGAGAAATTGTCAAAAGCTTGCAAACATATGCAGATATGGGACAAGGATTACAATCATGATAGTCTAGTCATAATGCGGTGATTATAATGGATATACGATGATGAGATTTCAAGTTTACTGTTATTTGGATTTCAGTATATGTGAATGTCATTTGGATTTCAGTATGAAAACATTGATCGTTGTCTGTCTTCCATATTCAGCCTGATCAAAACCCTAGAAGCTTGAAGGCAGAAATTAGAGCCATCCTCCCACAATTAGAAGAAATGCGGAAGAGGAAATCCGATAGGAAGAATCAGTTCCTTGAAGTTTTAGAGCAAATACAGAAGATGAAGTGTGAGATTTACAGGTCAATAGAGTATTCTTCTACTAACACTGTGTTGGATGAAACTGATTTGTCTTTGAGAATGCTTGAAGAATTGCACAGACAGCTGCAGGCACTTCAAACAGAAAAGGTTAACTGTTTTCTGAAGTGAAACTATCTTCTGGCACTTGATGTGGATTTCTTTGAGAATTGTCCTGTTAATTACTTGCTTATTTGTCTTTTTGCCTGCAGAGTGAACGTGTAAAGAAAGTTCTGGACCATCTCAACACTTTAAATTCATTGTGCTTGGTGCTTGGAATGGATTTTAAACAGATCGTTGGTGAGGTTCATCCGAGTTTAGGAGAGTCTGAAGGGACAAAAAATATCAGTAATGATACCATTGAACAGCTAGCGTCTGCAATAAAAAGATTGCGAGAGATAAAGATACAGCGGATGCAGAGGGTACATAGAACTTCACATAATTACTGAACTGTTCTTGTTCTTTTGGTTATCCTTTTCCTCTCTTTTTTTTTTGTTTTATTTTTTTATTTTTAATACCATTCTGTTGTGCAGCTACAAGACCTTGCAACCTCAATGCTGGAGCTGTGGAATTTGATGGATACACCTATAGAAGAGCAACAAACATTTCAAAATGTAACTGCTAACATAGCTGCTTCAGAAGATGAGATAACTGAACCTAACATGCTGTCTGTTGACCTCATCAAATATGTGAGTCAGCATTGAAGTTGCTTAGTTTGATATATAATTCTGAGAGAATCATTCCAGTTTCTCTACCATTCAGGTTGAAGCAGAAGTTTCAAGGCTCGAAGAACTGAAAATAAGCAAAATGAAGGAGCTTGTTCTGAAAAAGAGGTTTGAGTTAGAGGAGATCTGTAGGAAAACACACATGATTCCAGAATCAGATAACGCACTAGACGTTGCAATTGAAGCTATTGAATCTGGTACTGAAAATCTAATATAGAGATTATATAAGCGATATTTTATGGTGAGATCAATTGATCTGGTTGATATTTGTTGTCATTAACCTAGGTTCTGTTGATGCTGCAAGTATCCTGGAACAAATTGAGCTTCAGATATCTAAAGTGAAAGAGGAAGCTTTCTGCCGGAAAGAAATACTTGAAAAGGTGGAGAAATGGATGGCTGCATGTGAGGAAGAGTGCTGGCTTGAGGAATACAACAGGGTTGGTTTTGATTTTTAGTACCTGCTGATCAGTTGATATCATTTTCCTGGTCACTTATTGATTTAAGTTGCATATTTCCCATTGTTATGCATCAATTCCTGCTCAGGATGATAATCGCTATAATGCTGGAAGAGGTGCTCATCTCACTCTGAAGCGAGCTGAGAAAGCTCGTGCCCTAGTTAATAAACTACCAGGTATTGAAGGCACCTTTGCATATTTCAAAACTTCCAGGAATTGGCCACACATTTTGCATATTAAAGGATCAATGTTATCTTCATAAAGGGGTACATGTTGTGCAGCTGTTTTGTCAATCATTTATGAATTTAATTTGTCCAAGAAAAATAATATTTTAGCTTCTTTTGATAGAACCAGAATACAAGTATCTTGTGAATATCTTAGTTGCTGAAGTAAAGTTCTGAATTCAACACTAATTAAAGCGTTTCCTTTACCTTGCTGAGGCAGCAATGGTGGAGGCATTGGCTTCAAAAACCACAGCTTGGGAAAATGAGAGAGGGATTGAATTCACGTATGACGGGGTATGTATTTTCCTGTGAATTGTGAATTTCGAGTTGTTTCTAGCTCTCTGTTATTTTAAGTATAATTTACGTTGGCAATTTTGTTTGAATCTAAATTTTCTGTTGTTATGTAGATTCGTCTGCTTTCTATGCTTGAAGAGTATACTATTCTACGCCAAGAGAAAGAGCTAGAACGCAAAAGACAGAGGGTATGGTGCTTCTGTTGGAGTCAATTTCAAAGTTCTTTAGTGAAATTAATGCCAAGATTGCATTGTGATTTTTGTTTAAATCTATTTTCTCTCTTTCTTCGCACTCAATCTCAGGACCAGAAGAAACTTCAGGGACAGTTAATTGCAGAACAGGAGGCACTTTATGGTTCAAAACCTAGCCCTATGAAATGCCAGAGTGGGAAAAAAGGTGCTAGACTGTCATGTGGTGGGGCTGCAAGCAATCGAAGACTTTCCCTTGGAGGAACAATGCTGCAAATTCCTAAGGCAGATATGCTTCACCCCCCAAAAGCTACTCCTAATACGCGTCAGGCTAAGAAAAATGAACGTTTGCATCAGAATGATCATTCAAATCTGCTTAGGGATGATGGAATTGCATCTTTATCTGCTGGTAACTTTCTCCTGGGTTTTTTGAGTTATACATGAACTGTTTTCCCATTTTATGTTGATATGATTTATTAGATTTGTGCCCCTCTTATCTAGTTAGAGCAGAGAATTTTTGCAATTGGATTAGTTATTCGAGCCTTTTGAATTTATGACTGATTATGACATCATTTCTGCTAATTAATTAAAGTCCAGATAATAATGTAAGGTTTAGTTTTAATCCTTTTTCACCTTTTTATTTTAGGAAGGAGAGGCTTGGACATTGCTGGACTTCCAGTGAAAAAGCACTCTTTTGAAGTCAATTCTTGTGGAGTCGAGTCACCACCCATGGTGCGAAAGCCCTTTTCACCCATTTCTTCAACGGATTCATCAAAGTCCAATGCTATAAACATTTTGGAAGATCTGAACAAGAAACATAATGACATGTTGCAGAAAGCACTAACGAGTAACAACACAACATTTACTACTCCTTCCAAGATCATTTCTGTTGTGGAGGAAGAGAACAGGACTCCCAAAGCAATGACAATTCCTGTACCCTCTACGCCTGCAACTGTATCAGTTCCTATGCAAACAACCATAACTCCAGCCCCTTCCGTGGTTAGTCCGTTTAATCCCAAGCCAGTTGATGAGATTCCTGAAGAGATAGAGTACTCGTTTGAAGAGCGGAGAGCTGGATTTGTGCTACCAAAAATATACCTGTAAAGACTCTGTGATACAAGTTGGGTGAGCAAGCATAGGAAGATAGATGAATTTGAACTTTGAAATCTTCAGGGGCCGCTTTTTTTCATTTGTATTCATTTCATATCTTGATACTAGTTCGCCGAGAAGTCAATGCTATTGGCTTTTTGAAATGTACATTGTTATTGGCTTTTTGAAAATGTACATTGGTGCCGTGAACTATCATAGAATGTTGAAAATTTTCTTCCCCTTAACCAGGTTACAATTCTTGTATGGCAGTTTCAGCATCTTCCTCAGATTTTGCTCTCTGGCATTTGCAGAACTTGTACTGGTTTTTATGCTTCATTTACAATCTCTTAGAAAATGGGCTACCTGGGATTTGGCAGATTTTAACTAAGAAAAAGTTAGTTGCTTTAGGAATTCATCCTTGCAGGTAGTATTGGAGTATCCTAAGACAAGAAAATGGGCTACCTGGGATTTGGCAGATTTTAACAAAGAAAAAGGTGGTTGCTTTAGGAATTTATTCTTGCATGTACTATTGGAGTATCCAAAGACAAGAATACGGGGAACAAAAACAGGTCAACACTTTTAAAAGCTGCTAAGAATTTGCAAAACGCAAGCAAAAAGACCCTTGGTTTTGTGTGCAATTTCGCCCCATTTTGTTTCTCACTTTATATTTTATTTTTGGAAAATAAAGCCGAATAAAAAATTCCTGATTTTGCTTCAGAGTTGGTGTATCTAAAAAATTAGAGACAAGTTAGATAACAGCACGACCCTTTCTTTTCTTTTCAGTTATTTTTCTTTTGCTCCTCATATGGGTCGGTTAACAACAATTAGTCATGTTTTAAAAAAAAACAACAATTAGTCATCATTACTTATTCTCTCCTCTAATGAACAGCAAAATGGTGTTGCACAATAGTGGCATCAATGGTAATTCTTCTGAAAAACAGTGGGCATCTCTTTTTGTGCGGTCAACTTTAATTCACCTAAAAAGACAAAGAACAGGTCAGAGGTTGGAAAAATTGACATGGCTCCAACGTTAACTTTACAGCTTTTAATAATTAAACTGCCATTTAAAAATAAAAGGAATTTTCTTTTTTTTTCCCCAGAAATTTCCTATTTTATATTCAAATTCTTATAACTTTTCCAAATTTTTAAACCTCGTTATTAAATTTCCAAGACGGACTTCAAAGCTTTTACTTAACCAAAATTAATACTTTGAATTTTGCAGTTTAAATATTGCTTACCTATTATATAATCCAAAATTTTTAATTAAAAATTATAATTTATTTTTGTTTCCATATTTTCCAACCTTATTTTTTTCCTTCCATACTTTTTCCTACATAACCCTAATTTCACAACTCCTCAAAAAATTCAGTAACCAGGCAAAGTTAATTTTTTTATCATATACTGGAAAAAAAAAAGATTCAATCTTTGAAGCTCTGTCCTTGTCTGCAATGGCAGAGATGAAGCATTAGCTCAGAATATTAACAGTGGATAGATTTCAACTGCAGAAACTGTTGCAGTCAGATGATCTTTGAATATTCAAAGCTGGTACTATTATTTCAATTTTTTTACTGAGTTTCCGAGGTGGGTTCTGCTTAAGCCTTTCTGGGTTCTTGATTTTTTCCAGTGTTTATCAGGAAAGCTGAGTTTTTTTCCTTAATATTTTGTGTTGAATTGTGATCAGTTCAGTTGTACCTAGTGTATGAGCTTAGAAACGTTTGATCTTGAATTTTGTAGTACCTAATAAAGATTCTCAGGGTTTAAGGGTTTTGAAGTTTTGATTTTGGTGTCTATGAATAATGGATGAAAAAGAAGGAATGAATAGTTCTGGGGTGGCTGTGAAGGGTGATGATGCTTCAGAGAGCTTCAGGGTAGAGCCAAGTGTTGAAAATCCCAGTCAGTTTAGCGGATCAGCAGCGACATCAACGGAAGCTGCGCCAATTAGTGATGCAGCACCGGGCACAGAAACGAAAAAGAAAAGAGGGAGACCAAGGAAGTACGGGCGAGATGGTTCAATATCTATGGCATTGTCGCCGATGCCGATATCTGCTTCTATTCCGCTTACAGGAGATTTTTCAGCTTGGAAACAGAGTAGAGGCCGGCCAATTGACTCGTACAAAAAGAAACATAAGTTGGAGTTAGAAAGTTCAGGTAGTGATTATTCTTCTCGGGTGTTTTGGAATTTTAAGCTTTGTGACAATCTAGCTTTTTTTTTTATGTTTTTTACTGTTGTATTGATCATGATCTCTTGCTCTAACTGGATTTAAGTGGTTTGAGATTTTCATTGTAGCTGTTAACGTTCAGTTATTTATGTCAAGAAAACAGATCTAGTGGTTTTGTTTGCGCTTTAGTCAATTACTCTTTATGCTTTGCCTTTAGTTCGGTCAACTCTCAATGGTATGTGTGAGTATTCAATGAGGAACTGGGACCCTTATCTACAACTATCCTCCAGATCTGCTATTCATGGTAGTAATTGTCTGGAATACTAGTAATTTTCAGGTAGAGGAATCTTCTGCAGCCAAACCTTGTGCTATGAGTTCTATAGGGATGATTTTATAGATGATATAAGCCACAAAGAGTTCAGAAATGTCCAGTTGATCACTGAGTGGTGTATTTAGAATTGATGTGACCAGACACAACATCTGTCTTCCCCCCAATCATTGCAAGAGGTATATAAAAGGCAAAATAAGAATAAGCAACTTGGGCAAATAATGATGAGGGAATGATGTAACATGTGTGGATCTTATGCAAAGGCTCATTTTAGTAGAATATTCTGTATCTCAGAGATATAGATTTGACAGTGACTTTTGGAAACTTTATTTAATCTCACCAGTTAAATGTATGAGAATAAAATGCATTCTTCTGCGTTGTGGTTTTCACTGAGTGCTTCTGTTTAACCATGAAGGTAATAATGCATGTGGATGCACTTCTCACAGAGAAACGACTATGACTTCAGTTAACTTGGATTTGGAGAATCATGAATGCTGCACTTAACAGTATTTGGACCATTAGGAATATAAAAATTCTCATATTTTACACACAGAGCACAATGTGTACAGAATTGAGGGCTAACATCTTGGAATATTTTAAATTGGGAAGACTGTTTGACTTTTGCTGTTTTCAATTCATATTACTCAAAAGAAGCATATTCTTGGTGTTACTATCAGCAGAAAGGATGTGCCTTGAATCTTAATTTTGTATCCTCAAGAATGTCTGTCGTGTGGATAAATTTCATTATCGGACGGACTTCCTATTTTACTATTTATGGAGGAGTTAGTATGTCTACAAATCGATGTCTTTGTATGAAGAGAGACTTAATTATACATCCTATAAGCGGGCAAAGCTCTCACTTCTAAATTGCAAAACAAAGAGACCCAAGGGTATCCCATATGCAATTTAAAAGGAATAACAAGTTTTACTTTTGCTTTATATTGGAATTCAACTTATTTACTACTTACTATTTTTATTTTTCATACTCTGTTCGATCTACTACTTGTGTTTCTTAGTCACATCTTATACTTCACTATTAATGTTTTTGGATGTTGACTTTATTGTTTTGTGTTTCCCTGAAAGTTGAATTTGTGAACTTATTTGACATCTATCTTTGCAGTTCAAACAGGGGTGGCTTATTCTGTTGGTGCTAATTTTATTCCCCATGTTATCACAGTTAATGCAGGCGAGGTACTTATTTTATGATTATGACTTTCTTTCAATATTCTAGTACAAACATGCTTTCTGTTCATTAGTAAGAAGTTATTCATTCTGATACCTATTGTCGTTTAGTAAATTATATTTTGTATGTACTGCTAATGCATTATTTTTATGGGGTAGGCATGCTGCATAAAGAAAGAAATAGTTTATTTTTGTCAAGTTAGTGCAGGCCACAATTTTAAAATTTTGTATGTCTTTGGGCTTGGTTGAGCTGCCCAGGTGGCGTTGGTGGAGAGAAATGGAGCAGTAGGAAATAACAGAGGTTTTGAACATAGGATAAAAACTTGTAATCAGAAATTAAAAGAAAAAGAAATGCACTTATAGCTTGCTGATTCTGTTGATTTTGTTTTACATACAAAATTTCTCATATAAGCAAATAAAGCTGCCCTGCTTCCAAAAATAACGTTCAACTTGCATATATTTGGATCCCTCAATTTTGTATACACAAAGGCCTGATTGGAAGGCACAGAAGTAGGTAGTTTTGTTTTGATCAAGAAGTAAAATTTCATGCTTAAAAGGATAATGATCAAAAAGTAAATGATTGCAGATGTGCAATTTGTTAGATCATGAGCAGTCAAGGTGCATTTTCTTTACAAAATGGAAAAGAAAAAGAAAGCAAAATTTATTAATATATTGTGTCTTAAGTGTTGAAATGATGAGAAAAATTCATTGACCTGGATTATGGTTTTCCTTTTTTAACAGGATGTTACAATGAAGATCATATCATTTTCCCAACAAGGATCTAGAGCTATTTGTGTTCTTGCAGCAAATGGATCAATTTCTAATGTCACACTTCGTCAGCCTAATTCTTCTGGGGGCACTTTAACCTATGAGGTGAGATCTTTTTCTTTATCATAGTTGATTCTAAATGGTTTATTTCCGTCTCATGCATTATGCATGACTAAATGTAGGTCAAATCAGTGCATCACGACATCATTCTCTACCTACCAATGTCTTGGTTTGGTAATATGGGCAAATTCTACGTTCCTTTTTCTCTGACCAAAGTTTTGCAATGGCATCCCTTTATGCTTTGTCTCTTTCTCTCTGTTTCTTATCAGAAATTGGTATAGTTCTTTGAACTAAAGGGTGACTGAGGATTGGACCCCAAGTTTTGTTTTAATTTATCCCCCTTCATTCTGTGATATCAGCAAATAATTTTCAATTTGTACACTACGTCAATTTTATATTCATCTGATATGTGGAGTGCGAGAAGGGCTTATAGATGTCCCTTCTCATAAGTGGTAGCTTCAACCACCCCCTGGGGAGAGGGAGAGGGAGAGGGAGAGGGAGAGGGAGAGGGAGAGGGAGAGGGAGAGAGAGAGAGAAAGAGGAGAAAGAAGGGGGGGGGGGGGGGGGGATAAAATTAAAGGCAAAGAAGAAGAAAGATAAAAAAATATTAGGTTAGATGTTATATTGTTATTCTATTTCTGAATTGTAATTTTGAATTTTCTGCAGGGTCGCTTTGAAATACTTTCTCTAACAGGATCATTTATGCCTAGCGATAATGGAGTAACAAAAAGCCGATCTGGAGGAATGAGTGTCTCTCTGGCAGGCCCTGATGGTCGCGTTCTTGGGGGAGGACTTGCTGGCATGTTGGTAGCAGCTGGTGCAGTTCAGGTTAGAATCTTCTATTGAAAAATGAAAATGACAGGGAGATGCCTTACATTATCTCCATTTTAAAAGGCAAAGCATTTTGTCTTTCCCCTAGGTCATTAACTTATCTGGAGAATGTGCTAATAATCAGCCAAAATCTTTTCGCAGAAACGTTATGGATAACATAGCAAATGCTGATTTTTGTCAAGCATTTTATTCTCTAATACTGAAGTTTGACTGAATGTCTGAACTTTGTGCAATCTTTGCAACTCTTAAAATGACTGATAGCAGCTAAAGGGGGCTCTAAATATGGAACTGGAAGAATCAAATAGCATTTATTAGTTGGTTAAGGTGAAATAAACGTGAAACAATTGCTCAGTATTATGAAATGCAAATGGCAGCCCTCGTGCCATTTATCACATTGGGAAAAGAACCTGTCTCCACATAACTGAGTGTAATGTTATACTTTTTGTTTGAATCTCTAGTGCTTGAAACTCGCTGAACCCATTGAATGCATCAGGTTGTTATAGGCAGTTTTCTCCCCGGCCATCAGCAGGAGCAAAAACCCAAGAAGCAGAAATTTGAGCAGACAGCTGCTTATGCTGCTATTCCTGCTCATCCTCTATCAGAAGAAAGAGCTGAGGTAGCCTATAGTGCACCAAAACCAAGTCTGACTTCTGCTGCTTCCTTTCATCCTCCATCTAATGAAAGAGCAGAGGGAGCCTATAGTGCACCAAAACCAAGCCTGACTTCTGCTGGTTCCTTTCATGAAGATGATGTGGTTTCCATCAATGCAATCCACACAAAGATTTCAACCCCTGATAGTATTATTTCTGCACCTGCAGCTGAATACAAGGACCAGGGTCAATCTAAATGTGAGGTGTCTTGCTGATTATACATAGAACGCGTGCCCCTGTATTGTATCTTAGATGCTTCTGTAGCACATTTGAAACTTTAGGATCAGTTCTCTTTGACCCACTTTTTGAAGTCATTGACTGGTTATTGTTACAAGACTATGTAGGGCATATTTGTTCTTCTTAGTTTAACAAATTTTCACCCGCCTTTTAGGTTCTAGGGTAGGATATCTTCTGTTAGGATTGTTCTGCTGCTACTGTTATCGTAATTTGTATCGTGTTGATGTAGAGTTTTCAGATGTAGGAGATGGTGAGTTATCATTCTCAAGTGCAGTTATCTTTGCCCTTTTCTTACTAATGTGAGCACTTGAATTCTTGAGGTAATTTTATCCTAATAATGACCGAGTATTTTAATGCTTCTAGAAATATGCTATAACTTATGCATGCAGTAAAATGCCTGAATGTGCCTATTTAAAGTCCTTATTTGGATCCAGAAAAGGTAAAGTATAAGTGATTATACTAGGATCTGATTTTCTTATATGTATAAGTTTGAGGCATAAAGAACTGTTTTCTGCATTTAGTTTCTTCCCTTGCAATGAACCGTAAAGATCTTAGATTTTGTTTCTCTCAATTTAGGAAGCCTCATTTCCGTGATCCTAAAAGATTTTGTTACGCATTAAAAGATCCAGAGGCACAATAATATTGCTGAACGTGTACTTAAATTTCTTGATGTCTGTGCAGATACCCAGGACATTTAATTAGATTAAAATATGACTGTCTACGTTAGTGGGTAAGTTCCCAATTCCGGTTAACTAACTTCATTCTACCTATCCGTGTTCATATTAATTGTTCGCACCCGTTCAAGTTGGGAATCTTCCATCCAAATCGTTAATCCAGTTGTCGACAGCTAATAGTTGGGCCACAATCTCGATTATCCCGTTGCGCCAAGTGCTAGATGATGCATCACTGTGGTTAGTACGATTTTGTACGAATAAAATTATCCAGAGAAAAAAAAAAGAAAGAGGTGAGTATGAAGTACAAAATCCCAAAAATATTAGTAGCAGTAACATATTTATAGAGTTCACTATTTTTTTTTTCAAACGGCAATTTCTTGGTTGTGTGTGTGTGTGTATTCACTATTTTTTTTTTCAAACGGCAATTTCTTGGTTGTGTGTGTGTGTGTATAAATATATACACACACACACACCAAAAAATGTACAAAATAGGGCACCTACCCTTTAGAGACTATGGATTTTAGTTAATCCATGTGGGGAAATTAGACTTCCATTCTATATCTTTTTTCATTTCAATAGCAAAATTAGTTAGTCTATTACTAGTTTTGGTAACCTGATTGTTCACACAAGAAAAAGAGAAGTGACTAAACGAGTTCTAATGCTGCAATGTCTTCCGATAGTACTTCAGCCTTGCTATCCTTTGTGTTTCCATTGATAACTTTATTCATTATGTTCCTGTAGCTGCCTTGCGCTTCAATTTTAATCCATCCTATCTCTAAAGCTTTAATGAGTGCAAATCTGATTGCTTCAGCCTCAGCCGCATGTTTCTCATTTTCCCTCTCATCACTTAAAAGCCCATACAGCAATGACTTTTCCTTCCCAGTTCTTTGCGATGACTCCATAACCAGTTCTATTTTTTGCAGTGCTGCTTGCAGCAGCAGGTAGAACGGTTGTTATGTCATTGCTAGCATCTTCCCTATGTTCAATCACTGCACCTGCGCTCTTGTGTTTCATTTTTTGATTCATATTCACTCTATTCTTCCAAAGCCCTCCGCATGACCTGCATAGCATGGATTCTCTCTTGCTTGAAATTCCAGCTGTTTCTAGCTTTCCATGCACGCCACAGTATATAGCAAGTTAGATTTATATGCTTCCTACCTTCCTGTCTTTCAGCAGCTTCAATGAGTGCACACCACCATCTCCAAAAATCACATCTTTCCTCCTCTAGCCCTCCCATTTGATTGGTGCTAGGTTCCAGATGATTGCAGATTCCTGACAGCAAAATAAAAGGTGTTCACTAGATTCAGTTGCTTCACCACACCTTTGACAAATTGGGTCCCCTCTACCAATTCCAGCAGAGATTTCTCACAATATAATCCTGGTGCTGCTAGAATTAGATAATTTTACTTTTTTTTTATCAGTCTGTCCCCAGCTGATGTTACCGTCCAGTATTAATTAGTGGCCTGAAGCATCCATTCTCAATTTTCTGCTTTCCAACCTCTATTAACTTTATCGATGAATTCTTCAACTCTTCTCCGCAGCTCATCATATTCCTAACCTTGCCTTTCTTCTTCTCTATGATCAGGGCTCTCTTTAACATTGTTCATCGCAGCTTCTTTAACACATAACGCATCCACAGCGTCCTTCAATGCTTCATTCATCTTATATGAATTTGTGTAGGAATTGATTCTAGCGTCCATCACACTCTTCTTCCCGTGTGCCGCTCCGGGACGAGGAGTAGGTTTCTCTTTATGAGCGCTGAAATTGCGCTTGGAGTTGCCTACAAGCAGAATGGCTATGATCATATTGCAGAAACAGAAGGCAACAAGAGAGTTGGAAGCAGCAGCCAGAGTGATCAAATCAAACGTGGAATCCAGCATTTTCTTTTCTTGAAGAGGAAAGTGATAATTCAACTTGTTGCAATTGCAAAAAATATAGAGGAGCTTAGATGAAGGTATTGTTGAATGTTGTCGCTCTTCAAAGTACGAACCCATTTGAAACCTTTTAAAGGTCCCTAGTCCCTACTCTCTAGTGTCTGCGGATTGGAAAAGTGTGCCAAGGAAGCTCTCTTTTGGCGCAGCACAAATGCCGGATGATGTGGTGTTTTGAGAAAGCTAAGAGGGGTTGATATGGATTATTATTATTCTATAGCTTGATTGTTCCAGAAATACTCATTAATTTGAAAAGCCTGAGCTCCTCTGAAATGTTGGTCTAGGGCAGATCTGATAATTATTGGCGGTCTTTGTAAACACCAGTGAAGCCCAAATGGCAGCTTCGTTTCTTAATTGTTAGGCAGTGAAACCCCCTTTAGTGTTGTCATAATAACTTTCCTGATCTCATTAATTCATTTTTTCTGTTATTCTTGAAAACCCAAGAAAGGGAGTTTTGTGGGGGGAGTTGTTGAACCTTATGACTGGGCTGAAGCTCTTGGTTTCGAACAAAACGTTATTTGTTAAAAATAGAGTTAAACATTCAACCAAGCGCGTGATTTTTTGAACTCCAGGTATTCTCATCTTGCTTTTATCAGCAGCAGGTAGGAAATTTAAGGAAAAAAAGGTTTTGTCATGAACGGGAAAAAAGTATGATATGAGGGGAGGAAAAAGCAGGCTTCAGAAGTATTGAGATAAAACTGAAACACTGATTCACCAATTAGTCCTTGAAGTTTTGTACTCGATCATTACGTTTCCATTACGCTGAGCAGATAAAACAATCTCCATAGACAATTATTTTAGGTTGTGTGGCAAGAAAGGGGAAATTCATAATTGGCAAACAGAATTCTTATGCCCTTAAACCAAATATGTGCTGAATAAATAACTTGACCAGCAAACGTTGCAGGATAGCAATTAAAGGAAATTTTTAGTCTTAAAGTGAACAGTATCAGATCAGAAATCATCAATTTTAAGCTTATACGATTCAACGTATCAGCAAAATTAATCAAAAAGTTCCACAGAAACAAGATGGCATTCACGAAACCATATTCAACCCACAAGCCAGTATCATCCTTATGGCACGCAAGAGTAGACCACATTCAATTCTTATCACCTCTTCCTTTTGTTACCAGAAAATTTACCGTTGAAGCCTCTAGTATCATTCGTAGTTTCGGAAGAATTCTGCTTCTTTAAGCTTTTCCTTCCTCCATATCCAAACTTGGAGTTCCTGAATTCCCTATTCTTTTTATTTTTATCTGGTCCTTTCTTCCCCCTTCCACCACCTTTTCCAGCTTTCCCTCCAGAACGGTCTCCAGGAGCCACCCCAGGCTGTTTCTTGTTTGATCTCTGAAATGCTTTTCCATCTTCAAAACTGAAATCCAACTCTGCATCCTTATCACCTCCTGTAAACTCACTGTGCTGCCTATGTTTCCTCCATTTTTTGACAGATTCTATCTCTTCCTTCTTTTGCTTAGCCCTTTCCTTGAGCTTCTGTGCCTGTACTTCTTTGGCTATTTTCTTATTCTCCCTTGCCTTCCTTCTCTCCTCGCTCTCCTCAATCTTTCTTTTCTCTGCCAAAAGCCGGCCCTTAACTTTCTCCATGTGGGCATCAGATTTAACCATTTCAGCATAGTAGTCCAATGACCTCAGAAAAGGAAGGCCCCTTGACTGCAGCTCCACAAAGGCCTGCCTTGCACCCTCCAAGGCCTGCGTATAGAAAGCAAGCTCCCGTGCCAAGTCATCATTCACGTCCACCTCTTGGTCTCTATCAATATCTACTGAAAGTTTGTGCATCCACTCCACATTCTCAGGCCAACTGATATCTCCAAGTTTTTCAAGCAAGCCATCTCTGTTATTCATGGCATTCTTCGAAGGTTCAGGTAACTTCACATCTTCATCTTCTTCTGATTCTGACTCTGAATCCATTACTTCATTTTCAGGATCCTCCATCCCAAGATCATAGATATCTGATTCATTAAGCATAATGCACCCCTATCTGCAAACACTGATTCCAATGGCTAGAGAAAAATTAAAAACTAATCAGCCGGCAAACTCAATCAAGTGAAAAAGAACATACTACTTATAAATCTTCATCCATATCTGACACCTAAAAAAGTTGCCACTACATATAAATATATCTAATTATATTCAGTGTTCTTATTTCTACTGATGTCTCATAAAAATCCCACCCCAAGGAAGCTGACATTGGTGTCTCATAGTAAACCACAAGCCAGTCTTATATGATTCCAATTTGCATTAGTCAATGATTTCACAAATGTTTACATAATAAATCGCAAATAGGACTATAAATATCTGTACAAAAATGTTCAAAATATCTCACATGATGAGACATACGCTACCCCTCCCACCAAGATCCCCAACTAAATCAGACCAATAGCTAACGGGAAGCAAACCACAGACACAGAGTGCCTCCTGAAGCTTCTAGTAAAGATATATGAAAAGTGGAGCCATGAAAACTGGTACACATAAGCAGGGTCAAGAAAACATGAAACCTAATTTGCAGCAAACCAAAAGATTCCATTTTTTTTTTAATTCTCAAATTGGACTTTTTGATTCCCAATCAAAGGAAAACCTAAAGAAATCTCGGCCAAAAAACAGAAGCTCAAAGGCGCAGATATGCGTATAACAAATCAAGAAACGATATATACACTGCCTTATTTACTAGTACAGTACTATTTTAATATTAGACAAATAAAAGAAGTTTTATACCTCAGTAAAAAGATTTCTCCCCAGTGCCTTGATTTGCTAAGGAGTTTTTGGTTCACCTCTTCAAAGTAAAATTGAGGAAGACGTTAGGCGGAACGGAAGTTTGTGGAGGCGAAAAGAAACGAAAAGATGCTGTTGGATGGTAGACAGAGCCTCAGTCTCCAAAACCCCTACTTAAACCCTATCGGCGGCCATCGCTCAACAGCGGATATTGTCGTTTTTAGTCCAAGATCCGACCGTTTTGTCGCAAGCCCACTTTTCAGAAAACAAAAAATAGCCCACCCTGTTGGTTCCCAATGCTCGTATAAAAGTAGGCCCAATAACCATTCCTTCCAGAGAACAGTATCCTGTTTCTGGCCCCCGAAATCCCGAATCCAGTTGAGATTTGGGAGGGACATTTGTCTGGAGGACGTCAGCTCAGATAAGGTCCCTATTTAATCGCCTTGGAGTCCGTTCTTCATTCATTGTACCAAATTTTTTTAGCAATAATTGTATTATAAATGTATATTGACTCACATGAATGGAGTGACACATCCAATAATATATTAACCCTTCCGCGTGTGAGATTTAATCCTAAGACCTACAGCCGGACAACCTTAAATAAAATCACCTTATCCTCAATCATCTTTTTTTTGACAATTCGGGGAAATGGGAAGGGGAATCCAACCTACTCAACCCAAACTGAAAGCAAAAATGGGAGAGAATCTAAACTTAACCCCACAAACCCACTCCAAAAGCCATGATAACTTTTAGAGGGGCCACAGGAGCATAAGTACTGACCCTAACAAGCAACTCGTTCTGACGTGAGACTTTGTGTTTTTTTTGACAATTCGAGAAAAGAGGGAAGGAGAACCCAACCTACTCAACCCAAACTAAAAGCAGGAATGGAAGAGAACCTAAACTTAACCCCACAAACCCACTCCAAAAGTCATGGTAACTTTTAGAGGGGCCACAGAAGCTTAAGTTTAGATTCTCTCCCATTCCTGCTTTCAGTTTGGGTTGAGTAAGTTGGGTTCCCCATCCTCAATCATCTTTTTAAAGCATATTTAAAAATACTAATTTTATTGGGGAGACTTTCGATTATATGAGCTCATATAAGGAAGACTTGTTTTCACGCAATTTTTCTTGAGATATTGTCCAAACTCCAAAATTCCGAATTTTAATGTTACTGTGTGATCTTTTAAACCTCAGTCTGAGTTCCCAAAAAAAAAAAAAAAAACGGTAGACTTAAATATGGAATCCTAATTTTGAAAAAATATCATTTTTATTATAATAATGTGTTGCATTAAAAGAATTTTAGATTATATTCAAACATAAGAAATTGGTAAAAGAATATCCATGGTAAATTTGCAAAAATTGTTCCACCTCTTCATTCACAACTAATACCTCACTACATAAACGGTATGTATAATAATAAAACACGTAACCATATAAACTTTATATTTCTCTGCAAAGCAAGTTTGTGAATTACTAATACAACTTTAGCAAAAAGAAAAAAGAATTTGGAAAACTAGTCCAATCTGCATTCCAAGATATAAATTCTGCAGTCTCGTTTTTTAAGCAGTAACATTTTTTTCCCTTCAAATTCTTGTGCCGCTTACAGCACTGTTTCTCAACACTGGTGAACGAATACAATGTCAAAACTTGAATACATTCAGACAAAATTGGGCTAAACAAAAGATCTTGCTGGTTTAATCTCTTCTACAACCAGCCAAAAAATTGAAAAGCAAAAGGCAACATGCATAATTTTCGCAGGAAAATGTCTACCACTCTTGAGAAAGGAATCATCCAGAAATTAATCCAATCAACTCACATCTACCAGCTCAACATCAAAAACCAGCCAGGAGTTTGGCTGTATAGCCCCACCAGCGCCTCGAGCTCCATAACTGCATCAAGGAAGATTTTGTCAAAGCATGTTACTTGCATAATTACAAAGCATGATTGCATGATCTTGTCAAAGCATGTTACTCGAGCTCAACATGGACTTCCAAGGATTATGAAAATTTTTAATGCAATAAACAGATGTAACGTGGGAAGAAAAAGTTCTCCCAACCTTCCTGAATGCAAATGATATGCCAGAATTGAAAAAGCTAAACAGAAACATGGTGTCAGAGAAGATTTTCTTGCAAAATGATGCTGCAATTGCGGGAGGAAAAAAAATTAGCTAAATAAGAATCCACCCCAAGAAGTGGAATATTTAAGGTCCAATAACTTCCTTGTCAATAATATGATATGTTTCCCTCTCCCATGCTTTCTTTTTCTTCCGTTCTTTCCACATACTATGAAATATGAATCACTTTCTTTTGCTACGTGTCACTTTCTTCTATCAACACAAGTACCATCAGAGGAAGAACCATAGTTTTCGCATGCCATTTTCAATGCTATAAATGAAAACTCTCACTAAGATCACGAATTTTCAACAAAACTTGCAAGGGGGGAAAAACAAAAACGAAACATTAATATGCTAAAAAAATGAACTATTGCATACCCCATGGCTGGTGGAATTGTCAGTCTTCTTTTGTCCCCCACACGCATGCCTAGCAATTGTATAGTTTAGATCGTGTCAATTTTTTATTTTGGAATTCACAAAACAATTATCAATATCAGAAAAAATAATGTCATCTTTGAATAAATACCATTAACACCAACATCCCATCCTTTTATGACTTGTCCTATACCTGTTACACAGATAGATATATTAATGCAAAGAACCTATAAGGTTCCTAATTGCAGAACAGTAGATTGAAATGAATGTAATACCTAAACGAAATTTAAATGGTGCTCTTCCAATATTAGAGTCAAATATTTTGCCGTTTTTCTTCAGTTTTCCAATGTAATGGACACTGACCTGTATAATGAGCAAAAAGACTATCAGTTAAAACTCTCACCAACAACCACATAAAACATTAAAAACCATATGCACTACAAAAAAAATTAGATTTAATTATGAATTATTTTAGCATTACTCACCTACTCCTTTTCACATTAACTTTTTTTTGGTGTTTTTTTTTTTTTTTTTGGGGGGGGGGGGGGGGGGGGGGAGGGGGGGGTTTGGTTTATCCTATTTTTTTGTGACTGCAGCTGGGGGCATGCAGAAATGGGTTGTCGAAAATGCTATATACTGCAGATGATTAATCAAAAGAATGGAAGAGTGACCTTTTTCCCAGGAGCAGCTTTTTTCCCATCAGGTTTACCCATGGCCAACTCCTCTATGACCAACCCATTAGGAAAGGACCTCACTTGAAATGGCTTAGCTTCAGCCTTCTCCTCTACCTCCATCTTGGACCCAGTCTTATTGGCATCTAAACTTACCACTGTCTCCTGCTTTTTCTTCTTTTTCTTCTTTTTCTCCTTTTCCTTCTCCCTGGAGTGACACATCATTGCACCATGGAAAATTTAGTTAGAAACTTTTTCCAATGAGTTCTTGACATGAATTAATGAAAGCAAAAGTGATTAACATTTTAATAAATAATTAATAAATGTGAATCTATCAGGAATTTTATAGGCTAAAATAACCCCATTTTAGCTCAATAGTTAAACAGATTTTGAGCATCACGCAAGCGCACTGGTCTTTTCCACAATATCAGGGTTATCTTTCCTTTAAACCTTTTCCCGGTGGGAACTGATAAAATAAGAAAGAAGAAATTGTGCAATTGATATCTAACTGCAATCTGACATGCTAATCATGCCAAATTATTGATCACCATGTATACCACAAACACATGCACCTTATAAAACAAAAATCCACATGTCCCCATAAGTGCTAATGTCAACTGGAACTAATTATAGCACAATAGTTAAATATTAACTTTTAAGGGTAGATTGATTTTAGAGTTCAATAATAGACATATCAAAGAACTTACTTTTCAGTATTTGGTTTCAGATCATGGACCCTCTCAGCCACTGGCTTTTGTCCCATATCACCAGAATTAGCCTCTTTAGAAATACTGCTCTTGCTACCGGCTTCATTTGCTATTTCCTCATTGTTACCAGTCTTTTTCTTTTTGTTCCTTTTCTTTTGCTTCGAATCTTTTCCAGGAGCAGCATCATCAACTGGAGCTAAAAGATCATGTGATCCATCAATTTCCCTGTCCACAATGAATGGAAGAGGAATAAGAACAATAAGAAACCAAAATTAATTTCTAAATAACCGATTATCAGAGCAAAATTAGAAGCAATGTTCTTGTCAGATGAAAAGATAAGAACTATGCAATATATCCCACTGTCTATTTTCCAATGATTATTATAGATCCTCAAGTGAAAATCCTCTTACCTTGACTTCTCAACATCTTGGCCAACAACATCAATCTTTCTTTTCAAGTTTCTATTAGCACTGGAATCATCTTTGCCTTTCTTTTGTTGGGCTTCATTTCCAGTATTCTCATCTCTAATTTCATCTGCTGATACTCTGGAAGTCAAGTCATCAACTTTCCTTTTTGAGGGAGAAGAAATAGGGAAGCCATCTTCATCTTCACTTTCCAATATGGGAACACCAGAACTACCCCTTACAACCAGCTGTTTTCCAGAGCTGTCGTTGTTGTTAGACTCTCCTTTCTGATTTTCCTTCTTCTTTGTTTTTCTAGATGCGGCTTCCTCCTTGGCAGTCTTCTCATCATCCACTATCTCCTCAATTTTAACTTTTGAAAACAAATGAAATAAAAGCAAGGAGAAGGAAAACACAAGTTAAATACTACATTGTCACCAACTTAGCACTCTTCAAAAGTTAAATTTGCTATCATATAGCCACAATGGCCAAAGTTTCCTATCTCATTCAAAAAACTTGATGTCGAGTCAAATATTTCTCTCATAAAGCTTTTTCAGTTAAGTACATGTTCATCCGTAGCATCAAAGTTGTAAGATGCAAGAAGTTGAAAAGAAAATCATCAAACTTAAAAGAATCTAAAATAGGTAAGTTTTAGAGCGTTCAGGATCATGTAATAACTATTGCCCTGCCCTCCTGAAAAAAAATCCATTCTACTTTTAGTCACTTTTCTTGTGTGTATCAAGTGTGTTAAACAAACAAAAATCTTTAAATTCGTATTCGAATCAAAGGATATAAGCTGATGCTCAAGAGAAATACCTCCACTTTTGTGAAGAGCTGAAGATGGATAAATCTCAAGATCATCATCGTCAATAAAGTCATCCTCATCTTCATCTTCGGTATCATAATCAAGAGGATCATCAGTTTCGCTCTCTGTCTCAATAGCATCCCCCTCGAAAGGGTCTCTTCAAATCACAGTGAAGGAAAATGTAGGGGAAGAAAAAGAATGGCACATAATAAAATCAAGCATACGGTAGAATATATATTAGATTATGGATAATCACACCATAAAAAAATTAAATCATGGGAGTGGAATCGGTCAATTGTGCTAAAAGGATACAAGTCACCTTCGTTTTCAGTTTCACCGATGAAAAAACCTGAGAGATGGACACTGTGAGGTCCAATGACTGAGAAAGTTACTTCCTCATCTTCCTCAAACTCAAGATTCAATGCACAATTCTCCAATTTTTCAGGCAACAAAGAGCAGAGATAAATTGGCCTTTTGTCTCCGACATTACACTGCACTGTGGTCTTTTTGCTTGACGTACCTGAGCCTAATGTAGCCTAAATTGATGGCAAAATGTAAATAGTGAACATAACCACCCATCACATAAAACAGGATATACTACAGCAAGGCATATCAAATAATGAATACAAATCTCCAAACTGAAATCAAACGAGAATACATTTGGATAAATGACAACATAGTGAAAGAAGTCTGTGCCGTACTTTATACTAGCTAGTTATGATTCCAAATCTATTCCTATATGCTTTCTAACTCAACGATGCTCCTTAGCATAATCTTAATAACCACACCAAGTTTGTGCAAGAAAAACACAATCAACTAGTTGTGTCAAAATAAGTCTGCAATATCAAAGCAAAGTCATCACCTCTCAATAAACGCATTCCTGCTCAAGCAAAATCCTCGAAAATCAACAGAACAAATAGGCTTATAAAACTGAGTGAGAGGATTTTAGACCAAAAGCCTAATATAATACAATAATCATACCACCCTATAGATGGAATTGAAAGATTATAATTCATCCCAAATCAAAAAAACCTACCTCCCCAAATTAAATCAATCAACAAGTATAGATTCTGTTCCACAAGGAATTTCAAAAAAAAAAAAAGAAGAAGGGGGAAAAAAGGAAACCTGAGATAAGTGGAGTCTTCCCCGATCGTTATCAAAACGATGAACGTAAGGTTTTCCCGGTTTCAATTCAATTCCTGAGAGACAACCCCCCCCCCCCCCCCGCACCCCCCAAAAAAAAAAAAAAAAAAAAAACCTTAGCTTAATTCCCTAAATGGAGGATGATTAATCAATGTTTGAAACTAAATGGATATTTAAGAGCATACTAAGATAAGATAAGGAAAAAATTGTAAATGGAACTAACCCCAGAACGCCATTGCAGTTGGGTGAAAGGAGGTACAACGGTTTGCTATAAAACCCTTTGAAGGTTCCCGTTTCAGAATAGCGTATTGGCTCTTAACTTAAACCCTAAGTGTTAACGGTCTCAAACGGCGTAGTGACTGAGCTCCATCATATCTGACATGGAATGAAACGTAAGTAACGGCGGCACTTCGAAAGTTCTCGAAGTTGCAAATGGTGTACCAAAATAAAGATTAGAAACGTTACACAAATAATACTTCATTCATGTTATCAAAGTATCAAGTTTTTTTCTTCAAAAAAACAAAAAAAGTATCAAGTTTTTTATTGGTCACTTAAATGATAAATAATGTATCTTGGGTTGTAAAATATTATCAACGTAATAATTTATATTTGAAATTCCTTTCTAGAGTACAAATTATAAATATGAAGGTTCATAATTACATTTTTTTAAATAAATATATTCGTTCGTAATTTTGTAAGCGAGTAATTTTGAGAACTTTTAAATAAAAATTTATGAAAGTTGACATTGGAATTTTTAAATAAAATTGAGTCTAAACACTACCGAAAGTTCCGTCTTAAAATTTAATCAACTCAGTTATTTATTCTTTAATTGTCAACTAAATAAATGTATTGGCAAATAAAAAAAAAATGCTGTTGATGCATTATGCTATGCTCCCCTCATTCATTTTATCCATTCGATATCGATGTTGTCAAGTTTAAAAGTTCTTAAAGAAAATCTTGCATTAATTTTCACGAGCCCTAATTCAATATTTTACTAGAAAAAAGTTACTAATTTAGAAAGCTTAATTTGAAGACATTTGTTTATTTAGAAAGCTTAATTTGAAGACATTTGTTTCGTGTTATATCCTTAATTCGACCGCTTATACAATTGTATCATTGAAATTGAATTTTGAAGAGTATATATATTTACTTAATGGATGCTTGCTCGTACTTCAAAATACACACACACCATATATAGACACACACACACTATAATCACATTCGAAGAAAATTAATATACTCTTGTAAAATAAACATTTTAGCAACCAAAAGGTCACGTATGCTCTCTATCTTTCACCAGTTTAGTAGATGTCATTGTCAATTAACAACAATACATTACAATAAAAATAATAATAATAATTATTATTATCAATATTATTATTACTACTCCTACCACAACTCCGAATATAACTGGAACTATATTTAAAAAAAAAAAATAGAACTATGATCATAGCCCAAACCCATAGCATTTTGGATTAATACAGTTTCAAATCGTCTGGTCTGATCCCGAGGACGTTCATATGGGCCCAATTAATTGGAAAAACTTTATTGGTAATCTTTATTACCATGATGGGCTAGGTCCAAGCCTGACTATCGGAATCCTTCACGCGGAACCGCTCATATTTCAAAGGCCTCTTAATGAAAAATGACAAAACTACTATTAGAATTGTACTTTACTTGGAGATGGAATTAAAGAAAGGGACAATGGAATTTCAAACACAAACAATTCATAGCAAATTTTACCACTTAAACTCATTATTCACTAATTGAAAGACTTTTTTTTTTCTATCTTGGTGTTGAGAGTTTTAAATGGTTTTTCTTTGTCCTGAGCTTGACCACCCCCTTAAAAGTAAAGTGGATGATTGATTACTTTTTTGTATGCATGAATACTACAAGTAATTAATCAAGAAACGTAAAGCTTAAGATAACCAAAGTGACACCAGATCGATTCCATTGGTTGGATCTTACCATAAACATTAGACGCGCATTGAATATGTGTACGAAAGAAAAAGGGCAAAAAAGTTGAGTAATGGTAAAAAGATTTATGCAAATTCGTGATGGAAAATTTTGGTATCAAATGGATATGATTATGTTCATGTTACAGTACTTGTAACCAACGCAGAGAAAAACATATATAAACACTTAAATTGAAACCAGTCCAATCATTGTACATCGAAACAGTAGCGTGTTGAGATGTTTCTGAAACTCTGAGCAAGTAGTAAAAGCAGTAAAGTTTTTGACATCAAATGAATACGTCAAAAAACTAATAACGGAGCACTAAATAAAGATTTTCAGATTTGGGCAAGACATACTTGGCCAGGCATACTAAGGGGGCAGTAGCCTTTCTTTGAAAAAGCGAAAAATTAGAGGGAAAAAGAGGGGAAAAAAAAGTAAGAGAAAGACGCTTTACCTAAAAGCTTTGACAAAAACTTGTGGACACCAAAACAACCATCCTAAGAATGCAAGGCTGGGAGCACCAGTGCACCGGAAAATTCTAAGGTAGACAGAGTTTGCGGCATCACTTGTGAACTTTGTGATTTAAAAAGAGTGAAATATAATGATGCAAGCTAATTTAAGAAAGTAACATAAGAATACTCATGTACAGTAGATCTAATCCATATAAGAATTTTTACCAATGTACCAATGTCGCAGATGGTGGATAACTAATAATATTGGCCTCAGTCTTGTAAGTTTTCTTTGTTACATTACCACTCATATCATTTATTCTTTTTCTTTCCAAACAAAATCTATTTTTATGTTGATTGCTGATTTGTGGCTTCAAATATTGGATGCTCGGATTGATTAATGTTCTTTGGTATATTTTTCTCACGAACCACCATAAATATCTCCTATTAAATTCTAACTTTTAGTTACAAATTGATGCAACACAGCATAGGATAGGTTTAGTTATTATTTTTCTAGAAAAGAACTCTTCAGACATGTTTCCCAATATTATTACACAAAATACACCTCATAAAACAAAACAAACAATTTTACAACAGCAGTTTTCTTAAAAAATCATTGTAAAACGTCATGTATACGGAGAGCCATGATTGTGTAGGGATGTTCCTATTTTCCAGAACCAGTACCATTTAATTATTGGATCTACTCAGTACTCATCATGCTATCCACGTGACAAGGGCTATTGAATTTTAATCTCAACACAACAATACAAGTATATTGACTAAATTATCAATCATGATAAGAAGTAATTTTGCCCTATTGATATTTATTAAAAAAAGAAAAAGAAAAAGAAGAGAAGCCTGAGTTATCGACTAATTAATCAAGCATTGCTAAATCATAAGTTTAAGGTGGATAACAGTGCTGATTAGAAGTGATGTTCACTTTTGCTTCCTTGTTAATCCAGCTAAAAATTATTTTTATCTTCATCTTGCCTTTTTAGGGGCCTAATTTTTTTCCAGTTTGGCAATCACATTTTAGAAATCAGTTGTTGGCTTACTTTATTGTGTTCTTTGTTCTGGAACTCATCTTGGTACTTGACAATTTGATGATGTTAGTATGAGTTTTGGGTCATGCTATAATTAACCACTTCACCAAATGCGTAAACATGATTTAGCCATCAGCTCAACAACATTATTGATAATCTTTTTAGTACTAAGCATCCTAAGATTATTAGTTGAATGGTTGACAATTGTGAGTAATTACAAGTGTCAGGGACTCATTCCCCAAAAATTTTCACTATATGTATATCACAACTCATTCTCCAAAAACGTTCACTATATAAACAACGAAACATGGGCAACCGGAAAAATAATTTAAAAAATACGGCACATAGGTAACTGCAAAAATAATTTTAAAAAATATAGGTAACGGCTGCCTTTACAACTAGGTCAATTGTTAATTCACCGTTTAAGGCCTCCAAACATTTTCATGTTGTTGATTAAAAAAAAAAAAACATTTTCATGTTGGATTATTTTGCATTTGCATTATCGTGTTTTCTCGATTTTTTTTTTTTTTGTTCAAAAAAAAAATCAAATGGTTTATAGCTCTAAATGTCAAGGTAAAACTACTACTATAGCTTGGCATGGTTTCTGACGTGACAAAAAATGGAAAAGATGATATCGACGAGTTGTTTTTAACAGACGAGGTCACCTCTAATACAAAACAATGTCAGAAATATATGGGGGTTTATCCCGAATGTAAGTACCTTTGAGAGGGAGAACGAGAAGCTTTTATACTAATAGAAAGAGATAAAAAGGTATGATAAAACATATGCTATGGGCTAATAGTCTACATAGCATAATTCAGTAACAATATCAGTGATAGACTTAACTTGTGTTGGAAGGAGCGGTCATATTTAATACACTTCGGACCAAGTGATGGGCAGTTGTCGCATAGGCTTGCTAACACGTAGTTCAGCTATGAATTATGCGCAACTTCTTGAGGTGTCTTATCCATCTTAGGAGGAGGTAGAGAACACAGATTCCATTAACCAATTCAATATTTATCCCCATAACCTAGATATATAAGCATTTCATAAGTAAATTGTAAACCATACAAATCACTTTCCTTATTTTTCTTTTTCACCCATTGAATTGTTTCTTAGTCTATTAGTCAAGACGTTGAGCAATATCGTTTAAATAATAAATATTAGAGAGAGAAAAGCAATGATTTTGCTTAAGTCTTTAATTTATTCACTACTAAAAAAGAAGTCTTTAGTCACACATTTAATATGACACTTTTTTCCAAGCGTTATCATAGTGATTTATTGTGACACTCAGTAGAGAATGTCATTAAAAGGATTGAAAAAATGATAAAACCTACGTTATATTAGAAATAAAATTTTTTCCAAAAAGGTAGGATATACACCTAATATGACACTTTTCTTCCAAAAAAGAGGGGATATACACCTAATTGTCATAATACTTATAGTAACGTTAAAATAGACGACGCTCCCAATGAGCGTCATTATAGTTAAAACATTATTAAATGTACCTCTTTTCAAAGTCATAAAAGGCCATTTTTGTAATAGTGATTAAAAAATTTTTATCCGATTTTTTTTAGTAAATCAAGAAAAACATCTTCTTTCATCCATGTATTCTCTCCCCGTCTCCCACGGTGCACTTTTCTGTTTTTCTTTCCTTTGCAATTTGTTAGATGTTGTTACATAGTATACACTAATATTATGGATATGTTCTCAATAAGTTTTTTAACCAATTTTTAGATTGTAAATTAACAATAATTTGTATTAATAGTGTTATCCATTAAATTTCAAATTAAATTTTAAATTTTTTGTACAACTAAATAATCTCAAATTAGTTATACAAAAAATCTAAAATCGAATTTGAAATTTAATTGATAACACTATTAATACCGATTTTTGTTAATATATAATCTAAAATTTGTTAAAAAATTTATTAAGAACAAACATTATATGATCTGATAGATGATATTTACATAATCCACAGTGATATATATTATTTGAGTACGGTATGATTTGTAGAGCTGTCAAATATTCAATTGCAGAACTGTTTATCCATAGAACGGAATTATTACAAGTGTTGTCCGGCCTTCCATCAAAAAAGAGAGAGGTTTCTTTATCGTCCTCGTGCCAAAATTAGGCGAATGCGTTGCAGAGTTGCAGGAGTCACCAGTGTTGACCACACTAAACTAGTCAATTCTATTGGCTATTCCCTGGGCCCCGCACCTGTTGACAAATCTAAAACTCCATTGGTAGATTCTCCACACGCGCTCATATAAGCACGTGGTACCAGGTACAACCTTTTCTCTTCTCTCACTTCTTTTTTTTTTTTGAAGAATTCTTCTCTCACTTCTAACCTGTTTACAACAACAACAAAAGTTTTTAACATAAGACTCGCCCACTGTCCTGGCTCTCCTTCTTCCAATAAGGCTCCCTCTCTGTTTCCTCTCTCTCCGTAGACTGTTTGTTTACCTCACGTTCAGCTAACCAATTCCTCGAATACTTACCATACATGCTCACTGCTGCAATCCTATACAATCTTTCTTTCTGGTCAGCTGGCCACTCGCCGGCTTGTAACTCCGGCGACGTACGGAAAACCCATGTTGCCTTAGGTGAGTTTTTCTGGATAAATTGACTCAAAGTTAACTTGGGTTTTTCCTTTGCCAAAATGATTCTCCTCAAACCGAAACCAAATACTCACGGAGCTCGTCAACTACCTCTGACCAATAAAAAGCTCCGACTTTTGCATTGATTTTTCGGGGAAATTTCTCCAATTCTTGCTCCCATTTGCTAAAAAGTTTCAGTTTTTCCAATGTCAAACGTAAATTTGAACCCAATTGACGTGGCGGGTTTAGGCGAAGACGTGGCGTTGAAGGCCGTCAACAAGCGATATGAAGGTCTTGTAACTGTCCGTACAAAGGCTATCAAAGGGAAAGGAGCTTGGTACTGGGCTCACCTGGAGCCCATTCTCATCAGAAACCCCGAAACCAACCTCCCTAAGGCTGTAAAGCTCAAGTGCACCCTCTGTGATGCTGCGTTTTCGGCCTCAAACCCCTCAAGGACTGCCTCTGAGCATCTTAAGAGGGGGACTTGCCCCAATTTTAATTCTCTCTTGAAGCCCATTTCCCAGTTGCCTCCATTAGCTTCCCCTTCCTCGCAGAATCATCATCGAAAGCGGAGCTCCCAGCAAACTGCCACAGGTACTTCTTCCAGCTCGTACCAAGTTATCATGTATGATTCTTCTCGAGTATTTGGTGAAATCGGGGTTAATTCACCTGTTCAAATTGCACAAACACCGTTAGTGAATACGAGCAGTAGTACGGGGTTGAGTCAACAGCATTTGGTTTTGTCTGGTGGGAAAGAAGATTTGGGTGCATTGGCAATGTTGGAGGACAGTGTAAAGAAGCTGAAAAGTTCGAAATTCTCCCCTGGTCCAGCCTTGAACAAGGAACAGGTTGATTCAGCTTTTGATTTGTTGGCTGATTGGTTCTACGAGTCATGTGGGGCAGTGTCATTTTCAAGTCTTGAACATCCCAAGTTCAAAGCTTTCCTTAACCAGGTGGGCTTGCCTTCCTTGTGTAGAAGGGAAATTTCGGGTTCAAGGCTTGATTCTAAGTTTGAACAAGTCAGGCTGGGGGCAGAAGCTAGAATTAGGGATGCGTTGTTCTTTCAAATCGCTTCAGATGGATGGAAGGGTAACAACTGTAGGTGTGGAGAAGAAAGCGTGATTAAGTTTTCGGTAAATCTTCCTAATGGGACAAATGTGTTCCAAAAGGTGGTCTGTATAGGTGGTTCGGTACCATCACAGTATGCGGAGGAGGTTTTGTGGGAGACAACAAGAGGAATATGCAGTAATGTTGTGCAAAGATGCGTAGGGATAGTTGCAGATAAGTATAAAGCCAAGGCATTGAGGAATTTAGAAATTCAACACCATTGGATGGTCAATTTATCTTGTCAGCTTCAGGGTATTACTAGCTTAATCAAGGATTTTAGTAGAGAGCTTCCGCTTTTCCAAACTGTAATGGATAATTGTTTGAAGATTGCCACGTTTTTTAATAACAAGTCTCAGATTAGAAATAGCTTCCACAAATTTAGGTTGCAAGGAAGTCGAACTTTCTGGCTTGATTAGAGTTCCTCATCCTAAATGTGATTTGTCAAAGAACTTTTATTCCGTTATGTTGATGATAGAGGATATATTGAGCTATGCACGGGTTCTACACTTAGTTGTATTGGATGATTCATACAAGGTCATCTGTATAGAGGACCATATTGCTAGAGAAGTTTCAGATACGATTCAGGATGTTGCATTCTGGAATGATTTGGAGGCTGTTCATTCCCTGGTGAAACTGATCAGGGCAATGGCTGAAGATATCGAGGCTGAGAGGCCTTTAGTTGGGCAATGTCTTCCTTTGTGGGAAGAGTTGAGAACTAAAGTAAGGGACTGGTGTGTAAAGTTCAGCATTGCCAAGGGCCCTGTTGATAAAATTGTTGAAAGACGATTCAAAAAAAATTATCATCCTGCCTGGTCTGCTGCATTTGTGCTTGATCCTTTATACTTGATAAGGGATGCAAGCGGGAAGTACCTTCCACCATTTAAGTGCTTGACACATGAACAAGAGAAGGATGTGGATAAGCTCATAACACGATTAGTTTCAAGGGAGGAAGCTCATATTGCATTAATGGAGCTTATGAAATGGAGATCAGAAGGGCTAGACCCATTATATGCTCAGGCAGTTCAGGTAAAACAACAAGACCCTGTGACTGGGAAAATGAGGATTGCGAACCCTCAAAGCAGTAGGATTGTTTGGGAAACTTGTCTGAAAGAGTTCAAGTCGTTGGGTAAAGTTGCTGTCAGGCTTCTCTTCCTTCATGCTACTTCGTTTGGGTTTAAGTGCAATTGGTCAGTCATGAGATGGATTTGTGCACAAGGGCATCCCCGGATTTGCCTGGAGAGGGCTTACAAGATGATGTATGTTGCTGCTCATGCAAAGCTTGAAAGACGAGATTTCTCTAGTGCAGAGGAGAAGGATGTGGAATTGTTTGGTGCTGCAACTAGTGTGGATGACATGCTAAATGCTGTCTTTGTGGATGCAAACTCAGTGTAATGCATTTTCTTTTGACTGCTGTAGAACTGTAATTTAGGATTTCTTAGATTCTCTCCACTTCTATATTTTGCAACTCCTAGTATCGAATTTTGAAGATAGGTTGCTAGGGGAAGAGAGAGAATCAACCACTTGTATTATTAGAAACTGCATATAGTAGCATGATTTCTTCGCCCATTTGATGGGAAACAGAAGAGGTTCTTGTGTGAACACAGCTATTATTTTTTTACATTATATATCAGTCCATGGAAAAGAGCAAGAACTCATCAATATTCTGAGTGTTAGCATAACTTGCGACAATGATATTCATAACCTTGTGCATTGTACCATGCAGCTATACTGGCCATTGGTTTAAGGCTGTTCATTGTTTGCATTGAGGAGCCATTCTTTCTGGTGAATAGTGAATATGAAATTTCTCTAAACAACTTCAGAACGTTGTTAGATACCAATCAAACTGCCTTAATAACATTTTTATTATAAATTTCTCATCTTTTAATGTACTAGCTGACTGGAACTAGATATGCTATCGTCTTTTTTGCCCTGTAAATACTTGGCTGCTTATCTTCTATTGACAGATCACATCTACACTTTCCAACCATCTGCAATCTGTGAGCCATCATGAGTGTTTCTGGCCGGGTGATGAAAACAGGCCAAGATTTGACTTTCAATAAATTTTTTTTGGTTTCTATAAGTCTTATGTGAATTATTATCTTGTAATTTACACTGGCTTGGACTTTTCATGTTTATAAAGTATTAGAGATAGAATACATATCATCTTGGCTGACCTTCAATGTAGAATGTTGATTTTGAATAGTTATTATAGGTTCATGTTATGTAAAAATAAGGATAAAAAAAATTTCCTGAGAACTTTTATTTTCACTGATATCTGTAAGTTCTGGTTATGAATTTCATGTTTTAGTACCGGTGTTCAAGCTAGTTTCCATTTTCCCAGTATAGTCTTTTTCCTTCTAAACTGTCACGAGATAAAAAATCTTTTCATTTCGCCTTAAACTTCCAACCAAAATGGTATTCGTGAGGGTTTCTTTGGAGTATGCATGTAACTTTCTGGATAATATTTTGCTAATATCCACTTCAAAGTTGATTATTAGGTGTGTGGTTCTTATATTCCTTTGGGATCACATCAAGAATCAAACAGACCTGATGCTGCATGTGGTGGATTCTCCTAAGATTAGAATTTTAAAGTTCTTTACCACATGCTTAGCATCTCAAAATTTGATAATATGCTGCTTATTCTGTTTACATTCTAAGCAAAAATATGATTGCTAGACTAAATCAGGATTTTCTAAATCATTCTTGCCAAAGTGGGAAGTTAATAATGAAATCATGGTAATTTTTTGAATTTACAACACTTCTAACATTATATGAACACCATGTTTATTAGTTAGCTCGAATAATGATTGCTTCAAGGAAGTCGTATTTGATAGCTAGAGTAGTTGAACTTTGTCAGGAATGACGTTTCAGATGTACATGAAATATGCATCTGTTTGAATTCGGGTACCTTCCACAGTAGTTGGGGGCTCCTGAATCTGTTGTGTGGAATGCTTGCTAACTGTGACTTCTGTTATTGCACTGGTCAGTGTGGGAAAGACGGGAAGCAGATCTTTGTCGTTAAAGCTCTGTTTATTCTCATTAAATGTCCAAAAAGTCCTTTTCCAGATTAGGCAAAAGCCTTACCATGATGAATGGCTTTCCATCTCACTGTTTTATTTACAGTCAAAGAAAAGTTAGGATTAAAAGTATGCTTTCTGGTCAAAGCTAAATTCTCTCTTTCCTGTATCTGCGCATTTAACCTTCATTATTTAAACTTAGGTCTCAGATTGCAATACTAAGATAACTTGTCTTCTCAACATCCAAAACTCTGGCTGTCTGGCAGGGCCCTTTGCTGACTTTTCTCATCAATGTTGAAAAAATGGATTTATTTTTATAGTGATGAGTTGGTAACGTGCCATGATTTTTAAGATGTCTTTTGATGGAACCGTAAGCAAGGGAAGTTGTTAGCCTTACTAACTGCTTATCATAGTTGACAGGGATTTTGCAACGAACTCGAATTGATTTATGAGTTCTACTTTCGTACATCTATGGTTGACTGTATAGTTCAGTGGTACTATTTTCTTACTTTACACGTTTATATACGCTGAAACAGGCATCAGGCATGCATATTGGTGAGTTATGCCTACCATCTAGCTTACTGAGAAATTGATTAAATCTTGCTCTTCTCACTAGTTGAATTTTAATGTTTGATTTTGTTATTTTTTTCTCACTCTAGATCTTTTTTGAGAAACTTCGGGTGCCAAAGATCCTGAGGTAAGTTTCAGTATTTGAGCAATTTTTAGGTGAGGGGAAACTGAAGACAACAGAAACTGATATCCTTAACCACTTGATTTCATCTTGCAAGAACTGTTGGAAGCTGGATTTACGGATTCAGGCAACGCTGCAGCTGGAAGGTAAAGGTTTCAATCTACTAGACTTACGCTCATCATGGCCTCTTGAAGCCTTTACGTGAATAGTACAAGGAATGGTGGAAAAAGTAGGCTGATAAATACTGAATGTAGGGCAACATCGCATATGGCTTTATGAATTATTCATTATCCCGTACCCATAATTGCAAAAGTAGTGCTCTTCTTTTGGTATTCAATCATTCCTTTACTACATCTTTGGTTGCAATTCCAGTAGATTTTCCGAGAAATCATAGTCCATTGTCACTTTTTCTCATGGAGCCCAATAAAGCACTTAGAAGTTTGAATGTTGAACCACCTTCCAAATTCCCTTAACCTTTTCATGCATGTTAGAGAGGTAGTACTAATTAATTAACCAAAAAAAAATGCACCTAAAAAAAAAGCATCTAGGCAAATAAGTAAAACATATGGGTTCTTTTTTTTTTGGTTGGTGATATTGTGTGCTTCATTTTATTTTATTTTTTAATTTTTTTTGGCTTGGATTGGATGATTAATGGAGTGACAGACATCATGTAGATTAGGAGAACTAATGCTGACTGCTCACCTACTAGTAAAAGCTTTTTCAGTCGTATGATATAACAGGTGGAGAAGACAAACATGATCAGTGGCAGAGGACAACATAGTGTAGTGGAATCTCCCAACTTTGCATGCTCCTCTCTTAATAATCCTCCTTTATAGCATCTCGTTCCTTGATTATTCGTCTGAGCTTAAGTTTTTGAACATGATCCCAAACTAATTCGGGAACACCGGACGGCTCTTATGGATAGACACTGTAATCAAGCAACGTGAATATTATTCTAGTATACTTGCCTTCTGTGAAGCGTTCGAAATTGTGATATGATACGCATTTGGTCAAGTTTAAGAATCAAAATATCCCTCCAATTTTTTTTTACCAAAAAAGGGGAAAAAAAAAAAAAAAACAGCATCTTGCTATCCTTGCCAAATTTTTGTACAATTTCCGTTTCGCCTGTAAACAGCCACTGCTAGAAGAACTAGAATATTTATGTAGAGGATCCTTAATTTTAATGCACATACATAAAGACGAAACTGTCTGTTACAAGAAATTGTAGATATACCCTAAAGAAAAATATTTGTTTTATGCATTCAGATTTAGAAGCAGATAAATAAATGAAGAAATGTGGAACTATATTCAAACTAAATCTAGGAAGCAAGAGCAGGAAATGATTGTAATTATGAGAATATAGCGAATACTATCATTTGATTGCCATCATAAGGTAAGCTGTTATGTAACCATTAATGCAAATGTAGTTGGGACCGCGAAAACTATCCAAACAATTTCTAGAATCCATTTCGCTGGGGGTTGGGGGGGGGGGGGGGGGGGGGGAGTAGTAATACTGAGGGAGTGGTTGGTTGAGAGGAATGTGTGTCATTAGTAATGACTCCTGTTGTTCATGTTTGTAAAAATAATTATTATTATCATTCAATGGAATGGAATGGAATGAAAGTGAATAATTGGATTGTTAATGATTCCCTCCAAAATACTATTCTATCAAATCCATTAACCTTATGATTAAGAGCAAAAATACACCCCTTAGAAAACACACATCTCTTAAGCTATTCACTTCCTAATATACTATTCTTCTCTCTCTTTCTCCCGGCTCTCTCTCCCCCCTGATGTCTTTTAATTTTGAATATTCTTAATTAGTATTCTACAAAAATTTTTTACATTCAATTTTTTTTATAAAATTTTGAACTAAAAATCAAGAATATATAGTACTCTATATTAATACAATAAAAATGACTTTTTTAAGGTTATCATTTGCATAAACTCAAATTAGAGCATGACTATATTTAAAATTGAAGTAGTCTTTTTAAAAATTTTCTTTAAAAATATACAAAATAAGAAATTTAAAAAACATGCATATCATAAATAAAAGATTTAAAAATTTTAAAATTAACTTGAAAGTCATTCTAGTAAACCAAACAAGTATTTTTATAATGATATCCATTTCATTATTAAACCAAACATGTTGGAGAGAATCATCAAAGCCCATACTCATAGTAGGATTAATCATACTCATAGTGATAGTGAGTGAAAAATTTAAACCAAACGGCCCCTAAATAAATTTTATCGTTTCTTTGATTTTTCAGCTTTTGCATAACAGAGAGCATTATAGGATCAATCTAATCGATTCGTGCAGCACATTTATACTTAGGATCTATTTGGTTCAAATTTTTCAATCACTATCATTATTGATATTTTAACCTTACAATAAGTATGAGTTTTGACAATTCTCCTCAACATATTTGGTTTAATAATGAAATGAAAATCATTATAAAACTATTTGTTTGGTTTTTGTACAATAAGGAATGACTTTTGAGTAAAATTTAAAATTTTTAAATCTTTTTCTATATTTAACATATCTTTTAGATTTTTCATTTTGTATTTTTTTTTAAAAAAATCGAAAGGCCTTTTCAATTTTATATAAAACCATGCTCTAATTTGAGTTTTGTGTAAATGTTAACATTAAAGAACCAAAAAAAAAAAAAAACTGTTTTATTTTGGGTTTCTACCCATAAATCAAAAGGATTAATGAGTTTGATAGGATAGTATTATAGAAAGAAGGATGGAGACCCAGTTTAACACTTTTATTATAATTGAAGAATAGTAATACCTATTTTTCAAACATAAAAATAGGTATTATTATTACACACATTGATTTCGTCTATGATTCTCCTAAACCAAACACCTCCTGGTCTCCTTGCATAATTTACACAGTCAATGTAACTGATAAAGGAATAACATCATAAATGATTGCTTCCATTAGATCTTTACTTCAATTGCCTATATGTTATGATACATCATAATTGCTAGAGGAAATGCATCATGATTATTTTCTGATATTCTTCTTATCATTCCATTATTACGTTTTGTAGGGCGAAAACTATGACGGCTAAACTAACTCTTTTGTTCTGATCCCTCTAAAGCAATTGCCAGTATATAGGTCAAAATCGTAAGAGGCTGCATTAAAACGCATTACAATTCGGATATGCTAATACAATGCCAATGCTCACCCTCATATAGCTTAATCCATCTTCCTCGTATAGTAGTAGCACAGTAGTATAGTACTGAAAATAGTTTAGATTAGAATTAATTCAATATAGAGAATATGTGAAACCAATATTTTGTTGGTTTATACTTGCAAAAAGGATACGCCAAAAAAAAAAAAAAAAAGAAAATCATGAGTAGTTATGTAGTGTTGTGTCAACATCCTACTTGATACACAACAGATTAAGTACATTGCACATGACTTGCTGTCTAAATTTACTGGTTGGTCATAAACTGTTTTAAATATGTTCACTTCTCATGAATTTCTATCTACTATAGAACACAATGAGCATCCAATGTTTTCATTACATGTACGTTCTCAGAAAAGTTAAAAATAAAAAAGGGGGCACCAGTAGACTAATTGGTTTGGCTCGACTTCCACCTTCTCTGGTCTCTGCAGTCTTACAATGCGAAAGCCCGGCACTGTCTGGATCCAACGCCAGTTCGTTTTATGAAAAACTAATGAAACAGACAGGTGCTAAACTATGTTATTTGCCAAGCCAGGACCATTTATGATATCAAGGAAAATACAGAACCTGTAAGCATAATTACGGTGCCCAGGTCCAGAGCTCATAACAACCGGACTTTTGATCCAATGTCATTCTTTGCAAAACTGATTGTCGTCCAAAAAACTCCTTAATCGTTTGTCCTCAAATATAGCAAGCCTCAAACTTATCAAAAAAGGAAAAAACCTAATAAACCTTATTCAGCACAAAGCTGTGCACTGACTGCCTCCATCAGCCCATTGCATATCTGCTAACCAATATCCCTAAAGGCACCTAGGCCATGGGGTATGAAATCTGTAGTGCTCCAAGAAGAATACCCAAGATCTTTAATTGTCTCAAAATAGTGGGTGGTCAGATGAGGTCCATCACTTCATCTAATTGCCAGTACATCAGGTTGGGTGGATTAATTCACAGAAACAGTTTAATTTTGTACTTTAGCATAAGCTTTTAAAGTAACTGAATTGAGCCTCAAAATTACAGAGGGTTCAGTGTATGCACGTGTGGCTTGGTGGCTAGACAGCTTTGCTCAAGCTGGACTCTTTAACTATATTTTTCAACATTTTTTATACGTGCACATTGATGCCACCACATTAAGCAGGACTTAGGCAGGGCCAAGCGTAATCTTTGCTCTCTTTTCATCATTTGTTTTTCATTACAGTATATGTTAGACGGTTCATTACGGTATATGTTAGACAATCATTATTAACAATAAATCAAAGTTATTAAGGAGGAAAGTTTCAAGAAGTGTAGGTTTTAATACAAGAGAATCTGCACGTATATTTTATCACCCTCATCATATGATCTCTTTAGCCATTGAACGAAATCAGAAAAATGGGACACCCCACTATGCGAGAAAAACCAAAAGACAAAAGAATTTATGCACGTTACTTCTCTGTCATTTGAATGTGCTTTCATGGGAGACAACTCGACCCGATCTAGATCTCTGTAATGCTATCCAGAGGCAAGGTTTACACTCTTCCATTCTGCTTCAGAATTGCTAGTTATTTTAATGTGCTGAATCCTTGGAGGGTACAGGTTAGGTTCTCTGGACCAAAACTAAAGGATTCATGGAGTACTCCACATGCATCCGTATGCGAGTAGTGCTGTCATTTTTTGCTTCATATTGGATGACTCTAATCAATAAGGAGTATGGACAATGGAGGCAACATTTTATGCTGTCTTTTCCATCTACAAATTATTCTTAATTCTTTAGTTAGGGCTAAGACTAACCTAGACATTTAGTAACGATTTTACTGAACACGGAACTAAGTTCTCTAAGACAAACGAGAAGGTAAAAAAATGGAACAAGGGCGAATTGTTGGTAAATCGTTGCCCTTACCATAGTCAAAGATACAGGAGCAATGCGATACTCACTCACCTCCCAGCCTTGATTGCCAATTGAAAAAGGAAAAAGAATAAAAATTCTTATTTTGGGTTATGAAGTATTGTCCTTGTTCGTATCTGGTACGTGTTGATTCGAAACACATGTTATGGAATGATTCAGGCAAGAACTCTTCTCTGGTTTTGGTTTTGTGTTAGCACATAGTTTGTTATTGTACTTTCCACTTGGATTGGATTTGTCCCAAAGGAATCTCGTTACAGTAAGTTTTTCTGTTGCCTTGTCGTTTTAGTATCAAGAAATATTGATACAAGTTGCATCTTAATAGTACTGACCAATAAATGGTGTCTCAACTGTCTCCCACTTGGGAGGACATCACGACTAATGAGGGATTAATTAATTAATGGTGCATTACCAGATACAATCAAACAAGTAATGTGGAGCATATTTCAATTAAACAATTCCAGGATGATTCTCAGTGCAGCCTCCAGGAAGTTCACCAATTCCATTTTCTTCGCTCCTTTTTTTTTTTTTTCGATATTTTCCTTTTCCCATGTTAGGCAAATTTTATCTTCCCTAGTCCTAGATTTAACTGAAAAATTAATCAACTTCGCCATCACTGTTTCCTTTGAAAAAGAACGCACTCCCTTCTATTTCATTATGGTAAAGTAGGTGCATTTTTCGCTTACCCTGTGGCTTCACTCCCACATCCTAATGGTTAGCAGCGAGTAGAGTTTTGAAGCAGACAATTCGGAGACCTGGTAAAAATACTAAGGAAAAACCAAAAGGTACGCTGATTGATTAGGTTGAAGACCAGTACTGCAAGCGACGACATAATTTGTACTCAAATTCTGACCTTATTAATGGCAACTTGTGGATTAAATAGTACAGCGAGAGTAAAACAAGGGATTTCCAATTACAATCAGTTAGTCATTAATATTTTAATATTGCCAGCGAAGCGCAATTCTTTTACTGTGGCATCCTTCATGACCAAGTTCTATATAAATCCAACACGCATGGCTGGGACAATTAGATCTACATCCAAGGTTGAAAATTCTACAACTTCTCCAAAAAGTCTTGAGAAAGATGGCTTACTGGTCTGCTGAAAATGCCACCAAAGCATACCTCAAAACTATGAAAATGGTGAGTATGACAAGGTCACAATCTTTAAAGTCCATTATTATTTATTTCTTGCCAACAAAAATTAATGCTATTAGTTTCTTTTAGTTATTGATTGTAGTCTGATTTTTTCTTCAGGGAGAGAGTTGTAAAGAGCCAAATGGAGCTGAATTCATTTCAGCTCTTGCCGCCGGAAACAATGCGCAATTAATCATTATTGCATGTGCCAGCGTTGTGGACTATACTACATTAGCCCTGGTGGCAGCGGCTCAACAAACCGGTGGACGTGTAATCTGCATCCTTCGTGGGCAAGAAGAACTACATTTGTCTGAAAAGATCTTAGGAAGTAATGCAACTCAGGTTCAGATTATTATGGGGGACGCCCAGATGATGCTTTTAAACTACTACGACGAGGCAGATTTCATAGCCATTGACTGTAATCTTCAAAGCCATGAAGGAGTTCTCAGAACCATACAAGAAAGCACCAGACGAAAGAATACCATAGTCTTAAGTTATAATGCATTTTGTAAGGGGTCCTGGAAGAAAGGCGGTTTTCATACTCAGCTGTTACCTATAGGGGAAGGATTGCTGCTGACCAGAATAGCCGCAAATGCCAAGATATCAGGACGGAGAAGCCACTGGATTGTTAAAGTAGACAAATGCACCGGTGAAGAACATGTATTCAGGATCAGATCACCTCAAGGAAGAGTTATTAAAGCTTAAGATAATGTTTGTCCCAGAAGATAGAGCTATATTGCTAGAGAGAAGTAGTTTGAGCCCTTTATGGTCGAATGATTTCTATTACAGATGACAAATGTAAATACTAAATTTTTGCAATATACTCTTAATTAATGACCATTCAAACTTTTGTATAGTTCGAATTATCATTTGTTTTAGCAGATGAAGGTACATCTCATTTTTTGGTTGGGAATAATTCCAGATAAGATATACTCTTTGTCTGTGATCGATCTTCATATGCTCAAAGGTGGTTAGAAAAACATATGAAGAGAGAAGAGAGGAACCTTAAAGGACTTGGTGATACATCTTAGCCTTCTCACGCCTGAGCAAAGGGAATTTGTAGGCTTTTATGGTCCAATATATCAGGCGTCTGAAAAAATTATTGTTCTTAGTAAAGGAACAACAAGAATCATACATCTATCTTCCCGAGTGATGATATCAGGCAAAAGACCACGGGATAAGACTGCAATATAGGATTGAAAAGCAACAATAATTTTACACAGTTTAGTCCTCAATGAGAGGACTCTGCATTCCAATGCCAAATCTTAGAGAGTCCATCAGTGAGTGGTTAGTAGCAACCTATCTCAATCCCAGAATTAGCTAGCATTCAAATATTACACTATAAGTGCCGTAGAAAATGAAGTCACGAATTCTAGGAAAAGTTGGTACAGTTTCCAAGTTCTTGGAGAAGTGTTTCCATGTCAGGCCTTTCTTCTGGAGATTCATGGGCACACCAAAAAGCAATCTTAGCAAGCCTCACAGCATCAGGTTCAGAGAACCTTCCATCAAGATTTCTATCAATGAAGTCATGAACTCTTCCTACATCAGCAGCAGCTCGCATTGTGCTGGTTATTTTTTGCATACCAGAAAGAATTTGAAACAAAAGTACCTCGAAGGCATAAATATCACTTTCCTCTGTAAACCGGCCTGTGGTGGTGTATTCTGGAGCTAAATATCCCATGGCAGCACTAGACTTGAATGCTGGGAAAACAGTGTCATTGGTGAGAAGTTTGTGGAGACCCGAATCAGAAAGCAAAGGTTTGCTTAGCTGATCAATGAGCACATATTCACCTTGTACCCATGTAAATACTCAACACCTGCACGCGAAAATGATAAAGGGTAATGTAACCTCAACCAGTAATGAAAGTTAATAACATGCCATGCTCACTCACAGGCCAGTACACATGTCAATATTTTTACAAATGATGATCATGTAAAGCTATAAACAAGTCAAAGATAAACAGAATTGAGTTTTTAAAATAAAACAAAAAAAGTAGAAAAGATCTTTGAGACATGAGTCTGATGCCACTAGAGCAAGATCATGCACAGAAATAAGAACAAAGAAACGTTCAGTTTCAATTTGTAATCTGTGCAGCATTGAACTACTCGAATCGTAATTGCTGAGTATTTTATGATAATTTCACTGATCTGATTTTGTTAGTTGTAAAACTGTGTTGACATTGAAAAATTAGAGTTGGTCATCAAATTTGAGACTCCAAACATGCTGCAGCATCAATTGACACAATTCTCTTAGAAATTTCAGAAGATAAAGCTCACCTCTGGCAATGCCATTGATTATGGAAACTCTTGTGGACCAGTCAAGGACATGATCACCATCCACGTCAAGATACCGCAACAAGTTTCCATTTGGAATAAAATCATAAATAAGAAAACACTCTTTCTGGTCTTTAGAACAGCAGAAGCCTCTCAAACGAACCAAAATTTCATGCCTTAGCGAGGTTAGTATGTTCAGTCCCTTCAAGAACTCTAATTCATCTGACATGCAGCTAGTTTTGGAAATGCTCTTAGTTGCAACAACTGATCCATCTCTTAAAGTGCCTTTATAAGTAGCAGAGAAATTGCTCTTCCCCAACAAATTTTTCTCTGCAAAGTACCACGTAGCTGACTCAACCTCTTCCAAATTAAACCTAAAGTTCTGCGTAAACTCTTGGGAGACCTCACTAAAACATATACCGTGGTCACTGGTCACGGGTCGCCTTCCAATATACGATATAACAACGTTTGGCGAAAGCCAACATAAAACTTCTTTTTTCACCTTAATCTAAATACCGTGGAAGACTACTTATTTACGCCATATTTTCATCGTCCATGTTTGCGGTTGCTTTGAGAGGCTGCACAGATCCAAGTAACATAGTAATTTCGATATTTTTGGTCCCTTCCCTTGAATCCTTGACAGGGAAATGCTTCATGGCTGGAGTTGCCCGTGTAGCTCTTAAAGTTGCCGGCACATGACGGCGTAGCCATATGGGAATCAAGCGAAAACTACATTTTTTTTTTCCAGCTTGTGGAAAGATTTGTGTCATGCAACCAATTTATTTATTTTTTCAATATTTTTTAACTGGAAATCTGGAAGCGGAGGTAAACCTTTTTTTATAATTGCAGACCCACATATTGGAATGTGAATCTGTTCTCTGGCTTGCTGATGTTATTGGGTACCTGCACTTCGCCATAATCGAATGGCTCTGTTCTCTTACTTTTTACGCCCTTTTTTGAAGTAAGACATTATTCCAATAAATAATCTTTGTAAATGTCCTATGGTATGGTACCCCAGAAGAATGAAACGCTAATCCACCAAAACGGCCATTCATCAAAACAAAAGAACAACCAAAAAATGGACGGCCCATGCAATAATATTCATAGGCTCAGCAAGCTGCTTGGCTGAACAAGGTAGATATAACCTACTAATGCTGATGGTTCACGTCTTCAAATAACACTTCCCCCCCCCCCCCCCCCCCCCCGGCGGGTATACTTGAATGGCGTTCTCACTACAGCTTAACTCGGGTCCTGTGAACCAAAGCCCGTTGCCTATACTAAAGCCTGTTGCACTTCGTCAGCGACATCAAAATTATCTTGGAGGAGCCACCAATAAATAGAAATATTAAAGCCTATATATGATTGCAAGACTGCTTCACTGTGCCCATGATAATTTAGCATTTGTGAATCAAAATGAAGCCTAATTACAAGGGAAAAAATTATATACTTTTTGGCACAATGTAAGTGGAATATCTCAACTCCTGAGCATAATGGGGACCTCTTTTATTACAAATGATTGTAGTACTATTGTCTTTTATAGCAGTGTTCAAGTCTTCAAGGATGAGTATTTATTTATTTATGCAGCTATACCCAGCACCCTAAATAATAAAAAATGATAATTCCATTTGACATCAGACATCCATCTAGATGGTTGTTTTTTGAAGTTTTTTATAAAAATTATTACCATAAGAATTTTAAAAATTATTCTCAATAGATGAATTTTTTAGATAAAAAATTAATAAAAAAATATGTATAAAATTTTTAAAAAAAACACGTTTTTAGAAAATCAGAACCAAACAAACGGAGCCTATATATATGCACTGAGATCTTCAGATGGATCTTGTTTACTGCTTTAAGAAGCCCAACAAATTGTGAGGACATTGGGCTTCCGCACAACGGGCTATGTAGAGGACCACGTACACCTTGAACACCCAAAGGTACGTAAAGTACAATACGCAAATGAGATTCTGCACCACTTGGTATTGACTTTCAACTCCAAACTCTAGAAGGATAAAGAAAGAAACAAAAAAAAAACAAAAAAAAAAGAAGCAAAATACAAAAGGAAATTCTGGAATGAAGCCCATTGTAATAAGGCCCCGGTCGAATATCTTCCAACTCAACACCGAAACTTCTTGGTCCAGCCCATTTTTACCAATGCATAAATAAATAAAATTACGAAACAACCATCAGAATTTTCATATTTACATTTACGCCCCATTCGTTCAAAAACAAAACCGCATGGGGACAGCAGAAAGAGTGCAACAGACAGAAAAAAGTTGAGGAAGAAAAAAGGAGAACAAAAAATTGAAGAGAAAAGAAAAAATGGGGAAAGATCTGAGTGACGATCAAGTTTCTTCCATGAAAGAAGCCTTCACGCTCTTCGACACCGACGGCGACGGCAAGATCGCGCCGTCCGAGCTTGGGATTCTGATGCGTTCGCTGGGTGGAAACCCCACCCAAGCACAACTCAAGTCCATAATTGCCGAGGAAAACCTGAGCGCGCCTTTCGATTTCAGTCGGTTCTTAGACCTAATGTCCAAGCACCTCAAGCCTGAGCCATTCGATCGCCAGCTCCGCGACGCATTCAAGGTCCTCGATAAGGATGGGACCGGTTACGTCGTCGTTTCGGATCTCAGGCACATTTTGACTAGCATTGGGGAAAAACTGGAGCCAGCGGAGTTTGATGAGTGGATCCGAGAGGTGGATGTTGGATCCGATGGCAAGATCCGGTATGAGGACTTCATTGCCAGGATGGTTGCCAAGTGATTTCTCCTCCGCTCCTGTGAGTATACATATACACACGTGTGCTTAGGGTTTCATTAATTAGAAATGTGGTTTACATTTTGTTTTATTTTCACATTTTCTTTAAGGAGAATGGTATAATTGATGCATGAATTTATATGAAACCCTGTTGATGCATTGAGATTTAAGGCCTTTAATTATGTTTTAAATTTTTAACTGTATGCATCTTGGTACATTGTTAGATGCGCCATAAAAGGAAAAAGAACCTTTTTGATGAATTTTGTGACTTGATATGATTTTGAGGGTGACGTTGGAACACTATTGACAGAAGGAAGCTTTACTCCTTTGTCACGGCTTCATATGTTATGGGTTGCATGGTTTGTTTCTGATTCATGTAACTTTGTGTTGTTATCTGAAGCCAAGAGTAATGATCTCCTTGAAACCTATGCAAATGACATTTTGCATATGGACGTTTAAGGGAATAACATGTAAACAAATTGCAACTTTTGCGAAAGGTTGATGTTGGTATTCTCTCCTATTTTGCCTTTTTTGAACCTCCTCAAGGTAATATGAACAATGATCACTAATTGTGATGTAAGACAAGATTGAGGTGATCTTTCCTACAAACGCAAGAGGAAGATCAAAAGGGATTGGCACTGTTTATTGATGAACGGTACGTGAATAGTGGCGTAGTGTGAACAGTACGAGAGGGAAGAAGACAGAGAAAATTTGGGAAATCTCAAGAAACAAATTAAAATAATAAATTGAAACTTTATTAATCAATCTTTCTCTCTCTACTAGAATAGCCTAATAACAAAGGTATTTATAAATCTATGACTTACCTAAAAGAAAGAAATCTATTATAAATAGAATTTCTGTTTCCTAAGAAAACAAAACACTTAAAGAATATTCCTATAACAACTCTGACTCTAATTAGTTAACCTACCATAATTGAATAACTAAATAAAATAAAAACATACTTGCTGGAAAAATTCTTGCGAACATGTAAAAGACTAAAATACCTAAAATACCCTTAGATCTAAAATTCAAAATAACACTTTTAAGACAACTAATACAATACAAAGTTGAAGACAATTAATGAAAAGCATTAATTTTGCTTTTTCCAGCCTTTTGTTGACTGCATCATTCTCCCTCGGTTAGGAAAAAACTCGACCTCGAGTTTTGAAGTAGTGGAGAATAAAAATCCCAAAGATCAAAAACATCATCCACGAGATAGATGCATAGGCTCCATTCATAGAAGATTTTCTGTCCCTTTGCTATACGTAGCAACAAAGAAACTTGATTCTTCGTAGTCTGAAACAATGTTAGTCTCTCCAAAGACAAAGTCAATTGTTGGAGTGAATAGAATGGAAATTGCTTCTTGACTTTGCTCTTGGACTTGTACCATTTGTGATGTAACCACAACCTCTTTCATCTGCTTTGGTGCAACAAGGTTCATTAATTTGGATGAAATTTTGATGGACAGTCAAATTATTATCATGAAAGGGCTTGTTTGGAGGGGTAAGAATAGGCAAATCACTTTCATTGGGGGTAGGAAGTTCTTGATGTTTACTATTGTTGCCTTGGAATATTGGTTCAGAAACTTGTTTGGCAACAGGTAGTGTTGGAGAACTAGAAGGAGTTAATGGGGCATATTGCATATTAGAACTCAGATACTGAAGATCTGGAATGGGAAAGGCTTCAATGGGCTGTCTCCCAAGCAATAAAGCTTCAATTCGGTCAAGTCTACTAGGCATGCTAACTAAGGGATCAATAGAGAATTGCAAGGCATCCAATTTGCACTTCATCCTTTAAGAAAGCAACATCTTTTTTGGTACTCTCATAGTTTATTGATAAAGTTTCAAATCTTGAAGATAATTCTGCGTTTGTAACCATAATTATGAATGATGATGAAAAAAATATGGTTAATCAAGAGGAGGAAAGTTTGGGCTCTGATACCAAACTGATGTAGGACAAGATTGAAGTGATCTTTCCTACAAATGCAAGCGGAAGATCAAAAGGGATTGGCACTGTTCACGGATGAACGGTACATGAATAGTCGTGCTACAGTAGCGTAAACAGTAACGAGAGGGAAGAAGAAAGAGAAAATTTGGAAAATCTCAAGAAACAAACTAAAACAATAAATTGAAACTTTATTAATCAATCTTTCTCTCTCTACTAGAATAGCCTAATACAAAGCTATTTATAAACTTATGACTTACCTAAAAGAAAGAAATTTATTATAAATAGAATTTCTATTTCCTAAGAAAACAAAACACTTAAAGAATATTCCTATAACAACTCTGACTCTAATTAGTTAACCTACCATAATTGAATAACTAAATAAAATAAAAACATAGTTGCTGGAAAAATTCCTGCAAACATGTAAAAGACTAAAATACCTAAAATACCCTTAGATCTAAAATTCAAAATAACACTTTTAAGACAACTAATACAATACAAAGTTGAAGACAATTATGAAAAGCTTTAATTTTGCTTTTCCAGCCTTTTGTTGACTGCATCAGATTGATTGCTGAACTCCAGATTCTCTTTTATGTTTACTCTTTAAAATGGATCCTGCTGGCATACTTGGTTGTGTTGAACCAGCAGCTGAATCCTTAGCCAAGCATCGGTCTAGAATTATTGTTGTAATCATGGGCCATGTATGCTATGTTTAGGCTTTCTTTTCTTTATCTCTCAATTTTCCCATTATTAAGAGGAAGTTTGGAGTTTGAATATGTTTTGTACCTAATAGGCCTTTGCAGAAGGAGAAAATTACATTATCTAAACGCGTAAAGAGTTATGCTAAGGAGGGAAGAATGTGCCTTGGCCAATGAGAACGTTTCACTTGTTATGGTGTTATGGTGATATTAGAATTTTTCCTTTATTCTTACTTATACAAAAAATGACATTGGTCTTATAAAAGTTGGTTTAGCACTCTGGACCTGTACTCGACTTATTTCTGCTAGCATAGTTTGCATAATATGCACCTCTTTTTCTTTTATAATTGGTATGTATTTTACAAGGACAATTTGTTGTCTATTTTCATTTTGTGCTACAAGACGCTGGATTGTATCTGTTGTGGCATATAGGATGTAAAAATATATACTCCTGTTCCTGGGCCACATTGTTTAGATCTGACTTAATTTTCTGAATTCTTTTGTCCCTATGTTATATTATACTGCATCTTCCATCTGTAAGGTGGTTTTTCATGATATTAGTGAAGTGTAAAGCTCTGTCTATTGATATCCTATCTTGTCCAGACAGTTACAAGATATGATGAATCTTTGTATCTGCCACCAGTTGATGGATCTTTATGTGTTTAGAATAGGTGACTTTCTCTGCTGTTTGTGGTGCTTTTATGAATGTTTGAATAGTCCAACACATGCTTCCTGTGTTCTACACGTGACAGATGAAAGTGAGTAGAATTTGAAGATTAATTATGTTTTTTTTTCTTTTCTTTTTTTTTCCCTCTATTTTTAAAGAGGATCAATAGTGGGACTCCACCTACTTTTTCATGTTAATTTCAGCAGTTTAGTTGATATATTTGGACAAGTTGCGGGAAACAAAGTGAAGATCTTTTGTAGCATCGTTTATTGAACCTGATAAGTTAGTGAGGAAAAAAGAGCTGAGATGTACAACAATGGGTTGCATGCAGTGAAAGACATTGTTATGCACTACGCATTCAGACTAAATGATATCTTCAAACCGACATGGACTTTTCTGATTTGTGTTTCTATTTTTTTTACAGGTAATTTGAATTAGTGGTGGTATTGTTGGTTAGCTTGAAGCAGGAACCTGAATTTTCTTGCATAGCATCTCATTTGTCATGCCGAAGTGCATTTTCGTTTGGAGGGCCTGCCTGATTTTAGTCTATTATTTCTTTGAATTGATATCAAAGACGTTATGGAATCTTGTAACTGGTCCTTAGAATCCTGAGATGGATAATTATTTAGGATCTAGAAGTTCTTCAGTATACGGATGTTTAATGTTCCAGTGAACCTGTGTGTACAGTTCGAGTTGCATTGAGACATAATAGAAGTGTCCCTGCTTCGTTTATTTCTTTGAGTGCCGTTCGTGGTTTAATTAGCCTTCGTTTCAGTGTCTCTGTATTTTCACTCTGCTTAACTGTGCCGTGTTCCTGTGGCTGGTGCTGCACTAATGAATATTCTGGCTGGTGGTTTCTGTAAGATTTAATCGTTTCTGTACTCAGCGTGTCCAAGCAAATTTTCCAATTTTTATATTGCTTTTTGGGGGAAATAAGTTTTTAGTTACGATGTGCACGACCATGCTAAGATAATAAAACCCTATTCACTGAATTGAAATTGTGTACGTATTGGTAATTTTATTTTTAATATTTGTTTCCATGCTAAGATAATGAAGTCCTATTCACTAAATTAAATTGTGCACATTTGGTTACTTTTGTTTTCCCCCTTGTTTCCATCTGTTCTTCCAGCGACCTCGTCAGTTAGAAGACGACCTAAAATACTTCGTGGCTGTTCTTGTCGTTGCCAATAGAATTGGATTCCAGAAGAAAAGTTAAACAGGTACAATTGTATCAAATCCCACAAAAGTGGGTTGCAAGAATCATTTAATCATCACTACGAGGTTTTCGTCACAAAACCAGTCTGGAGACTGTAGTGTCTGGTCTTAACCAAAATGAAGTTCACATATGTTTTACGTTTGCTCGAGTTCGCTATAACACTTTATTTCCTACCGCAAACTTGGATCTCTGCGGAGACCATTTTGAAAACAGAAGTGACAAAGAAAATAAGAATGCAACTGAGAATCTCAACACAAAATCCCCTCGAATCCTTTTCACTTGGGCTATTTCGGCTGGGATAGAATATCCGAAATGCAAGTAATGTGGACTTCTTAATTAGGCACAAAAACCATCAGTCATCCTTACCGTTGAACAGCATTAAGCCGCGTGTAGTACTGCTGAGCTGATTGTTTAGGTGCCATGCCAGATGGTCCGCTGACAATTTCACTAATTCATTCACTAATGTTCAGTTGGGCCAGTTATGTTGCCACTAAATCCCTTAAAATGATGTAGTCCCGACCCATTCTGGGTGGGATGCCCAATGTAGCAACGTGGGAAAGGCAGGGGCCCAAGAGGCCGGATGTCAATTAACGAATACATAAGGATACGTCCGACTTTTCATCGCTATGACGCCGCCTCCTATATATCATAAAACCCTAGAAACACCCACCAATCCTCCATAACATAAAGGAGAGCTAGGGTTTGTGGCCTATTTGGTTTTCAGTGGACCGAAGCTAAAGCCGTTCGGCACAGAGCGCCTCCGCCACACACCGCCACCATGGGTCGTATGCACAGTCGCGGGTCCGTTCCTCTATCTCTCTCAGATACAGTCATTTATATTCAATTTATTCATTCTAGAGACTGAGTTTTTCTTCTTTTTTTTCTTTTTGGTTTAATTAAAATTTTATTGGGGAATAATTAATTGCAGTAAGGGTATATCTGCATCGGCTCTGCCTTACAAGAGAACTCCCCCTAGCTGGCTCAAGATCTCCTACCAGGATGTACGTTTATTTATTTCATATTTTTCCTATGTTTTCTTTTAAATATGGATAACTTCAATTATCTGAGTGTTTAATTATCCTTTTCGTAAATATTTTTGGGTTGAAAATGGATTAGGTGGAAGATAACATTTGCAAGTTTGCAAAGAGGGGAATGACACCATCTCAAATCGGTGTGATTCTTCGTGACTCTCACGGTATTGCTCAGGTCAAGAGTGTCACTGGCAGTAAGATCTTGCGCATCCTCAAGGCTCATGGTATAAATAAATACAGATGAGTTGGGCTGTCATTTCCTTTATAGTACATTTGTACTGGTTTTCAATTTTTTATATTAGGTATTTATTTGGTATTTCTTGGGATTGTTCAGGGCTTGCACCTGAGATTCCAGAGGATCTCTACCATTTGATCAAGAAGGCTGTTGCAATTAGGAAGCATTTGGAGAGGAACAGGAAGGACAAGGATTCCAAGTTCAGGTTGATTCTGGTGGAAAGCAGGATTCACCGCCTCGCCCGCTATTATAAGAAGACCAAGAAGCTCCCTCCCAACTGGAAATAGTATGTCCTCTCTCCCTTATCCATACCCCTTTTTTTGTATTGATATTCTTTTCCATCTTTTGCTTTCTTTAGGTCTGTAAAATGTTTTGTGTCTGTGATTTGATGATGATTATTCGTTGGATTGCCTTGTGTTTTCTACATTTTTGTTTTATATACGACTTTGCTGGAGTTTCAACTGCTGGTATTTATCATTCGTCTCTATATTCATGTTCAGTGCTCTGTTGGAAATGGCTCATTGGTTGATGTTATCAGGATAATTGGCTTTGCATTGTCTTGTAATTATCCTTTTTGAATGCTTGCAACATTTTAATCCTGCTCTTCAAGGAAAAAAAATTTTCTATCTCAGCAAATTAATCATACAACCTGACCAACCTACTAACCTGTTAGAACAACTTTGAAATGTGGTATCTGTCAATCAACAACTGTTTATGCTGCATTAGAAAAATCCAATGAATGCAAATCAGAGAGTTGTAAATCATAACGAGATCATGTTGTCACCCAAATGGATCATATGATTTGTATCAAGTCTTCCCTCCCCATCATCCTCCACGATCTCTGCACTCCTTTTCACTCGTCCTTTTAAGCAATTATAGACTATAAGCCATCATCAGATAGTTACTGTAGTGATGCATCTCTCATACAAATGGCTGTTCAGATAGGCCGTCGAGGCAGCTTTCTCAATTGTTGCATTGGATCTTTGTGCAAAATATTGAGAACTGAGCATCAAGGACTTTTTGGCATGGTGGGTGTATGTGGAGATGTTTGAGGTTTCCTATCAACCTAGATTTTATGTTGCTTTCTACTCGAATTGTTTGGTTCTTTTTTGCTTCTACATTCTAATTTTATGTTCCAAATCCGTTATTGTGCTTTTGGATTGAGTATTGCATTAGTATGAACATGTGATGCTTTGAGAACATAGAAGATATGACATCATTTTGATTGCTGATGGATGTAGTTTAAGCAATGTCTGTTTGATTTGACATTTCTTCACTAAGAAATCTACACCGTACGACATGAGCACTTAAGGTGTGGTTCTTTATGTCATTGCTATGTGTTTATTTGTTTATTTTGGTATTTTTCTAACTTAAGCCCACATGTTGTTGAAATTCTTGCAGTGAGTCGACCACAGCCAGCACTCTCGTGGCCTAGGCTAGAGGGGATAACCTGGATCTTTTGGGATAGTGGAGATGCAGGAGTTGTCTCAGTTGTAGCAAGTTTGTCTTCCATTAGTTTCGGGAATAGCTTTGCTAAACCAATTTTTGTGATATGATTCAATTGTGGTACTTGGTATAATGGATTGAAACTCTGGAAAATGCATTTTATGTTCTAGATCCTTTGATTATATTTCTGCAGTCAAGATTTTGTAACTTCTGTTTATTTGCCTGCGTAATTTAGTATTCCATTTCTATGGTGACTATATTCCAAATAATGTGATGGCTAATGGATGGTGGTGGCAGAGTTCAAGTAAAGAAAGACATAGTCCGTTTGAATGTCAAGTGGGAAAGTGAAAGGAAAAGGAAGTGCAATGCTTATCCATCTGTATATGTTTTAATGCTTTGCCGCGATTATAATTGCTTTCCGTGTGATGGCTGTGGATGGTAATGACAATCAGTTGATGCTATGAAAAATTTTCATATTGCCTCCCCTCTTCTAAATTTTACATTTTGAGTGCTCCAAAATACAAAAAACCACAAGTCAAAGGTTGGGAAATTATAGACAGAATCTTGTTTTACATTTCATTTTCTGAATCATTCTCTGTGGAGTTGCATGCAGCTTTGTTCTCTAAAGGATTTTCTGCTTTGCAATAGGTGAAGGTGCGGTCCCTCTTTCATTAGATAGGTCTTGCTTTTAACTCATGAGAGGTTGTAACCGACATCTGCCCGGCTTGGAAAGAATTCATCATAAGAGGATGTAGCAGATAGAGCTTTTAACCCGGCTTGGAAAGAATTCATCATAAGAGGATGTAGCAGATAGAGCTTTTAACGAACTGAGCTGTTCGCAAACACAAGTTGATTCGGTTCGTGAAAGTTTGAATTCGGCTCGTTCGAATAGTTAAACGAGTCGAACTCGAATAAGGATGTGAGCTTGTTTATTAAACGAACGAACTCGAATACTGTTCGCGAACGCTTGTTTGTGTTCGCAAACATGGGTAATAGTATTTTTTTACATTATTTTCAAAATAAAAACATTCGAGCTCAATCGAATTTTTTTCGATTGTGTAAAAATCGAGTTCGATCGAACTCTATTTGGTTGTGTTAAACAAGCCGAGTCCGTTCGAGCTTATTCGAGTTTGGTTTATTTATGTTACACAAGCCGAATCGAATTCGATTTCGAACATATGTTTTATTTGACGAGCTGAGGTCGAACAAAATATTAACTCGTTTAATAATTGAATTGAGTCGAGTCGGTTCGTTTATTAAACGAACAGAATCTGAACAAGGAGTATTCGGCTCGATTTAGCTCGTTAAAAGCTCTAGTAGGTTGTTTTATTTGCTTATTGTGGACTCTATCTTATTTAGAAGTCTCTTCTCGGATGCTAGTTGAGCATGCTTCCGGGAAGCCTAGGGCGTAAACCTCGGGTCCTAGGTTTACGCCAGGAAAAAAAAACACACACACACAAACAAAAGAAAAAGAAGAAGATTAAGAATTAAAACGAACAAAAAGATAAAAACACACAAAAGAAAAAGAAGAAGATTAAAAATTAAAACGACCAAAAAGATAAAATAGAAAATCACGTAAGAGGGACATTGTAATAGTCGGAAGGAGAAGAAAAATAATACCTACATGAAAAAGGGAACGAATGGAGGAGGTTAAAATTCATTCCACCAAAAATAGGATACACCGTCACATTGATGTCGGATTGATGGTGATGTGCATATGCGGGACTGCTAGGGATGTTTAATCGATCCATTTTTAATTTAATTGGTCATATATGTTTGTAACAAGTTAGCAAGATTATTAATCATACTCTTATCTTACTCAATTTGTTAATCGAATATGCGACCGAGTAGGTTTTGATACATAATGTTGTTTTTTAACATAAAATTATGTATGAAATATTTTTTTCTTCTTACAAATCTAAGTTAGTGAAGAAAACAAAATTATAAGTTTACAATTTGCAACACTTGTTACTATTAGTAAAACAGGAGTAAATTTTTAGTGTTATTTTCTGTGTCATTTTGTCAAAATTTTTTGTTTTAATGTATTTTGAAGATCACCCGCCCCCATAATTCTTTTATTGTAGTGTTCAGGTTGTAACTTTTAAGTCACATATCACGTTTCATCCAAAAGTTTTGTTTTGATTAATGGGATCATGTGCTGGAAGATTGAAAGCCATTACAATGATCCACTAATATTAATTTCTTTTGACCTCAATGAACTCCAGTTGATTAAACCCCAACTTTAGACTTTGGTTCGCCACATGAATGTTGGTTGCCCCCTAAATTTTAGAAGACGTCCGGCTCTGTTTTATTAGGGACTCTCCCGATGAGTTGACATCTATTACGTTTGGCGTATTGGGAGATGTTGAAGGTAATTGCTGGAACAGGCATTCTATTTCCTTGTCCATGCCTGGATTTGAATTTGGAGGTTTACCGCGAGTCTGGGCTCTGTACGGGGTTGGCAACCTCCCTGCAGGCCAGATGTTGTTTGCGATCCATACCTAACCGGGGAGGAGTCCGAGTGCTTCACACATGTTTGTTCATATGATCATGAGAAAAACACGTTTGAGACGCTGCTTGTCGGCCCCAAGCTCTTTTCCAATGTCAGCGGCCACCCTAATATATTTCCTACTAGGATAATTTATCTTGAGGAAAATCTTGCTCCATTAGAGGGTTTGTTCTGTGGCGATGAATTTTGAAGGTCTACTCAGCTAGTACTGGTTTTTGTTATTTCTCATGGATGTAATTTAACTGCGCCATTGTCTGATGCTGATGTGCAAAAACTTTTGGTCCACAATCACCTAAGAAACTATATTAATAGATAATTTTCCTGCATTGAAAAACTTAGGAATGAACAATGTTACAATCTTATAGATGATATTTTGTGCGTTTCTTTTGCAAATTTTTTCCCCTCTTTTTTTTTTTTTTCTTTTCCTTGGGAGTTGTTATAATGTAAATGGAGGATTCGCGTTTGAGCAGGATTCACTGCCTCGCCCGTTGTTACAAGAAGGCCAAGAAGCTCCCTCCTAAATGGAAATATAGTTTCCATCGATGTTCTTTTCAACCTTTGCATTTTTTTTTTTAGGTGTGTAAAAATGTGTTGTTTCTGTCATCCGATGATGATGATGATGATTATATGTTATATTGCCTTATGTTCTCTGCATTATTGTTTTTTATGCACCTTTGCTGAGTTTTCAGCTGGTGGTATTTGTCATTCGTCTCTATATTCATGACCTGTGCTCTGTTAGAAACGGTTCCTTGGTGTTGGCTTTGCATCGGAATCTACTATCCTTTTAATTTTAATAATTTCTAGGGCCTAATAGCGTGGGGGGGAAAAAAAAAAAAAAAAAAAAAAAAGATGTTCCGTTCTTATAATTAAGAGAAGCCCAGAAAATATTTCCCCAAGAATGGGAGCCCAGAATGGCCACAAAATGAGGAGGCCCATTACAAACAATATACAAACAGCCCGAGTTTTGTATCACCCTCAAGTTAGAAACGTGGTCCATTGGGCATATGTAGTTCATCCAACCCAAGCCTAGCCCGATTCTTCTCCAGTATCAACCCTCAGGTATAAAGCCCCAAGAAACAGCACCATTAAAAACCCTAGTGCCCTGTTACTTAGAAATTGAAGCCGCGCCTGCCAGAAGAAGCAACCACCGGCCGATCCACCACCTCCTCCGGTACTCCCTCTCTCTCTCTCTCTCTCTCTCTCTCTCTCTACTGAAGAAATGTGTCATGTTTACGCGTGTTAAGTTAAATTAACTGCGAATTGAAATGACTGAGTGAGTCAGTTATTCAATTAAAATTGATCATTTTTAATTTTGGGCAGCAAGAAAGGGAGATAAGAAAATGGCAGCATACGCAGCGGTGAAGCCAACAAAGCCAGGATTGGAGGAGACTCAGGAACAGATTCATAAGATTAGAATCACCCTTTCCTCCAAGAACGTCAAGAACCTCGAGAAAGGTACACTGGTCTAGTAGGGCTATTGTAGTCAATCATAAGTTATATCAAATCTTGGAGTGAATAACAAGTTTTGATTTTGTTGCGATATTTTGTTAAAAAAAAAAAATAGTGTGTGCTGATTTGGTCCGAGGTGCTAAGGACAAGAGACTGAGGGTGAAGGGACCTGTGAGAATGCCCACCAAGGTTCTTCATATCACTACCAGGAAGTCTCCTTGTGGTGAAGGTATACTTCCTTTTCCCCACTTGGTAGTCTTAAAAAAATTTACTACTTAAATTACAAGTATTTGTTTTCTGAAAAAAAGTGTTTTACTTGTTTCGCTTTATTAATCCGTGCCAGTGTATAGGCATTGATTTTCTGATTGGCACTAGGACTTGGTTTATTTTGTTCTTTTCCCTTGTATTGTATTTATTGTGTAGAAGTGGATAATCAATGAATTTGTTTTCAGATAGGATAGCTTGTATTCTTAACTCAAAAACATGTTTTTGAACATTGGGATGAAATCTTTTGTTGTTCTTCTCGGGTATAAATAATATTTTAGTACTCTACCATTTCTACGATGACATTTTGTACTGCAACATACTTGTGCCTTAAAAATGGAGAAGAGGGCAAGTTCTTGCTTGGACTTTTGATTGATTTTATTGTATATGTTCTGTGGGATACCTTAGTATAATAAATTAAAGCATATAGACTTTGTGAATTGTCATCGGATGCTGTAGTTTTTCTTTAACCGAGATTATTGTGTGAGAATGATGTTATATTACCATTCAAATCCGTTTCTTTTGCTTTGCAAGGGTATGCTACCTACCTTTCAGTTCTCATCTGAGGGGAGGGGAATGTAATAATGAACTAAAACAATTTTTCATTTCATTGACATGGAAGATTCAATTGTGCATACATTTTTTCTGTTATCCCAGTGCTGTGTGTTATTTGTATATTTCCCGCCTGGGGGTGTTGTGTCTTGACACCTGGACACCTTAACAACATCCAAGCAATGCATGCATATGATTTTTCATCCTTTCTTGCCAACAACTTTTTGAAGTCTATTTATAATTCCTTGTGAATATATTGTTCCTTTGAGGAGTCATTCTAACATATGTTCTTGGAACTGGTTTTATGATCATTGGCCACAGGAACTAACACTTGGGATAGATTTGAGCTCCGTGTTCACAAGCGGGTGATTGACCTTTTCAGTTCTCCAGATGTGGTAAAACAAATTACTTCGATCACTATTGAACCCGGTGTAGAAGTTGAAGTTACCATTGCTGATTCTTAAACTTCCTTCATCACCCTGTTGTAGTTAGGTAGGAGGTGGCGGCTGGGAATGCTACATTTGTAGTCCCACCTTCTTATGCTTCAATAGTAAGTGCCTTTGCGTTAACAGTTTTGAAGTTTAGACTTCTGATGGGAGAAGAGAAATATTCAGTTAGTTATGGATTTTAAATTAAGCTTTTGAAGTGATTTTTTTTTTTTTTTTTTTTTTTTTGTACTTCATGGGAGTCCCAATGTATGGAACTTTTGGTTGCACGTGTTAAATGGATTTAATATGATTTTATATGAGTAATCTACGTGATGGGGTGTGGTATGTGTAGGTAAAAGATTATTATTGAGGGAAGAATGTTTCTTAAAACAATATTTTGAGAAAGAGGAGAGGTGAAGGAGAAAAAGATGGTGGACAAAAAGATGAGAACTACATGGGAGAAAGAGAAATGGCGATTTGAAAAAAGAAGTTCAATAAAAGTCAAAATGGGGCAATAAAAGTCAAAATGGGGCAAATTTATGCTTTGTTCATAAAGTTCCTATTATTTGCCTTGCTTTTCAACTGCATAAAAAAGTCAAGGGGCTTCTATTTTTAGCTCTCACCGTCAAATTGTGAAGGAAAATTAATCAAAAAATGTGAGTGAAAAAAATATCAAAAGCCCAAGACTTGGTGGAAAACGTTAAAAGGCTGGTTTTTTTTTTTTTTGAATTTATAAATAAGGAGTTAGTTAATGTCATATTTAATTATTTCCAAAATTACTTTTTTCTTTGTTTTGACGGAGGAAGATTAGGTGCAATATAAAATATTTTTCCTAACTATTTAGTACCTTTTTTTTTTCAATCGTACGGTATTCTATCCTGACTTTAACCTTCTGTGGGAGGATATATTTGTAGAGAACGGAATAATTTTCAGGCATCAGAAAATTTAAATATAATTAATTTTGCAATTTCTTGCGCAATATTTCTTATTCTTGTTTGGGAATTGTTTATAATAACAGGAGGATATGGACTTTAACTACTATTAAAGTATTAACTTATTACGGTTTGCAATGCAATATGTTCTTTTATTAATACAGGAAACAATTAGCAGACTTTGGCACTGGGCTGACACTTGCAAATCTGGGAACAAAAAAGTTATCCAAAAAAAAAAGTAGCTGACCCACCAAAAACTTTAAAAAATAGAAGGTAAAAAATGGAAAAGAGAGCTACATGCTAAATTGGCATTCAAACTCTAAACGAGTCGATCACATGAGGAACAGGTTTAATTGGGCTACAAAGGTGCAGTAAGCTTGTGATGAAAGTGACACCAAAATTATGGGCTCCCGATTCATGATTCATTGAAAACGACAAGGGGTTGATTTTTTTTACTATATTTTCGGTTTGTAACCCAACAAGTTTTGGCAACATTTGCCCAAAGATCTACCCTGTCTAATATTGGTTTTTTAGTATATTCAAATATCTTAGGGCTGGTGTCATTGAATATTCACATTTATTGTTAGGCTTCCATGAAAAAGAATTATCTTTTCTTTCTATTAAGATAAATAGGAGGTGATGAGCGAACTATAAAACTTATAGTTATGCAACATGAAGATAAATTTATGGTTTCTTCTTGTAATTAGTTTCTCGAGTTGTCTAAATAATGTTAATTTGTGAGTCCTACCTTACATTCTCCTTTCCTTTTATCCCCTTCTTTTGGATTGATTTAAAACAAAAAATAAATAAATAAATAAAGTTTCTCGGGTTGTTACCGATTGGCCAAAATCCCTCCTTCTCAAAGGCATCAATAAATCAGCATGCGCTTTTTCTCGTTCTCCAAAAAAAAAATCATTATCCACATCAGTAATAGTATGACATGATTTCGGGCGTCCAATCAATGAAATGAAAGAAAGAAAGAAGCACGTACCCGGTGGAGATCAACATCCTAATTCCATTATTAGTATAAGTAACGCTGAATAATTTGTTGTTTTGTTTGCAAATTGCAATGGTTGAATTTCAATTTGCGTGAAAGGAGGACACAACACAATAGAATTTTTTTGTTAATTCCGATGCATGATTGATAGCTCTTTCGGTTATTTAACCAATCAAATGAGGCTCCCTTTAATCATTAAAATTTTGCGTTATTCGGGGGTAATCATCAGTCATGCCTTTAATAAACTTTTGTCAATTCGTTACTTTGGTGTTTAGTCTACTTTCAATCTTCAAACAGTTTGTTCATGGGAAAACGAACAAATATGATGTATAGTCAAAACTAAATTATTGTACGTATAACAAGTAATCTTACAAAAAGGAAATAATTGCTGCTGGTAAACTGGGAAGTAGCATGGTAAAAATAACCGCAAAAATTTTAATTTTTTTTGTTTACTTCGTGAAAGCCGTGAAAAGGGTGCAAATGCCAGCTACAATTAAATAATCAGACATATCCAACTCCCTATGGAATATACAGAGTCTTTTTGCTCCCAAATTGTCCAATAAAGAGGATACCTTGTGAGAAAGAATCCGCATTCTTCCCAACATGAAACCTATTGATCTGAAAGCACCATGGAAAGCAACAAAACACGATTTCATTTTTATATATTCTAGAATGGAAACATCAAACAGCAAAGAAAAACGAAAAAGAATGAGAAGAATGGCCAAACTAGTAGTTGAGAAAAAAGGACCGCCTATCACTCTCTCTCTATATATATATATAGCTTCTTTATTAATACTGATATTAATAATAATAATATTATTAATATTAGCTTTGACAATAACAAGATTTGAAAGGGTGAAATTTATACAAAACATATTTGGATATGTCCTATTATCGATGAAAGGAGCTAAAAATTAGTAGCAGTAGTACTGCTGGAGGACTTTTGTTATAATAAGCAGCAGCCAGACGCAACCAGGATAGATTGTGGATGTATAGTTGTACTCATGAAAGCTGTATTAGCACAGCGTTTACATTGTAAGAATCCAGAGCAAGGCTTCTTCATTCACAAATGCTGTAGAAGGAGACAAATTTGCAGCGGCCCGTGAGTCTAGATTACGAATGTTTATTCTTGTCAAGGAAATGTATCGATCTGAATGCTTATACTTTTCAAGAATATCGATATAATTGACGCTACATTATGGAACTGAATATGTACAGTTCGTGCATGAGCGTGTAAATTTTTTATGCGTAATATAGTAGCTTACAAATACTTGTAGCAAATTTAGAGGCTCTAATCAATAATTTGGTATTTTAAGTAAACTTGTTGCCTATTGCAGACTATCAAATGCAAAACTTCCCAAGCAACCAAGAAAGCTGGTGAAAACTCGATTTGAGATTGAAATTTGAAGCTTATACTTCTTGAGGCCTAAAAGAGTCTATAAGACGTAACATAAAACTAAAAATTATTCTTTTCTAGAGAAGGAAAACTAACAATAATTAAACATGCTACATCTGCAGAAAAAACGTCATTCCAATAAAATTAAATTTCTATTTTTTTGGGGGTCAATAAAAGCTTAAAAGAAAAGGAGACTCACGGGACACAGATGCATTTAGCAGATTAAATTGGTAGATTACATCCTAACTACTCTATAGTTAATGCTAAGCTCCACTTTAAATGATCCATTACAAAGTCAAAATTTTGTCAACTAAAAACCATAACACATTGGCTAAAGTTTAAATTTCTTTTTTTTTTTTTGAAAGAAGGCTAAAGTTTAAATTTCTGGGTGACTGCATGTATTATATATTATGCACCTCATTTCAGGATAACTTTAGATCCCTTAAAAATTACAGTACAATGTTTGCGGGGGCCCACTTCCTAGATTGATGCCACAGTCCGTCCTATAAAGCAAAGTGATGCTGGCCCAAAATTCCGTCCAAAAAGGAGGCCCACGTTCACCTGCTGCCATTGTTCTCATCAGTGAGCAGTAATCAGCGGAGAAAACGGTTGGTTAACCTCCGGCGGAGCGTGAGAAATACTCGCCCACGCCGAATGTTTGTTTCTTTGTTTTATCAGTGCATGTATCCCTGCATCGCGAATAATCCCCGAGGTTCCCGCAGCCTTGTCGCAACAAAGAACACAGAGGAATATCAGCGCGTGAGAAATGAGAGCAACAAAGACAGTGGTCAGCGCACGCTTGTGTTAGCTCGATTCCTGTCCGGAGAAGAATACAAAAAAGGCCCTGAAAGGCCTGAGCTGTGCCACAGTGAGTATGAGTGACCACAAACAATGGCCAAAAAGAGAAATTGCTCCAAAGCAAGGTAGGGCCCATTTGAAAAATTCGATTAGATTGTTCCTTTCTATCCTCTTTTATATATATATATATATATATATATATATAAAAGATAGACTTGCTTCTTTGGGTAATAAACATAAGCCCCGTTTGAATGGTTTGTTTTAAGGTTTTCTTATAAAATAGTCATTTTAAAAATTATTCTTGATAAATGTATTTTTAAAATAAAAAGTTAATTAAAAAAAGTATATAATGTTTTTAAAAACCACATTTTTAGAGAATAGAACCAAATAAACAGAGACATAGTTAATGTAGTTATAATAATTATTTTTTGTTTATATTTTCTCAAATACTTTTTATTGATATTAAATTATTCATTTAAAATAAAAAAATACATATTAATATATTGTTTTGAAACTTTAACTACTTTAGTTTTCAACGTGCATTGAATATGAATATGTAAATAAAATTACAACTTAACTACACTTTATAAAATGAGATAAAACTATAATTTAAGATAGACACAAAAAGAAAATGAATCTATCTTTATCTTTACGAGACGGAAGGAGCATCTATATACACACATATATAACCCCATATGGGCCCAGAAAGACCACACATCGCTCTCCTACAAAGCTGTACAGTTTGGGTGATGGGCTCTTCGTTCTCCTCTTTCAATCTCACTGGCCTCTGCTCAGACTGATGGGAGTATATAATTAAGGGGCCGCGCCATTCACTCCGTGATTAAAACCATCCCTTCTCCTCTTGCGTGAGCTCCCATTTGTCCTTTTATGTGAACTCCAAATATCTCACTGCGCGAGTAAGCTTTAACCTCATATACATTGTTAGTATAAATATTTTTTGACATTGGCGGATATCGTCGTATCACAAATGCTTATATATACGTTCATATTTAGGCCTGTCAGTGTAAAAAGTATTTAGGTCTGCTAGTGCAACATATATATTTATACTGATAGAGCATAAAAAATTACTTTATTGGTAATAAAATATAAAAACCATATGAGTTGGATGATCCTAATGAGTGCAACCACCATTGGAACCCCACATTTACTGAATTTTTTGGATTCTATTGCATTTAATTATCATGGGAAATCATGATGAATCAAAACATATGATAGCATTATTATCGTGCGTTACAACTAGCTTCATATGGAGTGGTTACACGGTTCTCTTTGTAAAATTGATTTCACTCTTTCAGTGTTTGATAGTGATATTTGAATGAGAAATCACGAGAGTTTGCTTGCAAAATTGTAAATATGTTTATATTTTATCCATTATAGGAGTTAATTACATCAACATTTTAACAGTGAGATGTATGTATAAGAAGATCTTATAATATCTTGTTATAGATCCTTGTGTGGATCTAGTTAAGTACATAAAATTTAGGCCTTTTTGAAAAGTACAAAAAAATTAATTGCTGTGTGACTATTATTAGTAATAGTAATTATGGTTTTTCTCCAACAAAAAAAAAAAAAAAAACATCTTATCTAATTGCAGCACTCTAAGGTCTACGTATATCACATGTATAAGCTAAATTGAAATATGATAAGCTATCTTAATGAGTTTGACTTATCCTAACTCCAATTTCTACATCCATATGTTGTGCCTAGGGACCAGAGTTGGCATGTGACGCTAATAGAAGGCTACCAAGGCAGTCGGAAAGTCAGCATGACAATGCTGTCCATTAAAAAATCTTTATTACTATCAAATTCTTTGAATCAAATTTGAGGAAACAAAATTTGTACATCAGTATGATAAAAAAAAAAAAAAAAGTAAATCAGTATATGGTTTCAGGCTAGCATAAAACCACAAAAGATATCCAATCGTCAAAACTACACAAAGGCCATCATGGAACAAGTAATAACAAACGAAAAGATAGAAAGGAGCTTATCTGACTTGGAATCTTTCTTTTAATACATTGAAATGCGGAAGCAAGACGAAGGAAATAGTCCCAACAAACTTGTAATAAAGCGTGCACATTCAAATGAGGGGAAGGCTAACAAACTTTGTACCACTAAATTAGAGAACAAATTGAAGCCATAGGGAATAACTTTTGAAGCCACAAAATTTGGTGTGGACTTTGGAGGATATTTGATAATATTTGGAAGCAACCAACATATTTTTGCGCATGGACTCCCATGGAAATAGCGAAGGGGTCAGTTGTTGAAATGCTCAAACTTCGAACTTAAAATCACAGTTTTCCTACAAAGCTAAAGTACACCGCGGTCCCACAAAACAAAAATCAAAAGACGTGCTTCCGCATCTAAGTTCCCAAACTACCCTTACTGTTCCATTCCCGCCCTTCAAATTAGAAAGAGAAAATCTAATAATCAATAAGTCGGACGGAGGAGTCAGATGACATGACGACCACGATCCATCCATCCATCATGATCATCCTGTCCATTTGTAAACCCCATCCACCCGGGAAATTCTTAGGTTTGTATGGACTACGTCCAATTTGTAGATCTTGTATTCTATAAATTTTGTATTCTAAAAAGTGTTGTATAAAAATATATATATTAATGTAAAAAAATAAGATAAAAATATTTATATAATTTTGTATTAAATTACAAAATTTATAAGTTGAGTTGTGGATTGAATTTATGTAATAATTTTACTGCACCTCTCCTGGAAAAGTATATAATACACCACGTTCATTGTCACGTGGTGTACTAGAACCAATAATTTATCGTCATGTGGCAATAGTGGGTCATATCTTGTATTATTTGGCGATGTGTGATTGGTTCTAGTGCACCACGTAGCACGTCCACGTGGCGCGCGTGGTGCACGCAATACTCACTCCACCTCTCCTACCCACACTTTTAAAGAAAATATTTACATGGATCCGATTTACGGGCGAGACCCGTAGACCTGTAGTCCAAAATCATCCATATCAGTTATGAGATGAGTCTAGTAGATCATCATGCGAGACATGACTAATGTGGGTGATTATGAACTATAAAGTCTACAGTCCTGACCTGTAAATCAGATCCATGTAAATATTTTTTCACTTTTAAGAATCCATCTGTCCTCCATTAACCCAGTACCCCTCGATACCCAAAGCCCCGGTACCCAACCTAAAGTAGAGTAAACGAGCCTCAGTTCAAACTTCGTAAAATTGTACTCTCACTCCTATGCGCTTTAACAATACTATCTAATGTTAGTTTGCTAATAATACTAATACTGGTACTAACGCTTGTGACTTTTTTCATCATGTCTATATATATATAAACACCTTTCATCTAATCTCCAGCATATTGCCAATCTTCCACTCCCACCACCACAACCACTACAACCATGCCGGCACCACCGGTTAAGCCACTCTTTAGCATTGTTCTCCCGCTCCTTGCGTCCCTTTTGTTAGCTGCACTGCCACAACAAGCTCATGGGTGGCGTCCTTGGCCTAATCAGAAGGCCCCTAACGCTACTGATTTTATCTTTGGTGGGTCCAAAAAATACGAGGGCTCCTCCGACTTAGTTCATATGAAGTACCACATGGGTCCGGTGCTAACTGCTAATATCACCGTGTATCCCATATGGTACGGCGTATGGCAAAATTCCCAGAAGCGGATCATCCGGGAGTTCATCAACTCATTCTCCGCCGTTGATTACCAAACCGCCTTCCATTGCCGGGTGGTGGAAGACGGTGCAGCTGTACACTGATCAGACCGGTGCTAATATTTCCCGGCACGTCCAGCTCGGGGAAGAGAAAAATGATCGGTTTTACTCCCACGGTAAATCTTTAACCCGGCTATCTGTACAGTCCGTGATAAAAAGCTCCGTCACGGCCAGAACCAATCCTCTGCCCATCAACCCTAAGAGTGGGGTCTACTTGTTGCTAACATCCGATGACGTGTACGTCCAAGATTTTTGCAACAACGTTTGTGGGTTCCACTATTTCACCTTCCCTTCAATCGTGGGGTACACGCTACCCTACGCCTGGGTGGGCAACTCCGCGAAGCTCTGCCCTGGGGTGTGTGCCTACCCATTTTCAGTCCCGGCCTATATCCCGGGGCTAAAAGCGATGAAACCACCAAACGGCGACGTTGGGGTGGATGGAATGATAAGCGTGATCGGCCACGAGATTGCTGAGCTGTCAACAAACCCGTTGGTGAACGCCTGGTACGCTGGTCAGGACCCGGTGTTTCCGGTGGAGATTGCTGATCTTTGCGAGGGCATTTACGGGACAGGGGGCGGGGGTTCGTACACAGGGCAGATGTTGAACGGTGAAGATGGTGCCACGTATAACGTGAATGGGATCAGACGGAGGTTTTTGTTGCAATGGGTTTGGAACCATTTGCTGAATTACTGCACTGGCCCGAATGCTCTTGATCAGTAAATTGCTTGTTTACGGTTTTAGTTGTGTATGGGAATGGGATTGATGATGATATGGTTTTGGTGGTTGATTTTTCTTTGGCTTTTATTTTATTTTTGTTGTCTCTGATTTTTGAGTTTAGTTAAAATTTGTCCTGATTTCGAATGTGTATTGTAATAATATAAATATACTAGTGCATTAGTACTTAGTACGTATAATAAGATAGATTACTCTTGTATTATTTCACCATTCCAAAATAGTTGTCAGCCCTTGTCTATAATTTCACTAACTGGCCTTAGATTTTTGGTTTACCGTTCACTTGCGAGAATGCATTAAAAGAGATAAGAGTCCATGAATCTTTAAGTTTTTTGCGAATGGAGTAGCTCAATATTGATTAGCGTGTTATGAGCAGTAATTGCAGAATAGGTGTAGGATCTTAAATCCTTTTACGCAGTTGTGATAGCCAAAGGGAAGGGGTTGTGGAGTATAATCCTTTGGCTTTCTATGCAAGTTGTTCTTGTGTCAGTCATCCATGCCTCCATGCTTATTTTAGTTTTCTAGGAGTAATCCTTTATGTTCTCCTATTGGTTGAATGAAATTTCTTTCATGGACTAGGCCTAATCGACTTTTAATCTTTTGAAACATTTGTTTGGATAAAAATAAATGAAAACTAGTTTCTAGTACGTACAACACTTGGAAAATTTTACTCGTTTAGTTCAGCTCCTATTTTTTCTGAAATAAAAGAACAAAAGATTTGTACCGATCATGTCTTATTGCAGTTTGCATCGTTCACTGTTTTGGAAAGGGCAATTCCTTTTAACAAAAGAAACGAAAATGGATTAATTTTTAATGCATACGGTGTAAAAGGCAGTGTTGAGTTTAGATATGTCCCTCTAATCACCGCTAACAGTTAAAAAAGGTGTTTTTCTACACATAACACTATAAATATAAAGGGATAATTACATATACTTCTCTTGAGGTTTATCGTAATTATATTTAGTTCTCCTTACCTCCTTTGGACACTTAGGATTACTAAAATACCCTTGCATGTCTCTATAATTACTTTAGGAAAAATTATAGGAACATAGAAAGGGAAAAAAGAAAAGAAAAAAAGGAAAATAAAAAGACAAAAAAGCCTAACATTTTTAACTTACTCTTGAGAGTGCAAGTTCACATAGCACAAATTTTTCAATTTGTTATGATCATCTCATTTTTTTAATAGTTATCTTGTTTATTTATGGCATATTTTGGATAATAAAAAAATAATAAAGATGTAGAAATTAGAACACTAAGTGAGAGAGGTATATTGGGCTACATAATTGTTGAGCATTCGTGATAGTATTGGACAATATTATGGTTATTGTGTACTTTATGTTAAATTAGTTATTTTGTTATTTTTTAAAAATTATTTTTCTTATTTTATTAAAAAAATTTCAAGGAGCATTTTAAGATATTTAATTAGTTTTTTTGCTAACATCAGCAAAATGAATTTTTATCTTACCAAAACTATTGAAATAAGGGAGGTAAATGTAGTTTTTGAAACTTGAGAGAAGCTAGGTATAATTACGATAAACCTTAGAGGAGGTATGTGTAATTATCCCAAATATAAATCTTCAAAACTGTTGACGAGGCACAAAATTAAACAACATAATTGGCTTGCGAATGTGACTGGACAAATAAAGATTAGTGGTGAGCTTAAATCACTCTCGAGTCTCATTTCAAAGTACTTTTTCTTAAAATACGAAGTATAAGAATTTTTTTTTTAAGATTTTTTTTTTTTTTTGGGAGAAACGAAGTGTAAGAGTTGGTTCGCGTCATTAATGGTTTTACCCTCAAAACAAATATGAACCACCCTCTATTAATTTACACTTAGATCCAAAAACCTCCAAAAACCTTTAACTGTTGACGCGACGGACACAAACTTGATGGTTTGGAAAAAAAATGGTAGAAATAATTCATATCTAGTACTCCTTGCTGCTGAATTATTTTGTTTTTGTACTGGTTTTCCGTGGCTTTCTCGTCTCCTCCTCGATTAAGTTGTCAGATATTTGTTGCGGTAATTAAGTTAGTGTCCTTTTACATTTTGGATGGTACATTGTGAGAAAAAATTTCCTTGGGAACTGGGAGCAGAAGGGTCCCCTTTTCTGTCTGGGCCATTATTCGCATTATTATTCAGCACCAAGAATTGGTTTTTGTTTTTGTTTTTTTTTTTTTTTTTTTGAGGATGAATTGGTTTTTGTTTTGAGGGCTGAGAAGAAGAAGTTTCGATTTTTATTTAAAGGTGTGCATATTGAAATTTTAAATTTGAGTTTTGTTATTTGTATTTTCACAGCAAGTTCTGCAAGTCAAGAAGATAAATTTATTTCGAAATGCGCATAAACCAACCATGATCCCAAACACACGTGAATGACAATTTAACGTAAGTGTTGGGGTTTTTCATTTCTAAGAGTCAAGATCACCTGAGTAATATGCTTCTTTCGATCCATACGGCGAAGCGTATGATGCAATTCTCTTTAGCGTTTTCCTTTCTTTTTGTTACCAATAAAGAATAAGTAGTGAAGGAGAAAAAGAGGAAGATACACATAATTACAATTTGCAAAAAAATTTTCCCAACGTGCCTTTTGTAAAGTGGCTCTCGAAATATGCAATCGATGATAGACGTGGTTCAGTTTACACAGTGCAGCAATCGTTGAGAAGGGTAGACATAGCCTATCATTTTCTTTCCTTCTCTTGTTTCAATAGAGCCTGTCAATATTTTGTTGAACACTAGACCTTCTTGGGCGTAGCAAAAGATAAAAGTTCAGTAGTACAAATGTGCTTTGCAAATTACAGACAATAATCTCATGTAAACGAAGCCTCAAAAGTTGAGCAGCTTCCAGTTTTACTAAATATTACGTTTGAAATGTAGCTACAAGTTATGAAATTTCTATCAAAGAATAATTATGCTGTACTGTTATATAAACATTATGATAGATGAGGAAGAAAGACTAATTCATATGTGCTGCAAAATCTCATCTACTCAAGTAATTTGTACCAACATTTAATAACCTCCCACCATGACTCATCAGAGACCCTCGAGCCTCAATATTTGTGGAGATCTTTTATTCTTTGATACCACATTATGGTATAAATAATACTGGTATCTCGTGTAGAGAAAAGGTTGGCAAGATTTCTGACACTAATTGAGTTTTGGCAAATGTGATCAATGAATTATTGAACATCTTACTTGTTAAAAACCCATGTCACGAGAAATTGTCCACTTTTAATTTAAAAGCAAGTGCACCTGTTAGTTCCCAGTTAGCAATATTTTTAACAGCCCTACTAGTAGCTAGTTAAGACATTAGGTGAAACATTTAGAATTCAAGATTCAATTTTTACAGCAAAAAAATAAATAAATAAAGAAAGTAGCAGAGGTCACCGCATTTTTAGGCCGAAAGGCAAAGGAATTTAATTGCATTTGCAAGAAGAAAACAAGGAGAAAACCAAGACGAAGTACTAGTTATATTACATAAAGCAGCCAGTCATTTTGACACCAAACCGAATGTGAGCACAGAAAGGAAGAATGATTGTTTGGCCCCGCCCTAAATACATCATGACAGAATCCATGCTCCCATGGCTAAAGTGTAAGCAAGCTCATACAACACCAACAAAGGATTTAAAAAAACCAAAAATTAATTGCCACAGTACTAGTTGCATAATATTTATATTGGTATGCATATTCGTTTGCAATTAAATACTAATCAGAATTGTCCTGTGTGCAATCATAAGTAATCAAACAGTCAACAGCAGCAGGAAAAAGCAGCAGCGGCGCCTAAAGTAGATGTTCTTTGACCTTGAAACAACACATCTCCTTGTGAGCGTGGACAGAAACATATTTTAGGATTGGACGGCCCTAACTCACTCGCACTTTTTTTTTTTGTTTTAAAATCTTAGCTATAGAAAGAAATAGCTCTGGAGAAGCGCATCACTAACTATAAAAATAAATAGGCTTTGGACCCAGATACAGATCTGCCACTACCGTTCTGGTGAAGTTGATGCAAATCGATAATCTATAGAGGCGTACGAAAAGGCAAATGTCAGTGATTTAAATCGGATCAAATAATCATGTCTTATAACCAAAAAATTGGTTAAGCTGAAGGCAGTATCACCGGAAACCATATATGTATATTGAAGCGAATAGGCAGGCAAGGATTGAAACCACTGTTTGGACATGATGATTGAGGGCACTTATGAAGTAAACTAATCACTAGCCTCTAGCTAAGATCAACTTGTTCTTCCATATTCAAGCTAATAACATCATGTTATCCTGCTACACCCCTGCTTTCAACTTATGAAATCCTAATTACACTCTTAAAAGAACCTAAAAGACTTCGATTTTCAGTCATATAATGCTGTTTTCAGTCATCACTTATTTTTTCACTTAGCGGTGAGCATAATGCAAATTTTCCGAGTCAAAATCAAGTGACTTTAATCTCGAGACATTAAATTTTCCATTATGGTTACGTGAAAAGTCCTGAATCTTACGTACGTGTTAGTAATGTTATACAAAGTGCCTGCTATAAAAAGAATTAAGTTACCAAATACAGCATTATTGGTGGTTATAGCTTCTTGTGGTCCCAAATCAAAATGCAATCAAAACAAGAGTACTGGAAAATTACAGATTAATGTCATTCGTTCGAAGAGCCAATAGTACTTAGATTGGCAGCTTGGAGACGTTAACCTCTGTGCGCTTACAGCTGTATATGCCAAAACTATATGCCAGAAGCAAAATTAAATGAGCACAGTCTCGCAGCGATTGTAGCTCTGTCGAATTGTAAGCCATACTATGTACGTGGAATTAAAGTAGTTCAATATTCCGTTCAGCAAAAGTAGCTGAACCGAAAGATGTCTCTGATGCAAATCCAGTTTCAGAAAATCTCGTTAAAAAAAACTGCAACATCAATATTAACACTAGTATAAAACAGTTCAAGCACTTATATAGAGCTGAAATATACATCTCTAATCAAAGAAATAAACCACAACATCTGAACACGAAACAAAAGCCAGTGAACAATGAGTTTGGGAAAATCAGATATAGAGCTGGCCGTGCAAAAATCATGAATTATAATCTCGCCCACTAGTGTGTACAAGTCTTTAGTGCACATGGTGCAAGCAAAGAATGTAGTATACATACAACCTGATCATCAACATAATTTTCCTTGAATTAGCGGAATATTTCCCTGGCTGTAATATAAATATTTCCAACAACTGAACAACTAAAGCTGCAGACCTTAATTGACGGTTATAACAGTGTTGAAGTCTTAGCACCCTAGGTGCCATCATTTCATGAACTTTACCATTGGATGCATGTGTACATGTGTGTATGTGTAGATGACTGACAGCCACACTTAATGACTGAACTAACAACTTGGCCTAGTAATTATTCCAAAAGCAAACTTCCAGGGCAATAGTATAATTCTTTTGTAGTTGGCTCTAATTACCGTAAAACTCACCATGACATAAAAGGAGATACCCTCTAAGAATCACCTCTAAGATGGTAACCAATTTCTCTATAGGAGCTGCTTTTCACCCAAGGGATATAAAATAAGCAAATACTTGCTGTAGGATGACATTTGGTCAATTACTGTTATACCATTTAGTGTACATCAAATGATAACACCTCCTGGAAAAAAATTCTTAACTATCTGCAGACATGTTTGCAAGGGATGAATAAATGGGGCTTCAATGTGTGGCACAGAACTGACTGATACAAAAGATTCTGTTGACTAGGAATTACAATTATGAGAAATTAATCAAAGAGACCAGGAAATTATACAATGTTTACAGTGGCAACTGTGTTTCTTTTAGTTAGACCTTGACCATAGGCATTTGATAACCGCCTATCTTAATAAGTTACAGAAAAAGTTGAGAGAGCAGTTACTCAGATTATACAGTACATGAATCCAATAAATCAATACAGAAACCAACACAGAAAAAAATATAAACAGAAAACCTTCTTAGTAAAGCTTTAATGTTTTTTCCTTGTCTCTATGAAGCAAATAAATAAGGGAATTTCATGTTAGAACTATGTATACCTGGATTTAATAGTGTAAGCCTGGTGACAAGGAGATTTTCTTAGAAATAAGTAGAATTCATGGGGAGGTCTCAGACGTACTTGGAGCTTGGAAACTCACTCTCAGCACTTAGAATGATATACATCCTACAAGTCTTCAAATGTTGTTTCCAAGTGTTTAATATGGAGATTAACATAGAAGGAGGATGTAGACATATGTTACACAAAGTAACCACGTCATCAAACAATATTCGCAGACGGTCAACACCGATTTCACAGTCAAATTAGCCATTCCTGGCATTGTGGCAGCAGCAGCAACCAAAATTCATCTGAATGACTTTTGCATTTTCAATTTCCCATTTGTTGTGACAGAATTTTTCTTTGGCTTATTGGTGAACTGGTTTTGATTCATGCCATATCCAAGGATATTCAGCTTCATAGTGGTTACTTTAGCAAACCATCTTAAAGAGAAGTTGGCGCTTCAGAATATTATGTAATCTGAGAATGCAGGATAAAACTTCCCACTCCAAATTGCTAACATGGATCAGTATTAGTTTCAACACACAGGAGGTCCAGACAAAGATCCAGATTCGTGTAATGTGACAGGGAGAATTGGAAACTACAGCAGGTACTCTTATTAGCAAATAGTAGTACCAGAACTAAACAAAAAACACCAAATATGTCAGATACCTAAATACAAATAACTTGAGAAGGAATTTATGCCAAAAGAGAATATTGCAGATATGTTTCACGAAAAAGGAGAAGACAAATGTTTCTCACTGCAGATGATATATTAATAAGGAGAGCTTAGCGAAAAAGTAATATAAAGCTATATAAGCAAGAACAATTTCAGCACCAAAAAGATTTATGCACTGTATAGCTTGGTTCATTCTAGTTTAAAAGGAAGGTGGTGTCGATTGCGGCGGGGATGTGTGTGAAGAAAAGAAGAAGAAATAATATCTTCTGTTTTATCACCAAAATCTCCATAACAAATGCTATTGTACAGGAAAATGTCAAGGCAGAACAGCTCTCTTCAAATGAAGCAGTATAAATTAGGTAACCTTGTATGATCAGCCAAACTTTATAAAATATGTGAAAAACCGAATTAGTTGTCATTCTTAAATTTCTCATTTTGCAGGTATTTTAGCACTCCATAGGCCACAGTTCCGGCTACAAACAAGAACACCGCGGGAGTGAAAGATGGGTATAGATACTTCACAAAAAAATCATCCCACTCTTCAGGTAGAAATCCTGAAAGAAGCAGATAGCAAGTTACAAAACACAACATGTGTCAGCAATATTTATACCATAATTGGACCATAAAGAAAAACATAACTGCTGTTTTCTTTGAATCTACAATTAAGAACTGAAACATGCGACCGATGAATTTCAAATATGTTGAAACAGTCATGCCGATATCAGTAGCAGATCCTAAGTATGCAAATAAACAGCATACTCGAGTAGGTAGGTAGTTGAAATGTTTTTGGTTTAACAAACTGAGTTCAATGAGGCTAGTGAGAATTCCAAACCTGCTGTGTGGAGGATCACTTGTGTTATCAGCCTATCACGTGTAAAATGGTGGCAGCATGAAGCCTTAAATTGTATGAAAATCAATCCTATTGCAAATTGGTTCGTGTCTTTGAGTCTTTCATTGAACTACTTCTACATATTAACTGCATAATTGTTTGTCAATGAACTTTACTTACGACAATTAAGACATAAGAGCATGTGACAATTAGAACGTGGCAACCATCAGAAACTTCCCAAAAATTGATTCAATTATAGACCCCAGATATATAGGAAAGGTTAATAGCAGGCAAATAACAAGTTAAAGTCTAGTCAGTAGCAATTTCCCAACAGATTTTAACCATATTGAACAGAAAACACCAACTGATCGATTATAATGAGAAAAAGGTCTTCACCTGAGGCTGCAAGAATAATGCCCTCGACTAGGATAATAGCGCCGAGGCCTAACCAAGCAAGAAGAAAAGCACTCTCATTTTGCGATTGTTCCTTAGCCTGAATCTCATTTGTTTGAGGAGCAAAGCTAGGTTTCTCCACAGGTGCTCTGCGAATTATAGAAGCCCTCTCTTTCTTGCCTTTCTGTTTCTTCTCGGATACCGACGATGGGCTATCCGCCTTAGAGGAACCGAAACCTGTGCCAGCAGCTGAGCTTGATGATTGTTTCTTGAGTGGTGGGACCACAGTGGATGAGGATGAGGTAGTTGTGGTTGTGGCGGACTCGGTGAGTTTTCGGGGCCTCCGAGGAACTTGAACTCGAAGATGAGTCTTGGGATTTGATGGTGAGATTTTTGGGCTTGGTATTTGAATAAAGATGATGATGGGGCGATGGATGCAGACGAAGATGGGATTTCTTGGTGGTAAAAGATGAAGCTGATGATTGAAGTATTAGCGCCATTTTCAGTTTACTTTGTTACCTTCTCTTGTTTGATTTTTCAACGGCTGTTTTTTTATCCAGTCCCACTTAGCGGTTCCTCAACCCAAAATTCAGACAGACCGGCCGACCCAATGGATTGGATTTAAACGAGTTGGGTTAGTAGGCTTTAGACAAATTGTGTGGGTTTTCTAGGGGTGTTTAGTTTTATTTTTGGGAACCTGATAACCTGAAATTTGAACTAAGTCCAATTCCTATCTTACCTGTAGAAATCCATGGACTAAACCCATCACAATTGGAGATCATGCATGTTCTTGCAATTAAAGAAGTTTTCACGAGTTATATAGTTATAGATAAAGTTACTCTTTTATTTAATATTTTAATTGTAAATTCAGCCCCTGAACTAAAAAGTTGTAAACTATTAGGTCATATGTTTGAGATTTTTGTCTAATGTAGACCCTTGAACCTAAAGTTTCATGGTTTGACTTCATAATAAAATTATTTCATTTAAATCGAAAATCTGAATAGGGGTGGTAAAATTCTGGCTTTTACATATTTTTGTACATCCACCATGATCTTGCAGTGAAAAAAAATTAATCACATATAGAAAAATTCCATAACTAGCAATATCCATGCATGATTTCCTCAATCTTTTTGAAAAAAATTAAACACATCCAATCCAAGAAAGAAATTTGCACCATCCTTTACCTCACATTCTTTATGCTTTTCCAGCTTTTCCTCAAATCAAATGAAGCACTACTTCCACAATTGCAGTCAACAGATTCTAATTGTCTAGAGCGAGATTGTTGTAATTTTGGAAAACAAAAAGGAAAGGATCACTCGTCACTTGTCAGTGTGATGTACCCACTTCCTTTACGAAAGTACAACGTCATAACAAACCGCATCATTTCACCCCTAAGCTTTTTACTCCTTCAGTTGCACTGAACGTGCTCGACAGAAGTTCTCTTTGACGCCAAAAATAAATAAATAAATACAAAAACTCAAATTGCGACCTCGAATTCTAAATTGTTTCTCTCTTCCTCATATGCATATTGATGATGTGGAGGCGGACGACGTCGTTAGCTCCCCTGTTTTCTTCATCCAAGCGCTCACTTCTCAGCCAGGTATTATCGTTCTCCATTGATCCGATCTACTTCTCCGCTTATAAATTCTAGCATGGTATTAAAAATTGTCTTTATATCCATCATTGACTAGTCATGTTTTGATCTTCTGGTTTTGTTTTATAAAAGCCGGTGAGTTATTTTTCACATTCTAATTAAATGATTAGGCTAATTTACTGTGATAATAATTTTGTTGGTCGTACCAGATGCAGGCAGCTTATGGACTGAGGATTTGGAAAATGTTTAATACTGAGATTCTGAAACCGGTATTAATCTAAGTGCTTGTTTGTTTTCTTTGCAGCTTTTATAATTTGTTTTTAATCAAACTATACTTCTCGTTGTTAGAGATTGCTTTCAGGAATCTCCACACAAATGCTTTTTTGGAATAGGTTGCGTATTGGCTCAATCCTCCAAGTTATAACTAGTTTTGTTTTGTTATACTTTTTTTAATTGATTTCTCTTTTTGGCAGGTATTGCTATTGTTAGAAAAAGTTTATTACCATTGTGAATCGTGATGACTAATTGGATTGAGATATGTCTATCATCATATAACTAAGATGTTAGAATGATAAAAAATATACATATATTTGACTGAAAAAGAGGTGATCATTCTTAAGATTTAAGTTAACTGGTCAAATTCAACGGATATAATAGTGACACAAAGTTTATGTGGAAGGAAGTATGGGACCGCTGGGAGGTTATTTGTTTGTTTATTTTTCAAAATTGGGAAGAATGTTGGTTTAACCACTTAAACTTGTTTCCAAATGCTGTTAGCATGGAGGTAATGCGTATTATAATTAGATGTATCTTTGAGTTATATTCATGATTTAAATAATTCAATAATATAAGACTTCTGCTTTCATTGTTTTCATTGTCATTCATGATGAGAACTTTTCTAACATTTTGCCCAATTATGAGGGTTTAAGCCCAAGGAATGAAATTTTTACTTTTTAGTGAGATATTGGAAGATTATTCGTACTGTCATGTTATTCCCTTCCTTGTTGTAGGAAGAAGGTGGAACCTCTCCTAGAAGAACAACCCCGTTCATTGCTTTTGTCCTGGGTAATCAGCTTTGCCTTTTGGTCTTTTATGTTTTTTTTGGTCTGCTGAGTGACTTATTGTAGCATTTTCACTCTCTATATTCATTGATGAAGCATAAAATTATTCTGATTTTGCTGTTGGTATGTAAATTTTTTTGTTTTCAGTCTTATTGAGACTTTCAAACATATTTTATCAAGTTTTGCTGAAGCGACTTATAATCCGAACATGTTGATTGAAAATGCCTAAATGTTGGATGGACATTCCAGATTGTGCTCATTTTTGAACCTTGAAGATTTTGAGGGAATTGCAATCAAATTTACTTGCCTATGTTCTATTATTAAGTAAATAGGCACCATACTCGCTTATGTTCTGTGGTGATTTGTAATGCATACACGTTATTTCTCAAGGACACGAATAGGTATCAATATTGGTTTTATATTCAATGTTTACAGGAGGCCCTGGTAGTGGAAAAGGTACTCAATGTGCAAGGATTGTTGAAAACTTTGGCTTCACCCACCTAAGTGCTGGAGATCTGTTGAGGCATGAAGTTTCTTCTAATAGTGAGAATGGGTAAAGTTCACAGAGTCCTATTAACATTTATTTCTAACTGAGCATCCCTTACAATCGTTCTAATGTTGGTTTCTTATTTCAGTGCCATGATTTTTAACATCATCAGGGATGGAAAAATTGTTCCTTCTGAAGTAACTGTCAAACTAATACACAAGGCAATTCAATCAAGTGAGAATGATAAGTTTCTCATTGATGGTTTCCCAAGAAGTGAAGAGAACCGCTTGACATATGAAAGAATAGTGAGTGCATTTCTCCATATGACATTGGTCTGTGAAGTCATATTTCCCCATTATTCAGGTTCCATTATTTGGAATAGTACAGTAATGCTCTATCTGACTCTTTCATGCAAATAGAAGACCTATTCTTGGTGTAATTGGACATATTTTAATGGGAAAGAATTTGTTGGGATGGGAAATATCTGAACAGATTTTAGTCATTTATTCATCTAACTACAAAACCATTAATGCAGATTGGTGCAGAACCGAACATTGTGCTTTTCTTTGATTGCCCACAAGAAGAGATGGTTAAACGAGTCCTGAATCGTGGACAGGTGTAAATTTTTAGGGAATGCTATAACTCTCAGCTTTCTTCCATTTTTAAAAGGAGGTAATGCTGTTCCGCTCTTTTGATTTTAGGGGCGAGTTGATGATAATGAAAACACAGTGAAGGAACGTTTAAAGATCTTCGCAGCTTTAAGTCTTCCAGTAGTAAACTATTATGCCAAGAAAGGAAAACTTTACAAGGTATTGAAATTGTAGGTCATATACAGATTTATGGTTTTTATTAGTAGGGCTGCTTGTTGGAGCTTGCTGATCAATTCCACTTGAATTGCAACCTGGTTTTTGGCAGTCACTAGTTAGTACCCTGTTTTAAATTTTTAATTGAAATGGCCCTATCCTCAACCCTGTTTCAGAGGGAGGTCTTGTGTCCATATGTTGTTTTACCAGCACAAGGTGGTACTGTCCCCTTCTCTAATTCCAGTTGATATTGTGTTGGTTTGAATCCTTTATGTCTTAAAGAGTCCTGACAAAACAATACGAAGCCTATCTGTTTATGAATTTGGTAAATTATATATGGTATGAAATTTGAAGTATGCACCTTCTCATTCTGTTCGATAAGTGCCATGCATCTTAAAAATCCCAAGAAGAATGAAAGTGTATTGGTTAGCATCTCATTTTGATTGTCAAACTACTTGTTGCTGCTTGTGTGTTTAATCTTTTTTGGTTACTGGATAATGAACATTAAAAAAAATTATTACAAACACAGATAAAATTTCTATTGATAAAACTTACCAACTTAAAAGATGAGAATTTGGGATGCGTATGAGAGGGAGACGAGACATGTAGAGGTACGTCTGTGGTGGACTAGCCTGAGGAACATGAGTCCCGTCCTTGGGTTGATCTTGGTCAGTGCTTTTCTGAACTTTGTCGCATTGGGTTGGCTTCCAAAACTTTTGCAAAATGACCCTGTCCATATTGGCAGCTACCTCTGTTCAATTGTCCCTGGTTGATCCCCCTAGTTGCAACATATTGCTTTTATAGTTCATTAAGTAATAAAACAAAAATCTTATTACTAGAACCTTTATTGTTGTTGCAGATTGATGGTACTGGAACAGAAGATGAGATATTTGAACGAGTCCGGCCAATTTTTGCTGCATAAAAAGGCATGATTTAAATATTTTAAGACTGTCTGATTGAGCATTTGCATTGATTATCTTGGCCACTAGCATGCCTATTTAAAAACTGGGGATATGATGTGTAGTGCCAACGTGATTATTTTTTTAAAATCTTCTAATCGAATGCCTGTCTTTTACTGTATCACTTTTTTGTGTGGTTCCTTCCATTCTTTTTGCCATGTCTGTCTTGGCGCACTGAGAGAAGGATGTTTCTAGTGTCAAGTTATGGTCGGAATGTTTAGCAACAAATTATTGAACTGAAGTATGCATTATGACTTTGGCCTCCAATTTTTCTGAAAACCTATTGATATATTTATTACCAACTTGTTTGGCAGAAAATGCAAGTCATTTCTTGGATAATTGATAGCAACTAGTTTAATAGATTATACAAAATTTGTGTGTGTTGAGGTACAGATAAAATGTAATCTAGAACCTTTGTGCGCCTCACTGATCTCCAACTCAATTTGCCTTCTTTTTCAAAAATGGTTGTTTTCAATCCATTTGAATGTTGAGGGAAGCTGATGAACTAATGGCTGGTTCAAGGACCTTCCATATGCCTTTGCCTTTGCCTTTGCCTTTGCCTCTGCTTCTCTCCCACTTCCCTGCTCCCCAATTCCACGGGAAAAACAAAGATATAAAGAGAGAAAAGTGCTGTAAGTTTGTTTATTTGCATCAAAACTTCACGTGTTTGCTTGATAAATACCTTTGTACTAGGTTTGTAACAAAATCTGCACAATCATATTTTGCAGGTTGAGGTTAATAGTTCTTTTCTGATGAAATACTGTTAGGTTTGTAACAAAATCTGCACAATCATATTTTGCAGGTTGAGGTTAATAGTTCTTTTCTGATGAAATACTGGATGAAAGAAATTGATATCTGGGGAAATAACTCTATTAGGAAGATGGTCCATAGCTGATACTTTTTACTTTGTTAAGGGGGCTGTGGACTGATAACAACTTTTTGCTGGTAAAGCTGGAGATCTGTAGTGAAGATAAATAGTAGTTAAGAAGAAAGTTCCTCTCGTATTTTTCCTCTATTTCCCGACACACTGCTTATGCATGTAGAACGGATACTGCTTTTTTGCCCATGCATCCTGCTGCTTATGGTGCGGTATACTGCTATTGGAGATTAATCACTTTCTCTGGGAGTCTCAAGGCTTGATTGGACGTTGTAGGACTTGTGTTCAATGCAACATTGGTCAGATTCTCAGTGGCAGTCTGTTGTAGTTTTATGAGGAAGTATGCCATGTGAGTGATGTAATTTCTTTGTTGGAAGCAGTTTGTGTGAAGTAATTATTGCTTCATTTTAAGGACTATATATTCAGAATCTGTATCATGGACTGGAAGCTAAAACAAAATTAAGTAATCCCCTCTTGCCTCCCCAACGACCGCCCCCAAAAAAACTTACATATGTTCCTTCATACTGACGTGATAGAAATTGTTGCTTCTGTTCGTAGTCTCGTATGCTGTTAGCAAGTTGGTGCTTTTATTTAACTCAACATTAGTTAATTCTTTTTCGGTTCACTGGGCATTAGTTAGTTCTTTGGCGCCAACTCTTGCAGCCATTTATGTGCTTCACAGGATTCCGCAGAGATCGTGGTATCATTGTTTATTCTCTCTTTTGTGATTGTTCTTAACTTGCATCAATAGATTGTAGATCCACTTATTCTTCTCATCAGGATTTAAGCATTTTATAGAAACTTCCTCGATGCAAGCCAAAAATAGCACTAGAATTCGCGAATGATTGATGTTTGGCTTGTACAATCCAAGGGATCATAGGATTTTTGGTAGCGTTGGGGAACGTTGCTCTGTGGTTGCTACTTTCATGGCAATCCTGATATTGGAGAGATTACTGCAACAGCTCTGTTTGACTTGAAGCCAGATAAGAAGTACAATTTTGAGCTCTCAATGGTGATCTGTGGCAGTGCAGCCTTGAGAGGATTGAATTTCTAGACCAAATAGATATCTGTTTTCTTTTTCTGATACTTGGGAACCAGAAAGCTTATTTTGGCTTTGACATAATAACTGGGGTTATGAAGATTTATCGCATGCTTTATGATGGAACTTATTCGAATCATCTGCTGGAGAGATAGCTGATCTAACAACAATTTCATTTTACCTCAGTTCCTGTCGCCATTGAAACAGCTGTTCATGGATATTAATGTGCTAAAAGTTGTAGATGTTGCTGAAAACAGAGGAAGGAACTTGTAGGTTTAATTCTTTCACGTATATACCAGCACTGGAGTAGTATATTTGTATCGTGTCGTCAGCAGAAGCAAATTATGAACTTTGATATTTGGATCGTCACAGCAGACAGAAAGCATATGATAATTCAACGAGTGTCCTCGTGGATCTCTGTTTTTGACCATCTTCAAATGGGGTTTTCACTCTGTTAAAATAGCACTTTACTGGCAAAAGAACATGTCATTTACAATAATGAAGTGTAAAGTTTCAGTTTAGAAGCCAAATTAATTTTCGTTCTGGAAATACAAATCAAATTACTAAGCAAAGGTGGGATTTCAATGTTCTTCTAGAATGAAGTCCTACTTGGGGCAGGGAAGAAAGAAAAATTATTGGCACCATCTTTTAACAGAAAGAAAAATTATCGGTACCATCTTTCAAAAGATAGCAGCTACCAAATTAAATTTCTGGGCCGTTGATTCATGATCGTAGCAGCTGAAGTCTTGGTCGTTCATGGCCATCTATAATTGAGTAGCAAAATCTGCCGATAAATTGTTTAATAGAATTGGTCAATGGAGACAAAATGCAGACCCTACAAATCTGAGGTCCATTTTCTGCAATTGCATGCTCAATCCTCTAAAAATCAGGATTGTCATCCTAGGAAGTCACGTGTCTAACAGAGCTTAAACACCTTAGTCGGCCAAATATTGCTATATCATGTCTTTGATAAGAATGACATATCTCACTTGTTAACTGTTCATCCCAGCATTAGATTGAGTGAACAATAGCTAAACAACTATCTTGATGGATCAATCATTCTATATCTACTTACTGGTGAATCAATCTCTCTGATTTAATGCTCGTATCAGATTGAGAAAATCTTGAGGCTTTAAAAGCTAAAATATGGTCCATTTTTCAAACACAAGCATACAGATCAGCTTGCATTATGCTGGGTTGCTTTCTCAGTCTTTAATAGGAATGGGGCCTGCGGAAGGCAGCCGACAACGTCTCTTGACCTTACCCAATCCCATGCAGCGATGTAGAAAAACAACTGGTGTGGGGCCCAATAAAACCTAATTATGAATCCTCTGCTTTTATTTCTGCATTCAACAATAAATTAATACAGTTGGGATCCGCCAAAAAGGCAAAAGTTTCATGACCAGGTAACAGAAACGAATTTTACACGTATTTCCCACGTTTGAAGTCGAAGAAAAAGAGGAAAAATTTGCAAAGAAAATGTTTTCTTTTGACTGGAGATTTAGAAAGATTGAAAATTCAAAATCACTAATATTTGGATCGCGAATGACAGAGTCCTTTCCGATGTCAAAAATGGTGTTATTAAGGTTTCGTGCCTCTCTGTTTAACCATTCAGAAAGGAACTGTTCGACTATCACATTCGAATTTAGTCTAAGACTGCATACTTAAGCAATCTTATTTATGTCACGAACTGGATAGTGATTATACAAAACAAACAAATTCTAAAACTGTGTTTTAAAACATTACTCTCCCGGAAAGCTTGATGTTGAAGTTGAAGTTAAAGTTGAGTTGAGACAATTGTTTATGACTTCAAGGTAAAGATTTCAGATTGAATGATTTCCCACCGTTTTAGTTTGCTGCTTTGGAAAAATACAAGGTGCTTTGTCCCACCAAAAGAGTACGGACAGTTGTTGTTTTTTGATAATGTAGTAGCATTGTGGCTGTTAGTTGTAGTAGTTAATTTGGTTTCACATTATCCGGAGAAAACCACAAAAAATCCTCAACTACATGTCAGACAAAGGTATCAGAACTTATTAAAATGCACCGGCCCTGGCTCCTTACCACTCTCCTTGACTCCATTGAAGATGGGGTATTGTATGGTATCCGAGAAAAAGTAAAGACCCTTAAAATAGAGTGGCCCGTTTCTCATCTCCGAATACAGCTCATCGCATGCTGTTCACACTAGCTGAAATTGTAAATTATTTCAAGAAAATTGTGTAACATGGACTGAAACACTTGACAAATCAGAGATAACAAAAACAAGAAAGATTTTCGAGTATGGACTAACACATTTGAGGCCGACAATTTGTTTCCTCATCTAAACCATGAAAGGGAAATGCCTAGTCTTTTTTGGTTGAGCAAAACTGCTTCCGGTAGCAAAAATTTAGTGCATGCTAGACGTGGGCTAATGAGAATGGCCCTGGTTGGTATGGAATCAACGTCGTTAGCAAAATGTCCAGCACAAAAAACATTTTAAAATTCATAAACAATTCCGACATACTGCGAATGCGAAATTGCAGATTCCTCCTACCTATGACTCTTAGCATTTATGTATACCATATGGTCGAGTGGTGAAGTTTTTTCTCACAGTAATACTATTGCTAATTGCTAGCTTGCCAAACCCAATATGAAATCAAACCTTCGGCGCACGTTACAAGTTGGAAAAAGAAGGCCAAAAACCCAAGGGCCCAATTTACACGTCACAAGCATCCAAGGGTGAAAGTGCATTTTCCCTATAAATATAAGCATAGAGAGTATTCAATAATGCCTCATTGGATACTCTTCTCCCTCTAATCCAGTCTCATTCCCTTGTCCGAGAAAAAGAAAATGGCTTACTATACTCTTCCTTTACTACTTTTAAGCCTGTCCCTTCTGTGCTTTTCCGGCAATTCGGATGCCTCGGCCGCCCCCGCCACCAGCTTCATCCGTGCCAAATGCAGGACGACGACGTATCCCTCTTTGTGTATCCAATCACTTTCGACTTATGCCAACACCATCCAAAGTAACCCAAAACAGTTGGCACAAACTGCTTTATCTGTGAGCCTGGAAAGGGCTCAGTCCACGAGAGCATTTGTGACTAAGCTCGCCAAGTTCAGAGGACTAAACGGTAGAGAGTATGCAGCTCTTAGAGACTGTTTGGAAGAGACGAGTGACAGTGTGGACCGGCTCAGCAATTCAGTCCGGGAACTCCAGAATATGGGCAGGGCCCGTGGTCCAGAAATATTATGGCACATTAGCAATGTGCAGACTTGGGTGAGTGCTGCACTTACTGATGATAATACCTGTGTTGATGGGTTTGCGGGCCGGGCCTTGAATGGAAGGATTAAGTCCTCAATTAAGTCACGGATGACTAATGTTGCACAGGTCACTAGCAATGCCTTGGCACTTGTCAACCAATTTGCTGGAAAGTATTACTAGTAATAATCAGCAGGGTGATTTCAGGTTTAGTGTTTCCTGATCCAAGTTTTGCTTTGGATTAGCTTTGAACCATGATGTGTAGTAAGTGATTGCTCAAGTTTTGTTCAATATAATATACAATGAGCAGTGTGGCTTTTTCTTCTTCATTTTTGACTATTGGATTAATGCTTTCATCTATCTTCTGTTTTTGGAATATACCTAATTAAGATGCCCATGACACCCTTAATTAACAGTTGGCGTCACTGACTTTGTGTGGCTTTGAGTTCGTACCCTCAGTTTTCTTGAACATCTAGCCTGTAGTGAATAGGTCAAAAGTTAGCAGAGAGCTTATAGGAACCACCAAATCATAAATGTGTCCCCCCGCAAAATTTGTTATTCTGGTCCAATTTTTATCCAATACCTTATTCTGAAACTCGAGGAATGTGCTCTATCTTTCATTTTGCAAGCCTAAGTCTAAGGAACCAAACGTTCAACCCTTAAATTAGGAGTTTTTAACAGATTTGTCAATGAAGTGAAACATTTCCTAACGATCATCTTCTGCAAATTGACCAATAGTTGAGCAACATTAATTTAAAAAAGAAAGGGAAAACATGACCAGAAGTGTCCTTTTATCACTAGCCCTGTTCCTTTCTGCCACATACGTTGCGGTCGGAGTTACCCCTGCAGCTGCCCCCGCAGCAGAAGGGAATCTAGAGGCTTTGTGCAAGAAAACGCATGATGCTATTTCCTGTGTCCAATTGCTCAAGCCTGCAGTCACGCCAACTACGCAATTTAATTCACTCGAATGGTACCGAAAGGTCCTATCAAAATCCTTGTCCAAAGCAATTACTGCTAAGAATTTCATGTCAAAGCAGGCACAGCAGTTGGATGCCAGAGAACAAATTGCATTGTTTGATTGCGTGGATAAGATAAGTGATAGTGTGGAACTTCTGCAGCAAGTCTCTCATGAATATGTAGAAATGTTCAAACTTAAAGCTAATGAGGGCTTCAATTACGGGTGGAGCAAGAAAAATGTGCAGACTTTAATGGATACAGCCACGAATGAGCACGAAGCTTGTTATAATTCGTTGAGAGGTCTTCAAGGCCCAATCATGCAAAAAGTCAGGGATTTAGCGGACAATGCTTACACGGCAAATAAGATTGTTTCAGCTATAGTCTTGGACGTCTAGGATTTCTTAATATGGATTAGAGAGCTAAAATAAGGTAATGGGTTCACTAAGCTGCCAGTATAGGGAATGTATGGGTAATGGGCCGAGGATCTGTCTCACCACACAAAATCCCCATTTCTGTTATTTGGGACAACCCATTCACTATAATATAAATCTTTTCCCTTTTATCTACATCTTGTGCCTTATAACACAGACCACCTAAGACAGAGAAGTCCGATATTGCACCTGTTGCACACTAGATCAAGTACATTCCAAGTTGGTTTCTATTCTAGGAAATAAAGAAGAAAAAATGAACTGAAAACTTGAATTTTCACTATATAATTATATCCACTTGATTGCAAAAATGAATACGAAATAACGTAAAGCATTCCTTGTGATTATTCTAAATTACCAATGTACACCTGAAATTTGAGTGTTTATGGCTGAACCCTGATATTTCACAAATTACACTTGTCACACTGCGGCTGGAAAAATGAACTGCAATTGCTATGAAAACCATCCCAGGCAAATTCCAGGAGAATGCCAAAACAAGCAATTTTTAGTATAGATGGTTGATTAGTGCCAAGGCATTGCTTATAAGTTTTTCTTCCGCTAAAAGGCAACTTTTGATCTTGTTCCTCATAACTGAATTCACTCTTATGCCGGTAAACCTATCCGTGCATGACTCTGAGTCCGATATGGCAGCGCTAGCCCAGGTCTTTGTATTAGCCAATTCAAACTCTCTGTCGGCATCTCCAAGATGTCCCGTTGCAGTAAGAGTTTGTTTGAGCTCATAAATCGCATCTTTCACATCATATATGCAGTCTTTTAGAGCTGTAGCTTCGATTCGCGAAAGCCCATTTTGCGATGCCAACGTTGAAACTAAGTTGGATGCGTTAAGGGCGCCTTGTATGGCTATATTCAGGGCTGTATTGCAAAGCCTCAAGGAGTTGTTTTGGACACGGGAGGCATTGGGATAAAGGGTTTTAATGCAAAGTGCTGGATATGTTGTGGTATTGCATTTGGTTTTCACAAAGTTTGCGTAGGTTGGTGAGGTTTTGGAAGCCGAAGTTGGCTGCTTGGAGGACATGAAGGAAAAGATAGTGAGGATTAAGGTGAGAAAATTACAGAAATTTTTGCGATTGTTGTCATACTCCGTGCCCGGAGTATAACACCTGCTATGTCAAGATTACGTTATGACATAAGGCTGGCAAAACAAAACTTAAACTACTCAAAACAACCATTTCATTGAACTTGACTCAATTACAAAGTTATGTGATATATTACAAAGATAACCCTCAACAAACCAAAAAGATCATCCTATACACTTTTACTAAGATCACAAAAAAAAAAAACTCCTAAGTGGAAGAATCTATATAAAATTAATCAACATGAAATCTTTGCTATGTATCACATCCTATCTCCAAGGCTAGTACCACGAGTCAGTCCAATCTTCTTCTACAAAAACATCGTCCTCTGCATACAATAATGAGGGATGAGCGATACAATTCACTCAATAAGTGATAAGACTACTCCTTGTGGCTTAAGAGTATTACTTATACATATACATTTCATAAACAAAATCATTATCATATTTAAATACAAAGATAATATGGCCATTAACACATTTTTGTTAAACATTCATTTCCATAAACAAATCAATGAGTTCTATCAAATGGTTCCAATTGATCCTGGATATCCAGTTGTTAACTATTACCGGTTAACACGGTCCAAAAATCAACTTTAACCGATTGGTGCGACTCCAAAACTAACTTTAACCGGTTAGTGTGGTCCCAAAGATATTAATCATACAATTAAGAAACTAATCCCGTAAAAAATATACCACATTCAAGAACTCAATCAATTTATTCATCAAATCATTCATGCATATATGCCATAATGTCATTTTTATAACAATTGCAATTAATCACACTTAAATCATATATTTATACAACAATTAATCAATTCAACACATTTATCGTTCATAAAACTCATTTTCAAAAGATAAAAGAGTACAAACTCCCACTTACCTTTATCTGAGCTAACTAAGATAATTCGAATAAGAATAGTCGATGTCTTCACCTATATCACAAAAAAAAAAACACTCAATCAATCACTAATTTTATCAGAAGTCCAAACTAAGAATTACATCTAACTTAACACGTAAAACGAAACGAAGAAGGAAAAAATTGTAGTGATTTGCAGCGTCAGCCGCAGCGTGAAAACAGTGACCAGCCGCGGTCCTAACCGTGACACGGCTGGTACCGCGGCTCCAGTCAGAGAATGGAGGGAACCTATCCGCAGCGCGGCTCACGCCGCGGATGGGGTCAGAGGGTTACTCATTTCGAGCAGCGATCTCATCCGCAGCGCGGGTGGTGCTGCGAATGAGCCTAGAAAAAGCGACCTGCAACCCTGCAATAGACCCAAAACTAATTCCAAACTTTCCAACTCCATTTAACACCAACCAATCACCAAAACAATTTCAAATCAACACAAGAAACCAATTAATCATTATATTATTACTACTCAACACGAATTTTCTCCAAAATTCATCAAGTGTAAATCATTAAATACAATCCCTCCGACACTTACACACTCTCACACCACAACCACCATTAATGCACCATCATTATGAAATGCATACTTTCTACTTCTAATTCAAGGATCTAAGAAGGGAAAAGGAAGAAATACCTCGGGTTGAAGATGGAGCAACACCTTCTAAGCTTTCCCCACTTGCTTGACTCCGCAAGTCTACACCTTCACTTCCTTCTTCAAGAAATGAAAACAACGATGAATAATAAGAATGATGGAATTTGGGTAGAAAGAAAGAAATGAGCTAAAATGGGAAGAGAATGAAAGAAAAGCCCTAAAACAATTAGGATATAGGTTTCTTAAAATTACAACTAAGGCCTCAACTATTAACTAATCATCTATCTTGCATTCTTTATTGACAAATTACAAAAATACCCCTAAGGAAGGCCTTGGTGTTACAATTGTGCTTCTCCATTTTACTGCTCTTCACTTATTTTGACTTAGTGAGTTTCATTAGTTCTTGCAAGTTGAGATGTGATAAGAGAGAGCTATAGGGACGAGAAATTTATAGGAGCAAACTATCAGGTCAGGTGGATTTACTGTTTAAAGAGTGCGAAACTCGAATGTGAATCTGTTGAAAATTTGAAGCTCAAGCAAGAATAAGTAGGGAGTGTAGATTAAGATGTTTTCACATGATATGAGCTGTGTGAAATGGTGAATATGTGATATGACCACTAATTTCGCCCACAAATGCTGCTACACACAGCATGACTCACATGCAATTCAAGCAAACTTCTAAATTCTAAATTCGATTTCTTGATTTATCCCTTGGTTGACATGTTAAAATGATGACACTAAATATTTGAGACCCATTGCAACAACGGAGCTAGATATGCATATGACAACGCATGTTTAGTTTACTCCCTTATTTTTTACTCACGTGAGGCGCAAGAAGGACCTAATATTGTGGGCTTTTGTCTATTTACGTTTGCTTTGACGATTAAGCAGGGCCTAAAAAGGAAAACTTAAAAAGTGGTGTACAACATCGTTTTGCAAAGAGTAATAAAGCATGCGGCTTTCCTCTTTCAATTCATCTTTAAATCCTTGGTAACTATTGTATACTACGTTAACCTAAAAACAAATTTGTAAGGTTATCGGAAGACTTAGTAACTAATATTGGAGGAACTTCCACGTGAAATCACAGATTAATCTCAACCTTAAGAGCCCATTTATAGAGAAGTGCAGGAACATTTCTTGAACTTCTAGTACAAACAAAAATTGAACCATCATATACAAGAAGTTATCACTTCGCGTTCACACTTAACACATTTAAAATAAATTAAATAATTATTATAGTGTGAACATGAGATAACAACTCCTTGTATATGACACTGGGTGGGCACTGAGAATCTCAAGTGACTTGCCGAATGAATACCTCGAACTGTAACAAGTTAATTATTAAATTGCTAGTGAAAGTTTAACTAATGACAAATTTTTATAAACAAGATAGCCGAAGAGAAAATATACTCCCTCCGTCTCATTTTAATAGGCTTGTTTTTCTTTTTCATCCGTCCCAAATTATAGTCCACTTTCTAATTGAAGAATGTAATTAATTTTTAACTTCTCTAAAATGCCCCTATTTAATATCTTTGTTATAAGTGAAAGTGCATAGCAAATTGTGCATTCACATTTCAAAATGGAATTAATTTGACTTATGGTGCAATTTTCTATTTATATTTAATGTAAATGTTTAATGATGAATATAAGAGTATTTTAGAAACATCACATATTAATTCATTATTTCAAAAAATTAACTAACTTTTCTTAAATTGTGTGAAAAAACTTGTAAGCCTATCAAAATGGGACGGATGAAGTAATTGTTTAAAAAATAGATTAAAGGAAAGGTCCAAGAGATGGCCATGTGCCATGGCATAGGCCCGGGAGGCCATGGTCGGTTTAAAAAATAAAAAGTCCTATTGTCAAAAAATAAAAATAAAAATAAAAATAAAATAAAAAAATAAAAAGTCCTTATTTAAAAGATCGTGCAAAGGCCCAAGGATAACATGATTCCATGTCCATTCCCACTTGTGTACGGTGGGCTGCGCTGAACGCTGCTCGATTAAAGGTGATGGCTCCGTTTGCGGAAAATATCTACTTTTTTTAAAAAAAATTACTTTAAAATATTTTATAAATTCGTTTTTAATTATTTTTTATTTTTTAATTGTTTTCTTTTAATTTCGCGTACTAAAGTGCAATAGTGTTAATTTTTCATAATATTCTACAGAAGCAATCCAAATGGAGCCGATGTTTTAGAGTTAGATATTTGAAGTTTTTTATTTTTTATTTTTTGGTTCCTTTTAGGGGTCCCGAAATCTAACTACCATTAGGAATAATTTATTTACTAACAAACTAACACTTGTGATAGATTTGAGAAGCAATTAATTAGTTATTGGGCAAATAAGTAAAGATGAATGGTGAAGATCCGGCATGTTATATGTATGTTTTTCCTTTCATGTTTACACTAATATAAATATATCATTCAAAAGGGTGGGGTTCTTAAATTGTCTGAAATAATAGAAGAGCCCTCATAAATTCCACAAAGGTGATCAACTAGTCATAATAAGACAATAGAGATAAGAAGCAAATAATGCGTCCAAGTGGGATCTTAAATTTATCAATATCGAATCATGTAATTGGACCATTTCAACATGAATATTTTCCCAGCAAATCGACGTGTATACAAAGTATAAACCACAGTCTAACTAAGTCGTTATTTTTTGGCCTAAATTTGTGAAAGTAGCTTGAGGGCTATAGAGCATTGGTAGTTAACCAGGCAAATATTGTTGAACTGTACTTTCTGACTGCGTTTTAAACCTCCTCGTTCGTTTATGGCAACGCATTCAAAGGCCTATCCTCCATGCAAGGTGGAATTATTGTTGGAGCTTATCAATATAGTTCCCCATCTTCACAACATAATCCTTTATTGCATGTGCTTCAACAGGAGTTGCAGGACCCAAAGGGAAAAGATATTTCGAGTTGTTTGCTGCCAATCCGCCCCTTTTAGGATTACAATAACTCAATAGGAGCCTATAATCGGGCAAAAGAACTGGGCTTGGATTCAGTGTCTTTTCACAAGAGTCTCAAGTACAAATATAATAAACACGATGCTTTCAAAATGTATTTTAGCTCAAAATGGCTAATTAGAATAGGACGGACTATGAGTATTTATTTAGGTTTTAAAGAACGTGGATGAGATTTAGTGCCCCCCCCCCCCCCCCCCCCAATCATGGTTAGGCAAAGAGCCCTCCCACCCCCGTCCCAAATCATGGCTGTGTGATGCTATAAATTATATCAAAAAGCTCATAGACATCGAATCTTTTCTTAACTATATTTCTTTTAACTCTTTTAGTTTTGCTTAATTAGTTAATTAAACGTTAGCCCCACCGGCCTCCTCGCGACAAATGCAAAAGAGCCTTCATGACTTAGACAGACACTTCTTTCGTAAACCACTTGGTCTCTAAGGAATTTATTAGCAGTAGCATTAATTTGTTTAGGCCGTGCTGCATGTGCAATTATTTAAGTTTGGAAGCAAATTATACTGACATGTTCGTTGGCCGACCTTATTTCTGTGCATGATAAAAAAGAAAAAGGAATAATTACAAAAACCTCCCTTGAGGTTTCCGACAATTTTACTTGGCACCTCACAAATTTCAAAAATTACACAAACCTCCCTTGGTTAACTAAAGTTCCAAAAATACCCTTTGAAATCAATCTTTCACCAAAAAAGGTTCACAAAAATAGAAAAACTCAACTTATCTTCCTTTTTCCTCTCACTCCCAAACCGTCGTTCCCACTCATCTTAGAAGTTTTTGTATATTGTAAGATTTATTTTTCCTATTGTAAAATTTATGGAAGGGAAATATCAGAGCTAGTGGATGGTTTGGTTAAATTGATGTGCAGAGAATCATTTGGGTTGACAAATTATTTGAATTTGTTTGGGATTTATGTAGTTGGGTTAGATTTCAATGTTTGGCTGAGGAATATCTCTATGAATTTTGGCTCTATAATCCAGTTGCTTATGGTGGTGGTGACTAACGAAAATGGAGCTGATGTGATATGATAGTGGTTAAAGTGGTAAAAACCAGATAGATTTATTATTTTTTATTTTCCTAATTAATTGATAGTGGTGTACTGGTATTGATGGGATTGTTTTTTGGTTACTAGTGGTGGTAGCGGTGGTGGTAGGGTGGTTCAAGTGGTAAAGAAAATAATATTTTTTTTTTCTTTTGTAGATTGAGAAGGGCATTATGGGGTTTTCAATTAAAATTTTTATTAAAAGGGGAGGTCTTGTTACCAAAATAGTAAATGTAATAGAGGTTTGTGTAATTTTTAAAAATTAAGGGGTGCCAAGTGAAATTGTCAGAAACCTCAGGGGAGGTTTCTGTAATTATCCCAAAATAAAAATACAGAATGTTGTTTAGATAACAAAGAAGAATTATAGTATGTTCAAATCCGGTTCTGTTGAATCAAAATCACAGACTAACTAATGACGATCGAAAACACTTTTGTTCGAAATTTACTGTTGCTTGATAGTAGAAATATGGAAAATTATCAAAATAATTTTCGTCACGGAGGGAAGTAGCAGTTACAACAGATGTGTATCCACTTAATGGGATAGCAATCGGCAAGCAGACGAAACGAATACCAAATTGATGAAAGCCACAGCCCGTTGCCATAGGCCAAATTGGGTGCATCCCAGGAGTTGCTATCGTGCGTAGCGCAGAGACATCTGGGACTCTTGCCTCGTACATGCATTCCAATTAAGGCGGACTCAAGTTGCGTTTTTGCTCTGAATATTTGACAAACAACTCTTCATCCGTCCCTGTCTGAGAGGTGAGAACATGTTATCCGCTACTTGACTCATTTTGACGTTTTTACCATTTATTCTTGGACCCAACGAATAATTGTTCTTCATAGAGTCGCAGCCGTCAGTAAAATAACTGTATAGATATTCTGGTTAATTAAAAAATATCCCGACCGAGTTAACGTTTCTTTTCTCTATAAATAGAAAGAGCCATTGATTTCCATTTTCATCACAAAGCAAAGCTTCATAGAAAGAAAAACACAAACAGTCAAACACGGACACATAAAGTACAAACAGAAAGAGATGGAGGGCTCTTTTCCCAGCCATTTGGTGGCCGCTTTTCTAATTTTCCTCTCCTTGACTCACTTCTCTACTACAGCCACAGCATCTAGTAGAGCTTTATCTGGTGCAACAAACACCGAATTCATCAGAACATCTTGCAGCACAACAACTTACCCTAAACTCTGCTTCGCCTCTCTCTTAAGCCAGGCAACTACAATCCGTTCTGACCCTAAACTTCTAGCTCACGCAGCTCTATCCGTGAGTCTTAACACGGCAAGATCAACATCCATCATGATGGTACAACTTTCTCGGAGCCACGGCATGGCGCCCCGGGAAATCGGTGCCATGCGTGACTGCATCGAGGAACTAAGTGACTCAGTGGACCAGCTGAGAAAATCTATGGCGGAGATGGCACAACTCAGGGGCTCAAGCTTTGCCCTCATTATGAATGATATACAAACATGGGTCAGTGCTGCATTGACAGACGATGATACCTGTATGGATGGTTTTGCAGGAAAAGCCATGAATGGCAACACGAAAATTGCCGTTAGGGAACGAATTGTGAATGTTGCACATATGACTAGCAATGCTTTAGCTTTGATTAATAGTTATGCGTCTCTCCGCGGCTAGCTGAAGTGATCAGATAAGTTCAGCATGGCTTGGACTCAGAATTTCAACCAGATTATTAATTAATAGTGTGTCAAATTATATATACAAGGCACGGTTGTTTATTAGTGCTTAGCGGATTTGGAGTGCGATTGCTAAGGGAAGCTCAATTTTCCCTATAGTACTATGTGAATATGTACGATTTTGGATCATATTTTATATATACATACACCGTGTTGTACTCTAGCATGCTTCAATTTACATCCAGCAGTCATATAAAAGGATTTTAGTCGCATCAGTTGTGAAACAGCTAAAAACAATCATTAAAACGAATAATTGAAGGTATGAACGCATTGACATTAAACAACTGAAATAGCAAATACAAATACCTGCTCGTTCGGCAGATATGCAAAGACAATAAGCACTGATAATTTTGCTATCTCTAGAGGAGAAAGAATAGCAACGAAGAATTTCTAGAAAGAGACGTCTTTTGCGTATTCCAGACTTGAGACTGGCGAAGCAAGAATCCGCTCGTCTTTTGGGCTCCAAATTCATGTCAAGTTGAGGTGGATATCCCGACATATAGGTCTTATTGAAGTGGGCTCAGGCCCAAATTTTTCATTTGCCAGTCCCAACCATGTCCGACAATGTCAACCATTATCAAGTAGCTAAATACCATCACAAACCACCAGTGAAATGTTTTCAGTAAATATGTAAAATTATGTGCTGTTCTCAATAAATAGTAAATGCATGTGAGTATGAATTTATATTACAAAATTCAGACTACATATTATTTTTTTCTTTTTAAGTTACATTTCGTTGTCGACTATATATTAATTAATGGTGCTTTGTGGCCAAATGATGAGAGAAAGTACGATTTTAGTACATTATGTGATAGTGTTACATAATGCACGAATATTAATCACATTTTTAGTTAGTAGCTAATATCCACCGAGTAAGTAGAACACACTCTACAAACTTGGTAGATGTGATTGACATTGATTCACTGACGGATTTTTACTATTAATTTTTTTTTTCAAATAAAGGATTCGAATTGCCATAGTACGCATTACATCCTTTCCCTCCTTTATCCAATATGCGGCCCAAATAAGTTGTTTGATACCATATATCATAATATATATTACATCTTGCTTGGAACAAATGCCAATTACGAGGAAAAAACTATATTGCACACTTCGTAAGATGGTAATTATCCCGCCTCTCCTGCAATCAGAATCAAATGAAAGTACCACAACTGAAATTTAAACCCGAAAGGGGCTTATTTGCTACCGCCTCTCCGTTTCTATTTTGGGTACCTAATAATGGGCTTTGTATTAGTCCATCATCAGAGGCCCAGTAGATAAAGTCGCTGACGACATGTATTCGTCGTGTTTGGATCGTGATGTTGTAAGCCCCAATGCAAACACTAATTCTCACCAAAAAAAAAAAAAGGGCAGAAAATACATAGACCTACAAGCGTCTTCATAACCCAGAGCTGGCTGGCTTCAACCTCTTGTTGGATTGTTTGGTCCCATTAACAGAGTTTGATCGTGAATTTTTTTTTTTAAAACAACAATAACTATCTTTTTTCTGACAAAAAATAAGTCGTTTATTCTGTTAGTTAACGCAATATACTGGTGTGTGAACGTTTTGTTCCAAGATACCAATTATTATCTTAAAGAATTTATCACAAATTTGCCCACATATTACATGGTCCTTGTAGAGTACATATCAGTACATAACCACCGAAAAAACGATAATAGTTTACTAGTTGAAAGCGAGAATGACAGACTAGCAACTCACAATACAATATCTTCTAACAATTATGATGCAGATGGTGACTAAATCTCTAATTCTTATCTGGATTGTGATGAGAATGAAGAACACAAATCGTAGACAAGAATTGAATTGAATAATGGAATTGTATTGATTAAAGGAAAAGGAAAGTTACAGAGATGATAGAAACATTCAATATGACAACAAAGACACCCCAACTCCTCTCCCCTCTCTTCCCTTTTATTCGTTAATTCTCTAACTAACTTGTAACTGAATTTCCCTCGCATTGACTGATTAACTACTCAACTGCTACTTCTTCAACTAACTTGAGTTGCTGACTTGTTCTCGGTCCCAATCAAGCTGCGCTGACTGGACTTCTTTTCCTGCACGTGTATCAATATTCCCCCCTAGAAATAGTCCTTGTCCTCAAGGACGAAACTGAGGGAATCTGTGTTGCAAATCATGCCAGTACTCCCAAGTTGAGTCCTCTGGAAAGGTGTTGCTCCATTGTACCAAGACTTGAGTAACAGCCTTATTACCCCTTTTTACCAGTCGTCTATCCAAGATAGCCAGTGGCTCCAAAATGAGTTGTCCTTGAGTGTTGACCTCGTTGGTAATCCTTCAATAAAGTCCATTGATATATCCTTCCATATCTGTTCTGGAACTGGCAGTGGCTGCAGAAGGCCTGGACTTGGTACATTTTCTACTTTCTGTCTTTGACAAATTTCGCAAGCAGCAATAACAGTTGCTACTTCCCTGTACATATGCTTCCAGTAGAATACCTCCTTAAGCCTCTTGTAAGTAACAAATACTCCAGAGTGCCCCCCTGTGGAACCTGCATGCCACATTGTAATAAGCTTACTTCTCAATGCAGGGTCTGATCCTACCACTAACCTGCCATTTCTCCTGAGTTGTTGTTGTTCCCACGTATAAGCCGTATTTGGCTTTTTCCCAGTGGTTGTGAATTGCTGAATAACCTTAGCCAACTTCTCATCTTGCTGGCAACTTTCTTGTATTTCTGTGAGCAAGTCAGTTGTCACAAAAGAGATGGCCTGGAGGGTAGCTTTCCCCACAGGTTCTGGTTGTCTTGACAAGGCATCTGCTACAACATTATCAGTCCCTTTTTTATAGTGTAGCTCATAATCGTAGCCCACCAATTTTGCTATCCATTTCTGCTGGGCAGGAGTAGAAACTCTTTGCTCCATCAGATATTTGAGGCTTTGATGATCTGTCTTCACCACAAAATGTCTCCCCAACAGATATGGTCTCCATTTTTGAATGGCACTCACAATGGCCATCATTTCCCTTTCATAAACTGATAGTGTCAAGTGTCTTCCACTCAAGGCCTTACTGAAAAAGGCCACTGGTTTCCCTTCTTGTGACAGTACTGCTCTTATACCATTACCCGAAGCATCAGTTTCAACAACAAATTGCTTGGAAAAGTCTGGTAAGGCTAGCACTGGTGAGGCAATCATCATAGTTTTCAATTGGTTAAAAGCTTGAGTAGCCTTGTCATCCCACTTGAAAGCATTCTTCTTCAATAGGTCAGTTAATGGTCGAGCCACTTGCCCATAATGCTTTATAAATTTTCTGTAATACCCAGTTAGGCCTAGAAACCCCCTCAGCTCCTTGATGTTTCTAGGAAGTGGCCATTGCTGCATTGCTTCAATTTTCGAGGGGTCAGCAGTCACTCCATCTGCTGAGATTAAGTGTCCCAAGTACTCCATCCTTGTTGACCCAAAAACACACTTACTCCTCTTCACTTTAAGATCATTGTTCCTGAGTATCTCGAAGGTAGATTGAAGGTGTGTCACATGGTCATCCCAATTGTTGCTGTAAATGAGGATATCATCGAAAAAGACCAAGATAAACTTCCTCCGGTGGGGCCTAAAAAGGTCATTCATCAGGCTTTGGAATGTGGAAGGGGCATTTGTGAGCCCAAATGGCATTACCATAAATTCGTAATGCCCATCATGGGTTCTAAATGCAGTTTTATAAACATCCATAGGGTCCATTCTAATCTGGTGATAACCAGATCTTAAGTCCAGTTTTGAAAAATACACAGCTCCACTTAATTCATCTAACAGTTCTTCTATCAGGGGAATTGGAAATTTATCTTTTACTGTCTTTGCATTCAACTCCCTATAGTCGATGCACATTCTCCATGTTCCATCCTTTTTCTTCACTAAGACCACAGGTGAAGAGAAAGGGCTGTTGCTAGGCCTTATGATCCCTCCTTCCAACATCTGTTTAACCAACCTTTCAATCTCTCCTTTCTGAAAAGTGGGATACCTGTAGGGTCTCACATTTACAGGTTGTGTTCCTTCCTTCAGAATGATTTTGTGATCATGGAATCTCTTAGGGGGCAGTTCTTTGGGTTCTTGAAATAAATCTTCATAGGCTTCCATTAGCCTTGTTAGTTTTTGAGATTGCAGAATTACCTGTTTACCCTATTCTCCCTCTTCTTGATGCTGATCCTGCACCTGTATCATGCATAGGTGAGCTGCTTCAACTCCCTTTGCCTTAGACAGCAATTGTTGCATCTTCTTTTGCTGTAGAATTTGTACTGGGGCCTGCTTAGATCCCCTCAGAACTACCTTCTTCCCCCCTTGAAAAAATTCCATCTTTAAGTCATTAAAATTCCATTTAACCTCCCCTAGTGTACACAACCACTGCATCCCTAGGACAATCTCACAACCTCCCACAGGCAACACCAATAGATCAGTCATGAATTCCACAGATTGCATCTTCCATTTGAATTGCGAGCATAAGTGAGTGGTGGTGAGTTTCTGACCATTGGCTACTTCCACTGCCATGGGTATCACTTCCACTTTCTTCAATCCTAATTTTTTTACTGTATTAGGATGTATGAAGTTGTGGGAACTCCCACAATCAATGAAGATATGGACGTTAACTCCTTGTGTATGGCCTGTTATTCTCATGGTTCTGAATAAAGGCATGGCAGTTGATGTCATCGCACTAACAGATATATGGGCTAAGTTCCCTTCATTAACAAATTCCAATTCTTCTTCTTCTTCCTCATCCACTCCACTTGCCTCCAATTCTTCCTCCACCATCTCGATTCTGTATAATTGTCTCTTTTTACATTTGTGACCTTTTTCATATTTTTCATCACACCAAAAACACAATCCTCTGGCCATTTTTTCATCCAAGTCAATTCCTGACAAGACTCTAGAAGGTTTCTTGTGGATACTTGGATTGATTGTTTCCGGGTTTGGCAACAATGGTGTAGAATCCCTGTTAGTGGATCCACTGAAGCTATTCCCTCCTTGGTTCCCAGATTTTTGGATGAATCTGGTCTTTCGGATAGCAATCAGGATCTTGGATTCTTCTATCTTGGCCAAGGTCCTTGCATGCTGTAGTGTTCTTGGCATAAACATCCGTACTGCTAACTGAATCTCCTCCTTTAGCCCACTCAAAAAACAACTGATGGCATAACTTTCTGGAAGTTCCACCCTGTTGAGCAATTCCTCAAACAGTTCCTGATATTCTTGGACTGATCCCCTTTGCCTCAGTCTCATCAATTCTCCCATTGGGTCATCAAAAGCACAGTCACTAAACCTGGAGGCCAGTGAACGAACATACTCCTCCCAGTGTGGGGGCTCTCTTGACATCCTAGATTTCATGAAAATTTGGTGCCATTGCAACGCCTTCCCTTCAAAGTGCATAGCAGCCAATTTCACCTTCATCTCAGGAGGTGTCTCGTCCACTTCAAAAAATTGCTCACACTTAAAGAGCCAGCCATTGAAATCCTCACCCCAGAATCTGGGAAATTCAACCCTAGAAAATCTAGTAGGAGTTGAGTACTGATTTCCAGGATTGGAATTTGTTCCCTTATTCATGGAGCCTGCAGAATCTTGATCATTGTTCTTTCTCTGTGAGTTCACTTCCAATACTAAAGCCTTCAGAGCAGCAATTTCTTTATCAAATTGCTCTCTCTGTTCCCTTAGCATGTTCTTCATACTTTCTTCGAGCCTTCTGTTATCCTGGGATCGAGTGCCATCTGCCATAATTAGCCAAGAACCTTGCTCTGATACCACTGATGCAGATGGTGACTAAATCCCTAATTCTTATCTGGATTGTGATGAGAATGAAGAACACAAATCGTAGACAAGAATTGAATTGAATAATGGAATTGTATTGATTAAAGGAAAAGGAAAGTTACAGAGATGATAGAAACATTCAATATGACAACAAAGACACCCCCTCCTCTCCCCTCTCTTCCCTTTTATTCGTTAATTCTCTAACTAACTTGTAACTGAATTTCCCTCGCATTGACTGATTAACTACTCAACTGCTACTTCTTCAACTAACTTGAGTTGCTGACTTGTTCCCGGTCCCAATCAAGCTGCGCTGACTGGACTTCTTTTCCTGCACGTGTATCAAATTATTAGTTCTAGTCAACAAAAAAGAATGAATAATCTGGTTCTAAAACATAATTAAATTATAAAATGTAACAAAATATAAACAATAAATGAGCGGCAAACGAGAATGACGTATATTGAAGGAATATAAGTATTAGTACGAAGCGCATGCCATCACCTCTTTGCAATGTATTATAGTATTGGTATAGTATAATGAAATTCTCAGCCAGTGCCACATATTAGTCTCTTGAATATAATTGTAATTAACTTTTTGTAAGAGGACCTTAACAAAGCTTCAATTGAACTTAGTTGAGGTTTACGTCTCAAATAAAGTGGTTTGATATGAACATAATAATACCTGCAAATTTGTGAACAATGAATCTCTGTGTGTGTATGTGTGTGTGTGTGTGTGTGTGTGAGAGAGAGAGAGAGAGAGAGAGAGAGAGAGAGAGAGAGAGAGAGAGAGAGAGAGAGAGAGAGAGAGAGAGAGAGAACACTTGTAGTTCTCTTTTGAATTAATCAACACGTGTAGCCAGCTTGGCCTTAGCCTTGCGAAGCTTCGAGGATGTTAATCCCTTGTAAAAGTCAAGGGGTTCGACGGTCTAAATAAGCAACCCACCAGGCCAATTTTGTCCAGGCAAGCACGTCTATATTTACTTTACCATCTTCGCTTTTGAACATCGGCACCCATGGAAATTTGTAGGCCAACCTTTTTTTTTTTTTTTTTTTTTTTTGAGGAAGTTGTAGACAAACTTAAATGCGTGAAACTTTTCGCACCTCATGAAATTTGTCAAATAGTTGGAAGTGTATAATACCATTTCATTTCAGCAACATAGATTATCCGGGAGGAAATAATTTTATAAGTTTGCATGCAAAGTAAATACATATAATTTTGGATGAAGAAACATATACGATAAATGAGGCATTTAATTGGAACGAATAATTAATAAAGAAAAGGAAAACTCCGATATTTCCACCAGTAAATTACTACATTCCATTTATATAACGAAGTCTTCTAGAGGAGTCTAAGTCTAGTTGTAGATAAACTCACTCAATTTAAATTCACAAAAGGAAACTCTTTCTATGAGATTTTGCTTATTCTATATAGCTAGTAAATCCTCGTTTGTCAATTCTCAATTATTGCAATTCTTGACAATTTGATTGATCTTTAGGTATTCAAAATTATGACAAAACCGTCGACAAATATGCACTGTTGGTACATGTTTGTGCTACCTAATACTTATATGTTGGTTGAATTTCAGTCGATGAGGTTAAACATCGGGCCATATTTTCTCAAAAAATTAACGAAACTAAAAGCAGCTGTCAAAAATTACTAGTTGGGTTTTCCGAAAAAGGAAAGCACAGACCTTCGGAACTCTATGATACATGTTTAGCGTGTCGTTACCAAGCCACTCGGAGGTCAACTTAAAACCTTCATGTCTAGGGAATATTAGAGAATGCTGTTGCATGGCTGTATGACATAATTTATCTGTTTCATTCATTCACGTCGTTAAATATTGTTTCGGTTCCCTATAATCCTCTTGTTGGCACGTAGAATGGAGAATGGTACAACAGACAGATATCATAAATTATAGCCCCCATAAAACAAGAGAGGTTAGAGATTCTTCTCACTCGTTTATTGCATTTGAATTGGCAACCTTTTGCTCATTTGTCAACTGTCAATTTTGTAATACTCAGCTACAGTTCTCCATTCAAACCCAGCCAACCTGTCACCGCCCCAACTTTATTCAACTATATAAAGAGACTTCTTATTGTCACAACCATACAAGTCACAAGTACAAACTTAAGGTAACATAGTTGAAAGCTAGTGAGACAAAATGCTTGCCAAGCTCGGTGTAGTATTCCTTGCATTCATTTCCTTTTCCTTATTTTATTCACCAGCCCAATCGAAAATTCCTTTCTCTGGCGACATCAACTCGTGGTGCAACCAAACTCCTTACCCCGATCAATGCAAGTATTTCATGAAAAATCATGGTCCGCATCATTTTGTACCCAAACAAAAATCAGATTTTAAGAAGGTGGCTATGCAAATAGCTTTGGATCGAGCATTAAACGCCGAGGCTCACACCAAGAACCTCGGTTACAAATGTAGAAATGAGCGAGAAAAGGCTGCATGGGCCGATTGTTTAAAGCTCTACGAAAGCACCATTCTTCAACTCAACCGAACCCTAGACCCCAACACCAAGTGCACAGATTTTGACGCACAAACATGGCTTAGCACTGCTTTAACGAACCTGGAAACTTGTCGTTCAGGGTTCGCTGAGCTTGGTGTTTCTGATTATGTGTTGCCTCTCATGTCCAACAATGTATCCCAGTTGATATGCAACACCTTGGCTCTTAACAATGGCTCCACCGAGAAGCAAACTTACAAGGATGGCTTCCCTACTTGGGTTACACCCGGAGACCGGAAGCTGCTGCAATCATCTTCAGTTAGACCAAATCTTGTAGTGGCCCAGGATGGTTCTGGAAATTATCGGACCATTAAGGCTGCCCTTGATGCTGCCGCAAAAAGAAGTGGTAGTGGGAGGTTTGTTATACAAATAAAGAAGGGTGTTTATAGAGAGAACCTTGAGATTGGTAACAAAATGAAGAACATCATGCTAGTTGGCGATGGCTTGCGTTACACTATTATCACCGGCAGCCGAAGTGTTGGCGGAGGATCCACCACTTTCAACTCTGCTACTGTTGGTAAGCCTCGTCTTAATTTGCATTTGCTTGACTATTTCAAGATTACGTTCAATTCTTTTCCCCAAATTATTATTATTATTATTATTTGGTTTTGGTAAATTCTACAACTCATCAATCTAGATAATTAAGTTGTTATCAACATACTAAACTGAACATCACTTTCAATAAATTAAAATGTAGTGAGATAAAGTCTTTCCGTTTGAAGACTGCCACAAAGGTTGACCGGATTAGTTCTTAAGTTGTCATGACTTTGATCACTTCTTTACCACGCAACTGAATCATCTCTAGAAGAAATATTGGGCTATACTTGTTTTAGTTTGATACTGTCTAAATGTGTCCAGTCTTGAAAAGTATGTCCTTACATTTTAGTTGTACGTGCACATCGGGCTTTAGCTTGCCGGTGAGACATTGTCCAACTTTGCACAATCACGAAAAATTTATCTTTGATATTTGTTACAAAGGCACACTGATATTATCTTTTATTTAACCGCATGTTGAGTAAAGAAAAACGTAGTTGATATAGCGTTTGATGCATGATTTCAGCTGTCACTGGTGAAGGATTCATTGCTCGAGGCATTACATTCCGTAACACTGCAGGACCACAAAACCACCAAGCTGTGGCACTGCGCTCAGGATCAGATCTTTCCGTCTTCTACCTCTGTGGTTTTGAAGGATATCAAGACACACTCTACGTCCATTCCCAACGACAATTCTACAAAGAATGTTATATCTACGGGACCGTTGATTTCATCTTCGGAAATGCAGCTGTTGTTCTTCAGAACTGCATGATATACGCGAGGAGGCCTATGGATAAGCAGAAAAACACCATCACAGCACAAGGTCGCACTGATCCTAACCAAAATACTGGGATTTCGATCCAAAATTCCCGTGTCATGGCTGCATCAGACCTGAGGCCAGTGGTGAGTTCATTCCAAACCTACTTGGGACGCCCATGGAAGCAATATTCTCGCACTGTTTTTCTTCGATCATACCTGGACTCGTTGGTGGATCCTGCTGGATGGTTAGAGTGGGATGGCAATTTTGCCCTCAACACTCTGTATTACGGAGAGTATAGCAACTTTGGCCCGGGTTCTTCCACCGGCAGAAGAGTGAGATGGCGCGGTTACCGTGTTATAACTAATCCAACTGAGGCATCCCGATTCACTGTTGCAAACTTCATTGCCGGTCGTTCATGGCTCCCTGCAACTAATGTCCCTTTCACCGCTGGGCTCTAAGCCTTCCATTCTCGTGTGCAGTTTTTCTGTTTTCACCATTTTTTATTTTTATTTTTTTGTTAATTATTGTTTTGTGCCTTAGTCATTGTAACAATTATTTTGATTATTTTCCTGTACGGCAGGGATTAGAAGACTCTAATTTCCAAGATGTAATAAAAGTTTGAACTAATTTTGTTTTTCAGACTGAATCAAGATCAAGTTAAGCAAATCGAACTAGTGTTTGCTGCTCGATCATCACATCTAGAAATCAATAAGATTTTTTATTTAATTAAATACTTTTCAGAAAAATAAGAACCTTACTTGATCAACCAAACAACTTTTAATAATAATTTATGACAATTACAAATCCAAATCGGAAAGTATAATGTTGGACTCTGTTTAGCACCACAAACCATTCTAATTGGATCCAAGAACAGATTATCAAATATTAAGAGTAGGAGTCAACCAAACTCCGCCGGTTTGACAATCTGTGGGCCGTGATCTGCCTGTGAGCCCAATCCTTGTGCTCCGGTATTTCAGCATGCGGCCAAAAACTTGAAAACTATGAAAAAGCGAGTGATATAAGCAAATGGTTTTGAATGTATTTATAGCGGTGGAATTAGATTTTGCAGTGTCTAAATAAAATGATTTTGGGGAATTGATTCATGTGGGCTGAAAATTAAGTTTAAAATGAGTTATTTCAAGTTATAATTGTATGATAATTGTCGTAAAATATTTACTTGGACACATTAATTTATGCATCATAATGTTTTGCTTTAAATTTCTGAAAATTAAATCCAGAAAATAAGAAATACATGAGATCGTTACCGCAGAGCCTTCACCATAATTTTCAAAATATGGATCCGATCCCTTTTTCATTCTTCTCCTTTTCCCTCCGAGTCTCAGACCCAAAAAAAAATAAATAAATAAATAAAGAGAAAGAAAGAACAAAAATACACTTTTTTAACACCAAAAGAGAGAGAGAGAGAGAGGAAAATTATTTTTTGTTGCTTTGTCCATCTCTCACTTGCTGTTACACCAGTTGACTCATGAGAATCATGTGTTTTCTTCCGTTTGAGTGGCTCAAGTCCTGGTTAATTTAATGTGGCTTGATTTTGCTTGCGTTGGCAATCTGGCATTATGTGATTCCATACATGAGAAAGAAAAGAAACTTTTCGCATAATGGCTAATGAATATGATCCTAATCATTCAATTTCCACGATTTCACTCTTTATTTGTTCTCATTTCTCATTCATATTATATTAGCTATAATTGTGACTATAATTTTGAAGAGGACTTACAAACCAAAATGCAATCATAATATCCTATTACATGGTTATAATATGTTATTAGGTAAGAGCATCCTTTTCTAGAAAAGTAACAACTGCAATTGACATTTCAGATTCAAGTTACATTTATTGCAAATTAATTTTTGTACTTCTCTTCTTTCAGTCTATCCAATTATAAGGGCTTCAAATGTCTCCTAATTTCCCACTAACTTTATATTCATTGATATTGTGAGTAAAATATATTTTTCGATAATTGTATATAGTTTATCGTACATCTTCTAATATTTCCTAATATTTTTAAATTTAACTATCTAAAATGTTCTATTATGAAGAATTTATCTTGTGTTTGTTTGCTTATTATACCTAGTCTTCCAAATTGTTATCCTGTAATTATTGGTAAAACAAATTAGCATTATACTTGATTCAGATAAATTAGACAAACAAGACAACTCCATTTATCTAATAAAAAGTGTGTTGACATATTGTTTTCCAAAAAGCTCGTGACAGGGATTTTTAATCTAGTCAAGGTATGAACAGCACATCTGTCCACATTGGACCTTAAATTTTTTGGCCAAAAACATGAGTAATTTCCTAATATTAGTCTGTCGAATTTGTTAATCAAGAATGTTAATGTGCAACGTGCCTAAAATAAGATGTAGAACGTTAAAATAAACAATGAGCGCCAATATTAAGTACGCAACTGAAATTAACCATGAAAAGTTTTTGGAGTCATATACGCTTAAAAATAACCGCACTATACGGCCCAAGCAAAATAATTAAATATATTTCACCTTTATTTTGCGCTCTGTCGAGGGCTGGAGCCCTGTACCCAACAGCATGATTCTTGCCTACGGCAAGTTATTCAGACGAGGAAGACATTTTCGATTTGAAAGTGTTGTCCATGTCTTTTGAGCTCTTTTTCTGGGGTCAGGAAAACAAGCACAAAATCCATGTATTAACAGGAAATCTTCGTTTTTCAACACCCTTGTGCCAATAAATTATATTACAAAGTAAAAAAGGAACAGCTAATTTGGAATAATTTGATGGGACCTGGAAACATATAGGATTCATTTTCTGGACCGTATTTTCTTCTGTTGAATGATGTACACCGGGCGATGGTAAGCAATCTTCTCATTCAGGGTATTCTACAAAATGATGAGTAGAGTAAATATGTTTATTCCTTCTGGGCTACATGTGTTCATACCCTAGCTTGAGTGCTGTATGTAATCATTGCGGGTATAATACACTGGTAGATATTTATGGATGTGGTGTTGTACTTGTATATAACAATTTCTTTTGGAGGGGTGACATGCAAAGGTTAATTCAGTGCATACGAAGTTGCAGAAAAGTGTCTTCAGTGTTAAACTTTAATTCTTTCCAGTGTTCATACCGTATAAATTCCAGTTGGTGTTGAATTTTGAAACCTTCTTTGCCCAGAATTTTTTTTTTTTTTTTTGACAACAAAATATGAAGTAAGACTACAATGGAGGATTTACGAGATCCGCTTTACCTTTTGGTGTATCTTAAGGAGATAAATTCTATGGTTTAAATATTAATTAACATTTTGGGATGGATTAGAAATTAAATGAGGCATTTATTTATCATTGATGATGTAATAGATATGGAGATTTCACCAACAACTTGGGAAATGGCCAATTAAGATATCCCAAGTGGCCCTAGTGTATGAATCGGGAGACTCCTCCTCAGCCAATGCGAAGAGATGTGTTGTGTTTGATCTTTTGTTTGGGAGCACTCTTTTAATAATATGTAATAAACACTATAAACCGTTCAAAATTTGTTGTTGGCCTCTCTTAATCTTAAAATGGGATCCTCCCCTTCTCCCAACTTTTGATAACTGAAAAGGAATAATTTCATAAATCTCCCATGAAATATATAATAATTACAATAATCTCCTCTTAATTTTTCATAATTATGCCTGCCTCCCCAGAATACTCAAAATGACCGTAATATCCTAACCCAATATGTTTTGCGCTCTGGCCCTCCCAAACTCTAAACCTCAGCAACGACACAGAGAGTTGCCGTCGGCAGCCCAACTCCTCATCTTCTTGCTTCTACTCCAATCACCATATCCTATCATTAAAGACAAGTAGTTGTTTGTAATAACTCTACATATCCCTACCCATCGTGTCTTCTCTACTCTCTTCCAATTATTTAGTATTCTCCTTCCAAATAGCCATGTTAACCATCACCAACCTTTCATTATCTCCTTGCCTCTCTCATTTGTAGTTTCACTTGCAAAAATACACGTCAACTACTTAAACCATTGATTAAATTTATTGATTTTCCATATTTCAATTCACCTGTATTTCATTGGTTGTAGGGTTAGGAGAGAAAATACGGATAAGGAGGACAATTTGATGACATAAAGAAGAGGACGCTATTGATTGGAACCTTTGCTTTCAAATTCAGACTTTAGAGATGCAAAGGGAATATATGAGTTTCTAATCTAATTAGAGAACACCCTGTTAAAGTGGTAATCAATGAGAACAACATTTGGGAGAATGGAGAAGGTTGAAATCGTAGATATATGTGACAAAGAAGTGGCTGGTAAATAGCATTGATGGTAAAAGTGATGACTTTTGTATAGGTAAAATAAATTTGGTATGTTTTTAGCAAAAAATACAAGGGTAATTTTAAAAGAGATCTTTGGTTGATGTAATCTTTTTAATGGAGTAAGTGTAATTATCAGAACTTTAGAGGAGCTAACTGCAATTATAATAGACTTCCCGGGAGATTTATTAACTAAAAAAGAAAACTTGGGGACACCTAGAAGGCACGTCATGATGAAACATCCAGTGGGCCCGAGGAAGTATTATAGATGCCGCAATGCCATTGGTTGCTGCAAGATTCAGCCTTCAAAATCCGCGCCACGTCATCAATAACGGGGTTCTTTAATCACTGCCTCAGACGTTTGAGACGGAAGCAATGATGTATGATATCGTCATGATAGCTAAATCTGGGCCACCGGGTTAAATCTCCACCCCACATCGAAAGTTTGTTTGTTTTTCCCCCATTTCCTTTCCGCCTTTTGTATTTCTCCAAAAGTCCCTCGCTTATAGGATACGCCGAGGCTACATCCCAAATACTGGACCAAACTTCTCGACCAAGAGCAAGGCCCAAGGGGTCAATTTCAATAATTCTTTTGGGTGTACATTAGGTCTAGAATTTTGAACACAAACCTTTAGTTCAATATTCTTGAATATATATTCCGGAAAATATCAACTCAGTAGTAGCAATTAGCAATCATTACATGAATTGGCACAATGCAACTGACTTGCTAAATAAGTTTGTACAATTTTTTTTTTATGATGTTCATTTTGGCAACTTTTTTTAATTTATAAGCTTTTTTTTTTTTAATCCGCTTAACATATAAACATGATATTTAAAAATTTAAATGAAAAGTCTCTACTCATTTATGGACGACTTTTGCCCATGTAATCTTATGTAAATTTAAAATTGAATGCCAGAAATGTACCAAGGACACATTGGATTGTTCTTTAATTAGATTGGTTTCTAATTGTTTTACAATTTTGAGCTGGAATAAAATTTCTATTCTAGTTAAAATCAAAATCATTAATTGGTTGTTTCGTTTTATATTCAAGTCTCTATTTCTCAGCTTTGTTTGTAAATAATTGTCTTCTTGTTTTCTTCAAAGAATCGAAGAGACTACGGCGGTCTAAAGAGTATTTTCTTCATCACTGAGCTCAATTTGCAAGAATCTTTTTTATAGTTTGCATGGAATAAAAAATATTTAAGGAATCAAAACATTCACATGGGGGTCTCCTTTTGTACACTTCTTCTTCTTCTTTATTTTTTTACTTCTTGTACTCACTTGCCATTCCAAATGATATAGTAAATTCCGACGACTCAAAAAGCAACTTTAAAATAAATTTAAAAAAAAGACACGTAATTAGCACGTGGAAATTGGACCGGATTATTACAGAGAACGGAGTCGGACCCACAAACAAAAAACACACAGTAATCAATATCAGCCAGTACACCAAATTGCTGAGCTTTAATTATGGTGGCTAGACCACGCCAGACCACAGAGCCGCCAAGCAGAGACTAGAGAGAAACCCTCACCTCACCTGTAACATTAATTATGTCCCTCTTCTCCTGGGACCCACCAATTGCCATTTCTTGCTTGCAGTAATTATCTTCTTCTTCTCGGCTAAACCCAGCTCTCTTACCATCGGCTCAGCCAACAAGCCGCGTTTCAATTAAACAAGCATTCCCGTCCCATTCTCGATTCTCGAACGTGTTTGTTAATAGGCCGGCTTGTGGGTCACACGCAAGAAAAGGGCTTATTTGCGGGCCAACCAAGATATAGCCACCCGTGCGGATGCCGTCTGTGGGATTGGCCCTCCAACGCCATGATTTTACCTTTTTACCGCAGGGAGAGCAGCGAACGGGCTTAAGCCCCCGTTTCAGTCAGCTTAAAACTGAAATTTATATTACCTCACGATATATTGGATTTGTAGGCAGCTATTTGCTTTATTATATATAAATTTATAATCATGACGGTCGGTGGTGGCGAGGAAGTGTGCTCTTCACGAGCAGGAGGTCCTAATGGTTCGCCTTCAATTATTTACCGTATCATTTTAGCTGCGGAAATTATGTTATACACATCTTGAAATATAGCCATGTCCATATATATATATATATATAGCGTGGATTTAAGATGAAGGAGCATTTGAATTATTTCAATAAAAATTACTCAACGTCATGTTTTCAATATCAAAACTCAATGCCAGAGATGTCATGTTGTTGTGTTTACATTTTAGTAATTATTCTTATCTTAAAAGGTAGGAACGTGGTTGACATTTGATAAATAATAAAACAACAACGTAGCAATTCTTTATTACTTAGTAATGGCAATATGACACTGAGGAGGATCTGAACTATTTATTTCATCCGTTTTGTTTTGAGAGAGAAATAATCATAAATTAATGCCGTTTTTATATGCAGTGGAGGTAGCAAATGGACTGAACTTGAAATTTTGAAATTGAGCTCATTAAGTATATGACGAATGGATGACTTAATTCCGGTCTTAAGCTCAAAAAGACAGTTGTAATTTGTAATTATGTCTTTCTAATTTCCATATTGGGCGGATTAATCTTGACTCTTGTAATACCGTTTACATCCAAATTGTCTGCTTTATTCATCCTTGGTTTCGGGTGATTTCGGGTGAGCCGTGTATAAAACACAAGAAACAGTGCTCAAAATTGATTAAAAATACGTGTAACAACCAAAATGGATCATCATGGTTGCAATTATTAAGACAGTTAACAAACTACCACTTGAATTAATTTAGATAAGACAAATATTAATTACCATCATTAAACTGCCCACTTATTTTACACTAATTAATTAAGTGGTGTTAGAAAAACCAAGAGAACTGGATCGATTCACTGTATCTGTACTCTGGTCCCTGAGCTCATGATCGGTGAGCCAGCAAAAATGGTAGGGACAAGTAAAATTGCTGGGACCGTTAAGGTCCACACTTACCCCATATAGATGGAGAATTTTCACTTTTTTGGCGGAGTCTGTTTCATTAAGTCACCCAAAAATCAGACAAGAAAACAATTTATCGACTCTTTTTACACTTAATTTAAGAGCACCTGTCTGATCTATCCCTAGCTATTGCACTTTTAAATTTTTAGTTCTACTTATATTATTTTAGCTTCTTTTTTTAAGTGTCAATTGTGCTTTATTTTTATTGATATATACAGTTACAGCTTGATCAAGAGGTTTCCCTCAATTACATCACATTTCCTTATTTGTGTATCTAGCTTGATATATTTTAGCATTTTGTATATACTGACTTGAAATACGAAACAATAAAAACAAAGTAAGCTGATTGGTCTGCGAAAGATTAAATCAGCAAAAATGCAATTTTCTTGAAAGCTGACCCAAATAGAAAGAAAACATTCTATTTCTGGACCTGAGGGGGTCTTTATCAGTTGCGGGTGGCGGGGCTGGCAATTCCCCAGTCCCACACGGTTGCTCTTGCGCTCTCTCTTTCTGTGCCATTTTTGCGCCACCTTTTTTCGCGCCTAAAAACTTTCCCAACAATTCAGCTTACTGTGAAAGGGAGAGAGAGAAAATGAAAGTGTAATCAAATAAATCTTAGCTACTTGCATTATCTTTCATCATTAGGGTTTTCTCTCTTTTTCCATTATCTCCTCTCCCTCTCTCTCCACTTCGTTGTCTTTATATAACCCTGTTCATTCTTCATTCTTCCAGTCCTCAATCTTGATAATACTTCTCGGGATTTGGTCCGACACCGACAACTCGAGAACTTTTTGGGGTGCCGTCGTTTGCTCAAGTCCCGAGGAGACTTTACAAGCTTCTTCTTTCTATTTCTGTTTTGTCTCGTCTGTTCTCCTTTAGTTGACCCTGATATTGGAGGTTTCCTTTGGTAGTATTGGAGGAATCTTGGAAAAAGCCACGAGTTCAAGTTCAAAGTCTCAAATTCTTGTTCAACTCCTGAAAAAAAAAGACTTTTTTTGCTTGTCTGGTGATTTTAGATTGCTTCGATCCAGATCCACTGATAGAGAAATTTAAGGTTCGATCTTTACTTCTTGATATGCTAACAAAGTTGATATTCATTTTCATCTAATTTATGGAGCCTTTCGGTTGATAAGATCCGATATTTAAATCTTGACTTGTTTGGTAGAATGTGGATTGTGTTAGATTCGATCTATTTCCTCGACTGCAAGAGTTTCAACGATACAAATGATATAATTATTAAAATCCTTGCAATAATAGGGTTTCGTCGAGACTTTTCCAGCAAATTAGCTTGACATAATTTTCCTTTTCCTTTGTTTTTTTGTGTCGGGATTTTTTTTTTTTTTTTTTTGGTTTGGGTGGGGGTTATACTTGCATGCTAAGGTTATGGCCGTTATGGTCGTGCTAATGAATGCTAATCTTTCATTTGCCAGTGGAATCTAATGAGCAGAATGAGTGGTTTGCATCGTCTGAACATCTGCATTTTTATGAGATTTAACTAGTTATCCCAATCACAAGCTCAATTATTACTTTTATAATGACCAACTATTGTATGCCTTCTAATGAACATAATCAAAGTGTCAGTAATTCATGCTTAACGATGTTAAGCGAAAATTAAGATTACACTCTGTGTTTCTTTCATTTTTTTTCCCCTTCAGGTTTGGCGTGAGTTAATTTCGAGAGCATTTTCCATTGTTCATCTAGTCGAATCTTTCATGATGACATGCATGCTCCGGCACTTTTAATTATTACTACAAGCATTCTTTTCTGTCCTATAAACTTGTGGATATTAGTTTCAACAAAAAATGAGTGGATAGGATCATAAAATTTCTAGTTCTTTTCATGATAAAAGTCTCGACCAATCCATCACCAAGAACAAAGGGGGAACCCAAAAAAAAAAAAAAATAGAAGATTTAAAAATTATTTTATTCAACTGCACCATGAATTGATATGATATCCGGCAAGTCTAATGGCTAGAAAGATTGTAAATAATCTGATTGAATTTTATTGGCTAATAAGATGTCAGTTAGACATCAAGATCGTGTTCTACGTGTAAGTTAAACTTCCATGTTCCATCACACTAGTGAAGGACTAATGTCTTGCCTAAAGAATGAGAAACTCGAATTCCACCCCCTTCCTCAAACAAAAAAATTTGACGTTTCTGCTCTTTTCTTTCTTCACCTGCACAATTTGAAAGATTCTAGTTGAACGGCCGTCTCAATCTTAGAGAGGCAATCAGACTTTCCATGATAACTTTCGCATGCCAAGTTGAGTAGATATATTTTTCTTAAATTATTTAACTTTTCTGAAGTAAGAAAAAAAGGCATTTCTTGTGCATATTTATGTCAACATTTGCAATCATACTGGCTTGTAGAGCTATGTCGTGCAATTTGATTGGACTTTTTTGTCTTTTCCCGTTCTGTCTCGTGTCAAATTGAAGGTATTCTATTAAGCATTCATTCGTTTGTTTCAGATAAATTCCATAGAATTTCGATTCGTAGAAAAGAAAGAACAGTACAATGATTGTTTGTGTGACATACTTTTCCGAACAATATTTGTTCTGAAGTAAATAATCACTTACAGCTTCCAAATTTTTTTCTATTTTAGTCAATAAAATAAATGTCGCCAAGTAGAATATGCATATTATTGTAGGAAAATATGGATGTAAGCACATATAGAGTATCTAAAACCATTTATCCCTCACTTTTCAAAATAAATTACGTAGAAAAATGTTAAAAATGGTATAATTTTCAATAGCATTTGACCAATGATGATGGTGGTGGTAATAATAAAACCCGTAGGATTACAAGACTTGATCATCATAAATAATCTTTCTTCCTAAGACAAACTTCAATTAACTGTTAAGCTTATACTAGTTTTGACTTTGAGTTTGAAAGGTAGTGGATTAAAAATGAGATTAGCATCATTAGATGATGAAAATTTAAATCATTCTTGTGACAATTAAGACTGAAGAATTTTTTATTTTTAGTAAGTAATAGGATTCGGAATAAATTATTTTTAATTCAAAACAAAAGATAGTGATCACTTATTGAACTTGTTTTATGACATTATACTTTCTTTTTGACAAAAAGATTCTAATCTTTTATGCATTGTAATTTGGTGCAAGGAGTTTGATTTCAGTCCATACTCTCTCCTTGATTTCAATCCATAAGCTTGCCTACCATTCTTTCAAAAAATTTCAAATATTTAAAGGGAAAAAAGTACAAATTTCTGAAGTAGAAAATGTTAAAAATAGGAGTTCTTTATATCTCCTCAAGTCAGGCATGTTACAGATGTTCTTACAAATTCGAACATTTCTTACTACTTTGAACATTGTAGGTTAATGGACTACAGGAGTTGAGCATGTTATTCATTGACAGTGAAGAGAAACTTAGTTTTGTATAAAGAGAATGTCATAATAAAGGAACCCTTCTTTTTAAAAGTAGGATTTACTTCGATACTAGTTTTATTTAGATAATTGAAAATGAAACTTACTTCAAGTCAAATATATGTTAGGGTCATATTGAGCTTGATAAACAAAAATTGCTAATAATTTGATATACATGACACATGCACTTCAAGTTTATGATTGTCTTGTTGATTGAGGATGAGTTCATCACATTTCAAGTTGAATTCTATTACAAACATAGGGTAAAACAGCCTACAAAAATGAGTACAATAATTTTTAAAGGCTTTGTGAATCTCTTGGGCATAACGAGACTTTATTCTTAATTAGCATTTTGGACTTTGCTATTGCTGCGAATAATTAATTAATACTTGTAGGAGTCTTGCCAAGCCCTCCCTATGGAACCTGCAATGCATCAAAAAATGTATTACATGTTTTAGTTTAACTTTGTAGTATAGTAATAATCTATTAATAATAAGGATTAAAGGAATGGATACAAAACTTTTTTCTCTGACAGGAAAAAAAAGAAAAGAAATGGCCACCATTTCCTAGCTAACCAAAACGTTGAATATGTAACGAAATTGCAGGTTCTAGGACATCAAGTGCAAGACATGAACACTTTTACACATGTTCCCCCTGGCTTTCGATTCCACCCGACTGATGAAGAACTGGTTGATTATTACCTAAGAAAAAAGATTACCTCTCGAAGAATTGATCTAGATGTCATTAAAGATGTTGATCTTTACAAGATTGAGCCATGGGATCTTCAAGGTATCAATGAAGTTATAAACACATTATAACTGATGTTCAGCATGCATTTTGCTAATTTTTTTCGTTCCTATAAATTCTGTTAGAGCTCTGCAGAATAGGAACAGAAGAGCAAAATGAATGGTATTTCTTCAGCCATAAAGATAAGAAATACCCAACTGGAACCCGCACAAATAGAGCTACAGCAGCGGGATTTTGGAAAGCAACAGGACGAGATAAGGCTATTTACTCTAAGCATGACTTAATTGGCATGAGGAAAACTTTGGTCTTTTATAAAGGAAGAGCTCCAAATGGTCAAAAATCAGACTGGATTATGCATGAGTACCGGCTTGAAACTGACGAGAATGGAACTCCTCAGGCAAGTATTTTCATTCTCAAGTCTACAAATACTTGAAACAAACTCATTCATACGATGAAGTAAAAGTTAATATTAAGCTCTACGCAGTAAAGGATAAGAAGTACTCTGGTGAATGAATTCATGGTAACTTCAGTCCTTTGCTTTTAGCCCTAGGTTTTCGTTGGATTTTTATTTTCTTTATTTATTTATTTATTTATTTTTTGGGTAAGAATACTCTAATGCAAGATCCTTTTGGTTCTTGTGAACGTGAATCACGATACCTTACCGATATCCCGTTATTGACTATAAAGCAGGAAGAAGGCTGGGTTGTGTGTAGAGTATTTAAGAAAAGAATGGCCACCATGAGAAAAGTTAGTGAGCATGAATCACCAATTTGGTATGATGATCAAGTTTCATTCATGGCCGACATGGACTCTCCAAACCAGCAGCATTCTCAATCAAATATGACTTACCAATATCCTTATTCTTGCAAGAAGGAGATAAATCTGCAATACCAATATCCACCTGAGCACTTTCTACAGCTCCCTCTTCTTGAGAGCCCAAAGCTGCTGCCAGCAACAGCCAGCATAAGCTGCAATGCTGTGCCTGCATATGGTCTTAATTTGACCCATGCAAGCGCCTTGCAGTCTTCAGCAATTACACAGGAAAATATTCATCAACCTCAAGAGCAAGGCCTGCACTCAGTTTACAGCAATGTTTTGAATAATGAACAAGCATTGGATCAAGTGACAGATTGGCGGGTACTCGACAAATTCGTTGCTTCCCAACTCAGTCAGGAAGAAGTTTCCAAGGAAAATGACTATTCAAATGCTACAAACACCTTTCCTACTTCTGATGATTCTAATTTGATGGTCAAACATTTGGAAAAGCAAGAAATGGCACCAGAAATTGCCTCCACATCGTCCTCTAGTTGTCAAATTGATCTGTGGAAGTAATACTTTCTAAAGTAAACCACAGTAAAAGATATATTGGTTACAGGAAGTACTGGTGTTGGGAAAGCAGGGAAGTCAGTTTCAGTTTGTTGTACATAATAAAACTAATGCTGTGTAAGTTAACCTTAACTATTCAGCCTGTGGATACCCCTCCTAGTTTTCAAGATTACATCTAGTTAGTCAAAATATATATCATTAGCAAGAAAAGGGAATTATAGGTGAACTTTGGAACAGGCTGTTGCTGCATGAGTTGGGAGTTTGCAGCATCAACTGTATGTTATGTTCTAGCTGGCCTAATAGCCACAGGCGCAGTTTATGTAGTCGACCTGTGGTTTATTGTCCTTTAAGTGTTTCTATTGAACAGAACTAGAATATTAATAATAATATCATCTATTTAATTGTAGTACTTCTATCCTTTATGCATCTTGTTAAGCCCATCAAATTTCCGTTACATGTGAAAAGGGACCAGACCACAACTTCTCATTCCGTAAGTTGACTGTATGGTGCTTAAACAAATCCAAAGTAGTAGTTTTTGTATATGAAGAAGTGAAACAAATTAATTCATCTATAGCAACTTGTTGTATTCATATACATACCTTTATGCAAAGGGATTGCTTACAAGTTGAGTATATCCCCACAAATAATCCTTTCCTTTCATTATGGTCCATCAGCTGAAGTACGTTGCTTTGAAGGCTGGGCTCGTGCCATTATTCTTTTTCAATATTTTGACACGGTAGAGTCATATAACTTTACGGAAAGACTTTCTCTTCATCTTCACAAAGAAGCTAAAATCTAATAATAACTATTACATGCGTATGGGGAACGATAAATTGCCATCTTTTTTTCCGAATCTACGATCTAATAAGAACAATGACAACGCTGAGGTGAAGAAGGATAAACATGTTTGCCTCAAATATGCTGCTTTGCTACGAAGCCTTGTAGACTTGATGAATACTAATCAAAGATAGAAGCAATTTCTTAGTCAAAAATCAAAATAGTAAAGCAGAAAGGCTTATTATCGCCTTCGCTGGCATATGTCTAGGAAAGAATTTAACTCTTTTGCAGCATAATGTGAACAAAAAATGCATGGTTAGCAAACTAATCTTTTAATTTGGAATTATAACATACCTGCTCACAATTCCTGAATATTGCACGGAATGTGTGGGATTTATGACATTCATTCCAAGCAAACTAAAAAGTGAAAACTCCTACTTACCATTTCTGTTTAGCTTTCAACGCTACCATGCATTGCTGAACAAGAATATATACTCGCAAATTTTCAAAAGAATTACTACAATTATAGCAATACCAATGGCATATCAACAGCTGAGTTTGATGCTAAGCTTTTATTATAAAGAAGAGCTTGAAAGAGACCGAGAAAATGGATGAAAGGAGACCGATATATACGCTTATTTCAAGTTTAGTTAAGAGAACCGAGCAAAGGGTTTGTCGGGATTGAGTGCCATACCGATGAAAGGAAACCCATTTATATGGATATATATAGCTGTGTAATGGCTCAAGAGTAACATGTTGTCATGTAGTTCTTGGATTTTGCTTGAAGCAGTGAAGAGTTTTACAAGAGACAAACTCATTGTGTGTGCCCAATTGATTGATTGAATCTTCCCAAAGATGAGGAATTTGAGGATAAAGATGCGGCGTTGATTGATAGTAGAATGGTATCCAAAGATGAAAAGGTACTCAAGTCAACGCATACCTGCGCCAAGACTACATGCGGGTGGGGTGGGGACTGGAGAGTGTGTGTCAACGGCTGGCCGTTATACGCATGACTCGAGGGCCAGGAGCAAGCAACAGGCCTAAGTCTACGATGGATAATTAAGGTTTTATTAGAATGTTTGTGTGGAGACGAAGTAAACATCATTGACAGCCTGCAGAAAACAGCATGTGACTGCTATTATGGTATGCTAATTATGTCGTCCTTGCAATCCATATTCTACTCCATTCGCCCATCAAGCAATTCTTTTTTCAACCTCCCTTTTGTGGTAAAAAACATGTCCCAAGTTAAACCCCCAAATTTTCAGCCAAAGAAAAGAATGAGAAAACTAGGAATTAAAACTGGCCGTGGAATGGAGTACCTAAAGAGGAGGATAAGCAGAAAGTAGGTAGAACAACGTTGTCATTTTGCTTAAAGTTGACTCTTTGACAGTCGAATAATGGAGGACAATCTCTTGATAACCAGCCCTTGACAAGTATTAACTCAATACTCATTGCACATGTTACTGTACAACTTCAATTCATGTTAAACTTGAACTGACTACTCTATAATCGTTCACTGCTTAAATGTTCCTTCTTTATCTGGCATACTCGGCCGCCAAGAAATATTGTCATCAACCGAAAATGTTTAGCAACAGTATTAATTTTGTTAAATAGGTTTAAAACAAAAACAGAGACCTCAGTTATCACATTAACAAGTTATGATCTGATCATCGGCACTGGAAAGAAATCCGAGTTTGTAATTGCAGAGAGATGTACATTAAAACAATTTATATGCCGAATTATCATGGATCTAAATTCAAGAGATGCAAAGCAATTTTGTTTTAGATTGCCCATTACAACAGTTATCACCACAGCACCTGAACAGACCTAGACTTATAGTCATACCACTTTTGGGCTTCAATGGACTCTTGAAATTTCGCTTCTCTAGGCCATGCCCTGAATTAAAATTTTGCACTTGATAAAATCCCATGTTACTAGTAATAATAAAACATCAATTACTTTCTTTGATAATAATAAAATATCTACAGAGATATTGCTAGGTCCATGGAGTCATAAGCATGATGTTTATGACTTGGGAGCAAGAGAACGCGGAGACGCTCAGTATTCCGTGTGACATTAGTCAGACTGTAGAGGCAAAGAGTCAATATCTATATACCAAACTGCTTAAAGTTGCAAAGAATCAATGTACTGCTCTGAGGATTCTGCAAAACTTGAATAATTTCCCAAAAAATGCTATGCAGAAATGGGGGGTAAAAAAAGAATAAAAATATAGTCCCTGAAAATCCCACCAAGTACATGACCCTTCCAATCCAACAAGTTAAATCAATCTCCAGCAGTGTAACCACGCAAAGCAAACCAAAAGACTAACATAAAAAGGAAATAATAGCAGAGAACAGCGCCAGCAGCATCAGATACATCTTTGAGCTTCCATAGAGTCTTATTGCAGAAGATGTTTTCTGGGGCCTATAACAATTGAACAAAAAAGGGTTAGCAAGATACAGTCAGAGGATCAGAGAGGTAGGAATACAAGAGTTCTGTTGAGTTATACTTTTGCAAATTGGCAAGGGCACCACAGTAAAGAACATTGTCAGGCGGGGGCAATTCTGTTTTGTTAGAAGTATCTTCAGGATTGACAATTCTCATATAAGTTTCTTGGCCGAGATACCATCTGTCTAAATTTTCTGATCTAAGGTTCCATACACCTACGTTGTCAAGAGAAACTAGGACAGCTGTCCATCCTCCAGCAAAAACCTGATCACAAACAAGTTTGCAAAAGAAGATTATAGAAACTATCGAGATTACTAGATTTTCAGAAAATAAACCAGCGGTATCGTTATCTCATAAAATTTAACCAGTAAAAAAAGCTACAGGTCATATAGGTCCACAAAGGAAACTAAATAAAAGAACAAATCTATTCAACCGACCTGTACAGTAGAACGGGATATTGCATCCCACCGATTATATGATCCCCTGCTATTTTCTGTCCAATTTCCAATACCCATCCTGCAGTGTAATAACTGTACTATTAATATGCAATATTTTTAATGATATCTAAAACAAAGGATGACCAGCTTACCCAACCACGAAAAAGGAATAGCCATCCAGGTGAAAGCTCTGTGGAATAGTGTCATTGTTCTGCAATACGATTTCTATAAATCCCTTGTATGTAGCATTGATAATCGATCTGTCCATCTTAGGTGGTCTGTCCAGTGGCTCACTTGGGAAATCAAGCTTGTAGGCTCCCTTCACGTTATGTACATCTGCAAGCCTAAATGGAGTTTGAGGTTGGACAAATGATATTCCATTGTAAGCAGCTCGAAGTTTTCCATCAATTGTCACTGGTGGCACACTTTTTAATATGTACGTATCAGTTACATTTATTTGACCATAATGAAAAGAACCCTGTGGATTAGGACGAGCTCCACTTGCACTTACATTTTGCCTGGAAAGCCATTAGAGGAAAAAAATTAAATTGATTGAAGAAGAGTGGATAATTCAGACACCAACTTATGGCAAATTGTCAGAAAAAAATGGGTCTAGGTTAAAAAAATTGCAATGATGCATGACACTCTGAACCAGGTTCATTCACTATAGGGTCTTGTTACTTAAGACATAGAAGCAGGAATGCCAAGAGGACCATATATTTTCAGTTCCAGTAGGGTAACCTGACTCGTGATGAATATATGGGATTTAATCCTATACAGTGTGCCCGCTTTCTCATTCATGAAGTCATTGCTGTACCTACAGGTATATTCATCTCCGTAGAGTTTGCTAAACTGTAATAGGGCCACTCTATCAATGCCGACTTCAAACAGCATAGATGGCTACAGGACAGATTTGGTCAAATGACGATTTTAACTTTCTAACAAGGCATCTTACATTAGTAAACGAGACATGAAAAAAAGGGTCAGGAATTAAAACCTGATGGACATGGCCTGATTCAATGCAAATGAGCTGTCATAAAGATCATTTGGTGGGTCTGGAAGAGGACCAGTTGCCTTCCCTTTTGAATTTGAATAATGCAAAACAGCAACTCCAGTGACTTTCTGCCAAATGGTTTGGTTTACAAACCTTGCACTTGCAACAATGTAGTAATCACTGCTTGCATTCTGATCCATGGTAACCAAAAAGGAGAAAGACTGTCCAACATGGATGTCAACACTGGTATAGTTCTGCTGCGATGTGTAATATCCCTCCTGTCTCAGCTAGAAGCAAATTGTGACTTTGAATGCGAAAGTTCAAACAAGTTGAGACTCCAACATTGTGCACTCGTAATCGATAAGTTTTTCCTGGAATTGTTATTACCAGCCACTAAGGTTAGAAAAGTAAAATTTTACCGAAGAATATAAGCACCAATGAGGATTGTGTTAGGCCATTATTAAAGACATTATGATCCAATATGTATATGGAGTCAGATTAATACTCTGCTCTCCGCTGTCACCATGAAATAAGTAAAAACTTCCACTGCTGTGTGGCCATATTTCTTATTGGTTTCACCCTTTTGTACAGGGTTGGAGGACTGCTCTAATATAATAAACTAAAAGGAATGTCTTCCAACAAAATGACATAGCATGGGCAATACGTTAGAATTATACATTCATATTGTCCAAAAATTCACCTGGATCAACATTGATTGTCTCATGATCAATGCCATCTGGGACGAGAGTGTTGTTGTATCTGTATGGTCCCTTGCCATTAATAAGAACTCCATCTGGCATCCCTAGACCTTGCCCATTATCAAGGGCAGCCCTCAAAGCCTAATTAAGACCAAAGATGGAAATTCATAATCAAGATGCAATTCTTAGTTTGCAAAAGAACAACCAAAGAAAAAACAGATACCAACCGTATGATTTTTGGTATACCAATCACCAATGATGATGACTATGTCTCCATCAGGCATTGCAAAAGGAATCGGAATTATATCGCGATTAGTCACAATAAAAGAACCAAAGCCACCAGCTGCTCTCTGCATGTTGAGAGATGGGTAGTAAAAGAAACTACCAATTTGGTCCTTCACCTGAAACTGGTAGGTCCAGTTCCATTTGGAAGGAATTGGGCAATTGGTGCCTAAAACACCATCTTGCCAAGAGGAACGACGCATCTGTATCCCAGACCTGTTAAACCACAAAATCAAATTATGAAAAAAAAGAAAAAAGAATTATCAAGATCAAAATCATAATTCCCTGCTCAAATCATACCAGGTAATAAGAAGCTCTTCGTCTAAGTTGTTCTTAACATTTACCACAACGTTGTAATTTGTCGTCACATTAATAGCAGGACCCGGGAACTTTTTGTTGACAGCTATAACCTGCAATATGGACAACGAACTCAGCATTATCAGAGTGATTAAAACCTGATAAGTTGGTCAAACACATTTGTCAAATATCTGAGAACTAATTGAAAAAGATACTAACACGAAAAGTAATCTTGACTAAAACATATTGGATTAACATCTAATAACGACATAACGCAGAAAAAATTACGGGGAAGAGCATTATCATGGAGAAAAGGAACAGCAATCCGGAATCTGGTCCCTCAAAAATATTTTGGTATCAAGCCAACTTTATGACAGATGAGATGACATAATGCCAAAAACGGAAAAATTAAGCACGCGTATACAAGATACCAATCTTTCAGAGACACTAGTTGAATTTTTTACTGTTCTACTCAAAATCTTACAAGCTCAACATCCAATGGAAATGTCAATATTCCCAGAATAGAAACTTAAAGACTATTACCAAACAACATAACATGTAAACATAAACCAATAATTCTAAAAATCACCAGTAATTACAAAAATAGAAAAAAAAAATAACACCAGAGGGGGCAAAAAACTGATTTCAAAAGCCCAGAGGGGGGTAACATGTTCCCTTCTTGGGGAAAAAAAGAAAGAAAGTAAAAGAAGTGAAGGGGAAAATCAGATGGAATGAACCAATCGACCACACTACAGAAGCACTCCCTTCCCCCCCCCCCCCCCCCCCACCCAAAAAAAAAAAAAACCCCAAAAAAATCCAAAATAGAAAGAGAAAGAGAAAGAGAAATAAGAACCAAAATAGAGAAAAAAAAAAAAAGGAAAAAGAAGCGTAAAAATTGACCTGTTGAGGAACCCCGAGTGGAGAAGCAGTAATATAAGAGAGGTCTAAGTCAAAGAAAGCAAAAGGGTCAGCAGCAAACGAAGGACTAAAGAGAACAGCAATGTGGATCAACAAGAACAGAGCCACAGTCGTCTTCGACGCAGCCATTAAATCTTTGAAATTCTCTCCGGAAAACTTCTTCTCAAAAATAATCTCTAATCAACCGAATTTCCCAGTGAAACAAATGCTTCTCTAAATCTTTCTTTACATTATCAAACGTGAAAAAAGAAGAGAAAGATTGAGGGCAAGTGTGAAAGAGGCGGTTGGCTCTTCTTTTTGTCTCTAAAGAGTGTGGGAGAGTGTTGGATTATGGGAGCAGAACGTTGGACAACTTGTTTCTTTGGCAGTGAAGAAACAATTTCTTTTTCCTTTTTTATTAGGGTTGATTACAGACTGCCTGCGTGGATTTTGAGGGGAATCACGCCGTATACCTGTAAATCTTGTTAATTTACATTTTGGCCCCTGTAATTAACTATTTGACAAAATGGTGGCGTTATTTTTTTTTTAAACCAAAATGCCCACCGGTAGAATGTATATTCTTCATGTCTATGGTGATAAATTGTTACAAAATCTACAGAATGAGGGGTATGGTGTTATTAATTCTCTAATTTCAATTTCATATTTAATTATCCATAATTTAATTTTAAGATATTGGTTATTGTAATAGAGTATAATTTACATCCGATAATTCTAATATACCAAATTCACTTTATTCTATAATGTTATTTACAATGGAGAATGCTAGACCTTAAAAAAAAGTGTAATTTTACTTTAATTTAAAATTTTCTTGAACTTTTGCTTTTATTGGTTATATGTTTCCGATATGGAGTTTTTAAATTCTTATAACGTGTTATAAATTACCTCATTTATCTAAATATTTTTTAGATCTATAACATGAAATTACTTCAAAATTTTTACCACAATTAATTTAAAAGAGATAAACTATGTAACAAATAAAAAATTTCTAGTATTAAACTTTTTGCCTCAACTTTTCGAAGCATTTCATCAAAATTTGCATTTCACCTACTGGAAAAAATATTTGCATTTGCAAATTTTGGTAACTAATTCCAATCACAATATGTACCATTTTATTGAGTATGCTAAAACATATTTTACATTTTATTGAGTATGCTAAAATATATTATTGTTTTATTCAAGTATGGCTACTGTCAATAATAGTGAAAATCCCAATATATTAACTATAAAAAACTTATGCAATGACTACATGCTTCCTACGAATAATTTATATGCCCAACAAGACCAATAATGTCATTACATCCTTTTTTATGATTTTTTTTTTTTTTAAAGTTTACTAGTTTTGTAGGAGATAAAGTGTATATATAAAGTTTTAGGTGATAAAGTGCGATTACTTTCAAAGTTCGGGGGCAATTTTTGAAAAAAAGTAATTCTAAGGTAAGCAAACAGCCACTCCTTTCTGGTTTCTCGTTCTGCCCCTAAAAACGCGCTTTTGTATTTATAATAATATCAAATGTGTGGCGTGATGTGCGCTGTTCATACCGGCTACTGGGTTGACCGGTTGAACCAGCACTTTCTTTTTCTTTTTTCTTTTTTTGGAAAAAATGATTATAGTCTTGTATTAATTTTCTTGCAATTAATTCCCTACCAGCTCTTTGCAAATTGGAATAAACCAGCAGTGCTGAAAATACACAACTCTGTCATAAGACTCTTATCTTGATGTTATATAATTATTTGATGTTTTTGTAATTCAGATTTTTTTCTACTCAGTGCCCTAGGGCCAAAATACAAGTATCAAATTCAATTTGTTGATTTTTAGGAGACAGTTTAATATAATCGATAAAAAGGCATCTTAGTCATCTTTTAGATACCAACTTGCATTAAAATGTTATCTCTTTAAACAAAATTTTAGACGATAAAACTACTTTAAATTAAAATTTCTTTTTCAAAAATGTTAAAAGTATTAGCTTCCTTGTCGTGGAAAAAAACCATATTAAGGAATTTTTGAATTAGTTTCCATTGATTTTTATAATAAGGTAATATTCTTAATATTTATCTACAGCTAATAAATTAAAACATTGACTCATCAACTGAATATATCAAATCAGTCATAATATTGTATAAAATATAAATGATTGTCTCTTAATATCGCTTAGATATCTTTTTGTAAGTTACCTTATTAAACTTATCATTCAATTCTTATTTTGTGCTCTAAGGTTACCACATAGAGATTTCTAATTGATAAATATTAGATTTTGTGCATATCTTGAAAGCATGAAAATAGTGCACGGACACGTGTAGCATGGTAATCTAACGATAGATCAATTAAATTGATTTTATATAGGTCTACTTAGATTACAAGCCACACGTTGACAAAGTTATTTGGTTGGTGCAACTTACATAAAAAAGGATATAACATTATGGCAATATAGAGTCACTTGTTTGTTGCAGTAATATGATAAACAAATGTAATTATAGGACGAAAGCATAGCAAATTAATAACTCCCACAATTGTTGATCCTTTATTCGGGATTCAAAATTTTGATTACAGTAACATAGGTCAGCATATTATACAGTAAATTTGTTAATAATTTGTTTCTTGGTGGACGTATAAGTAATGTGCCAACTTTGAGACACAGGCATTTTAGATTTCATAATTTGTTCCAACCGTATTACTTTTTTTTTTTTTTTATTCTTATTGCCTTCATTCAATCCAAAATCACACCTAAAGGTAGATGACTAAATGTTCTCACCCAAAGTCTGTCTATAAAAAATAATGGCCCTCTGGTCAAGTAAATGCTCGTTCTCTAAAAATTATTATTTTAATGGAATTATTATTATTATATCAATAATTGTAAAAGTTTTTAAATGAAGCATGTCTAAATGTGTGCCGCATATGCAAAATAATAATAATTGTTGACTCAAAAAACAATACAACCAATATAATAGTAAACAACAATAAAGATAACAATTAAAGATAAAGCTAAGAAAACAATAACAAATAATAAAAACAAAGTAAAGAAAAGGACACATTAATATTTTTATAGTAGTTCGATACCAAACTCGGTTATCCTGCATCCATTCCCAAGTATAACCACTTGAAATTCAATCCACTAAGTGCTTCTTCTCTAGTTGGTAAAGCAAACCAACATATACAATGAGGGATCACTTTAGTTGAGCCAAAGACTTCCTCTTAGCTCAAACTAAGCTTTACAAGTTTAACCAAAAAGTTTTACAAGACCAAATTAACCTTCTCACTGTTACACTTGAATGCTACCACCTAAATTTTGAAGAACACTAATCAATCCTAACGCACTTATCTCACAAACACTTACAAAAACACACACACACACACTACAGTATTTTCTCTCAAAATCACTTGTAATCAATGTAGGCAAAGGTTTTAAACAATACTACACTAATTGGTATATACATGGGGTGAAATTTGTGCTGAAAATGGCTCCAATGGTCATATGGAGAAACTAGCTGCTAGACAAAGAATTCATGATTTGGATGCCTGCATCCCCATCTGAACCTGTACCGGGATACCTTTTGGTTAGTTGTGTCTTGAATTTTTCTAGTTGCCTGGACGTCCATATGGTGCATTCGGATGCTCTATGACCTTCAGTCATTTCCTACTTGATCCAGATGTTTGCACCACTTCTGCTATGTCCGCATTGTCATTTGGATGAGTATCACTTTGCACTTTTTTATCTTCTTTTGAATTTTAATGATTTTATTGCAAAGATAATTCAATAAAAACATTAGTAAACATTATCATTAGTTTGTTAATTATCAAAACTAAGATAATGTGAGACCATAAGGTCTTCAATAATAAGAATAATAATAACAATTCAAATTTAAATTTATGATTAACATGCTTGAGTTTTGCTTTGAAATTTGGAAAGATCAGGATTGGACTTGGCGATTCTAGTTTAAAGAATCTAAACTCACCTACAATATATACACACACACACGTATAAGAAAAAAATAATATAATATTAACATCGAAAAAGAATCTCTTAATACGAGAACAAATATTTATACACTAGCGACAAGAAAAATTAGTCCAATATTAATATCAACAAAGAGTCTTTTAATATCGAGAGATTTTTAAGAACGACAAAAAATACCATTGATATTTTTGCTAGTTACCACTCTTTCAAGCTTCACTTTAGTGCTAAAATTAGCAGAACATGCATGAGTTTCTGATAAATCCTGTGGGGATCAATTTTGCTAGCATCATTTGTCTCATTTGAAAAAGTAACAATTGTAGACAAAATATGAAACTCCAACTACATTGAATAGGGCCGTCTCTCATTTCCTTTTCCGTGCATATATTCGTCCATTTATTAACAAAGAGATTTGGACAAACAACTGGCTACGCCGGTAAAAGACTTGGTTAAGATTCCTCCAAAAAAAAAAAAAAAAAAGACACGGTTAGGAAGGGAGACTGGTGAGGCTGACAACCAAATACATTGAATGTACGTAAACGTATAGAATAACGTTCAGATTTTCCGCAAGACCTTCAGAGGTCACATGCTCCGCCTTGGGTCCCAGTCAACTGTGGTCCCTACCTCCCCACATATCCACTTCTATTTTTCTCTGGTTCGCCATCTGGCGCTTCTTCTTTTTTTCTGTTTTCTTTTTTTTTTTTCCCGCCTCCTGATGAAATTCAATTGCAAAGTGCGAATTAGTTACAGTTTTATATTACACAAAAAAGCCAATGTTTAAATGATAACAAAGATGACGGATTCATATAAATTGTTAATTTAGTCTAATAGACGTGTCCAAATGAGTTATTAAAATGTTACTTGTTTTTTACACCATATTGATATAAGTGTCCAAATTAGTCTTGTGTTATTTGTGAGAGTAGAGGTGTAAGGCTTGTTTTGACTTCCAATTTGTTGAGAAAATATACGCCTCCAATTACATTTCAATGCCGGGCTGCTTTTTTTTTTTTTTTCTTTTTAATTTGATCACATTCAAGTAAATTGAAGAGAAAGATTTAGTAAAAGCAGTTTAGAGATTGAGTTTTTATTCTTCATTTAGAACAGGATTTGATTCTCGTCCACTCACTTTCTTCTCTCACTTCATCATCTTGACTTTTTAAAATAAAGAAAAAAAAGAGAAATTCGATTAAAAATTGAACCCTTAAGTATATACACGGACTGAAGATTAGGACAAAGATGAGGATTACGTTGGACAGAGTAGAATATCAGAAAAGAACAGAAAAGGCTAAGGTTGTCTTTCGAGTGTGGAATAATGTCAAATGTACACATCGAAGATGCTTCAGTGGGGGATTAGATGCATTAATATTATGATTGGTGGAAATTTATAGTTGTAGTTGTTTAGAAGTTTTCTTTATTGGAGTTATTGGCGCATAAGAAGATGGAGTTCGTTAATTCTCAATCCAAATAATTTGCCATTGAATTAAATCACTTTGTTTTGGCAGAAACTTCTATCATTATTACTAGCCAAACTCTAGAAGAATAATTTGTGGTTTTAGGTTCAGCTACATTTGTGAAAGTGGGTCACTAAATTCTGATATCAAGAACACACCATAATATATTTCCAACCATTTTTTTGCTTTTAATAACTAATTACTCAAATAGCTATATGGACATGTTAAAGTTTTTTTTTTTTTTTTCTTTCTTATTTGTCTATCATATGGTTTTCCACTAATAATACGCACCTGCATTTTATATTAATGTATCTTTTTAGCTTATGTTAATTAATGCAACAAGACTTAAATAGATTGATTACTTCAAAACAAAAATTTATAATTCCTAATTAGCTAACTTTCGGCAGGTCATGTTAATTAAATATTATTTTAGAAAGAGTACACTTAGATTAAGAGGCATTGCTCCTAGTTTTGAAGAAAATTATTCATTGGGAAATGGCTGTCCCCGTGTTTTCCTCTATACTCTATATTCCATACAAGGAGTATCCTAAGTCATAATCACCAATGCTACTTATGAACAGAGGCGATAATCTTATTTCTTGCCAACTGATTCTATTATGAAACGTAAACGTCCACGTATTATTCCACAACCACCACTTAAAAAAATTTAACCTCGCAGATTTTTGGTGGAATATACCTAACCTTCCAATTAAGAAGTGCGCTAGTGGATGGTAGCACCGAGGTCTCTTTGGCGGTAATCTCGTCCAAAAATTAATTAAATTTTAACCTCTAAACTTTAACCCTTAGGTTTACTATTATTACTCCATGACTTTTTGCTCTTAAAAGATTAGTTAATTTTTGTCTAATAAATCCACCCTCATTGGTAATCAATATTTATCATTGCATACATATCTGGACAATCCTAAATGCTTACAATCGCTAGACTTTTTCTGGCCTTTTTGTCATAATTACTTTAGATTCGAAACAAAATAATGCCTAGGATCAATTTTAACTTGATTCGAGGCCCTGGATTACAGGGTTACCTATAAAATAAACATATTAGTTAAGATTAAGATTAGAAAAAAAGGCGATCGCTGTCACAATGATTCATTAGTTGACAGGTAGTGATTTGTCGTGACTCATGATCCCTCTGGCTTTGAATTTGACCTTCATTTAGTATTTCGGATGTGTTTGTTCCCTGAAAATTTGCATGTTCTTGAGAATTAATATTGCTTAATTGAATTGGTAGAACCTTCGCCCGCGTGGAGGAAACTTTAAATTATGAATCTAATTACATCGTTAGAAGAATTCTCTCAAGATGGCCATTTCATTAAGAATGAAACTAAACGACACAAAAAATCCAGAAAGGGACGCCAATGCCTTATACTTTCCAAATTCACTTTTTAATTAAGGTGTAACACATAATTTTATAGTCGTAAACAAACCATAATCACCACCTTTAATTAAACACTCCTTTATCGTATAATTTTTTTATTACGTGCCCATTTCTTCTACCTTTCTTAATTAGGCATAAGCCTCGATGCCATGACGAGTTGGAGACAGCTTTTATGCCAACTGCCCAGGACAAATTTTAAGGAAATCTTGCTGAACCCATTTTCTGATCCACGTTTTCTCCAACCGTGTCTTACTCTTGTACACCACAACTTGACGTTTAAGGCAAGCTCAGACGGGCCTCAAATATTTGTCTTAAAATTTTTTCCCATTTTTCTAGTCTGTTGTTCTTTGGTAAGTACCCCGAAATTAGACGAGGTTATTAATTAATTATGTGATTCGGCTGCTGAAAGAAGATAAAAAGAAAAAGATAGAGGAAACAAAAGCTAACGTATCATCCTTAGATAAAGTAAAAGATATCCGCAGCAAGAATTCCCGTAAAGGAGGATTTGTTTACAAGTATCCAAAAATTGTTTCTCTGTAAAAGAATTCGTATTCTAATCTAACGAAAGAGCCATCATTTTATACCACAAGCAACGTTAGTTTGCACAGATCCATTTCATAGTCAACTCTTGCTTTTGTTTCAGTTCGGACAAATCTGGAAAACGATTAAAAAGGCCCAAGAATTTCCTCCCCAAAAGAAAAAAGAAAAAAGAAAAAAGAAAGCACTAGAATTCCTATTGATGTTCCAGTAGTCCAAATCAGCCCGATGCCTAGTGGGCCGCGGGATGACCTCTAATGGGTCACTAATCAAGACGTCTTACTTCATCCTGATTTTTGGGCTAAAAATGGGCCCAAAATCTGTGTCTGAACATGAGGCCTACAAGTACCCTGAGATGTAGATGTAGTAGGATAAGATCCTAGTATTCTTGACAAAGTTAATCACTGGCTTCTATGAAGAACTCTCTCTTCTCCGAGTTTTCATATTACAGCGTCCTTCAGCGTAAATATCATGTTGGGCAAGCCTTCCTAGGATATTGGTTTTTGGGAGATTAGTGATTTTGATTTCTGAAGGTAAAATAGTACAAAAATAGCATAATGCTACTTCTATCAGGAAATTTAAACGTTACTAATCCATGTTCAAACCACGTACACTTAAATTACAATTCTTCACCATTATCATACTACCATTCCAACTTGAAGATAATTAGATTAGTCTCGCAGTGTACGATTAATTGCTTGTTCCTTCACAACTTACCTAAAAATGTCAGCTGATTATGAATTGGCATTGGAATTTCAGTTTTCACTCTTTCTGTATCAAAATTTTCAAACTTGCTGTTAATTGTAGGCAGAGCAGGGAATCCGGGTAACTTTATCAATTGTCGAAGGATTGGACTGTTGAAACTTTTGCCTCAAGATCATTGCACATCACAGATTCACACATGAACAGTGATTAAATGGCTCTTGCTATATTTCAAATTCTATTCGAGAGGGAGTACAATAAATCTTGCCCACTGGACGTGCCTATACTAGGAATGTCAAGCATAGGCAGGCACAGCCTAAAAATGGAACTCACTCACTATACTACAAATATGAGATTCGATTTACCACAAGATCTGAATTGAGGAAAAACAATTGCAGATATTTGGTTTGTATTTACAACAGAGGAAACGGTCGAATATCTGCTGATTCCATGTGCCATATCTCCGCAGATGCAGTAACAGTCACACCCGTGGCATTGTTGAAAAAGAAGAGACGCGCTGCACCATAAATTGCCTTTGTCGGATAAACCCGCGATGTAATGACTGCTCTTCCACTTTGAGCAAAGCTTTCTACTATGGAGTGATCAGCCTGACGGTCATTTTTCAAAAGTACGACAAGATTTGAGTACAAGGGGGGAAGCAAAACATTTATTTCTTGGAAGTAAATTAAACAAGGATGACATTCTTTACAACGTACCAATAACCTCATCGATAACTTTTCACCTTCAAGAACAGGTACTGTGCTTCCATAAACTAGTTTGCCAACGTCTGGTGCCTCTGATGACCTGCATTATACACTATTGTTTACAAGGCCACTCCTTCTTGAGAATCTTTTTAAAAAACGAATACAGAACACGCAAATGCAATTTGTAGGATTTCAAACGCTTCAGAGCCGAAAATGGAGGTGTGTAATTGACTAAATTTTGGAAAGACACCGATAATATTTAGAAAATGTTTGACGTTTGGTAAGGAAAAGAAGCAAACCTTGATTCATCAGAGCAGAAATGAGTGATGGTAGTACCATCAGTGCCTTTGGAAACATAGAAGTATACAGGAGTTAGCTCAGAAAGGGAAGCATCAGCAAAAACTAGAAGGCCGAACGGTCCCAACTTGCCCCTGCCAGCAGCACCACCACTTGTGGTGCAGTTATATCCCACATCAGCTTCTACCGATGCCTCTAATGTCTCGTTGTCCACTTCAAATGAAGCAATTATATCTAACTGCAATATTCCGAGCAATTATAATGTCAAACACCAATCTCAATACATAAGCCTATGATAATATATAACCAACAAAACTTGGTTTTAAACACAAAGACAATAAATCAAGAACAGACCTGAGTGGCCGAGCCTATATTCAGTGGAACTATAGATCCTGGTTCTAGCTTGACGTTATCAAATTTAATAGCATTCAATCTCAATTTCTCCACTTCCTCAACGGGCCATTGAAGTATATTTGTCCCCGTCTTCTTGTCAAAGACCACATTTCTTGGAATAGACTGCGGAACACAACATGCTAAGTTACTTATCAGGCCTAATCGATGCATGTAGAAATCATGTATAATGTGACCACTTCTTTTTCTCCGTTAACTGAAAGTAGGTTACTAACAAAAAGAACAATGTGTTTACCCAAATTTACATTATATCATTAGGAAAAAAGGGCATTGTTAGCAGATTGGTGGGATTTATTGGTTTAGATTAATTGGCTAGATCAAACGTGACATTAGACAATTGGCCACGCTTGAAAAATCTCAAAAGTTTCTATGCATAATTATGACACTCCTATTTCTTTGCAGCTTACAAATATCATTTTTTTTTTTTTTTTGAATAGATATCACATTTTTTTTTTTTGGGTTTCCAAATCAATAATATACTAGGAAGCAACTTAGTGTATATTATAATTTTGAAAATTTGTACCTGAACTGATGCCCAACCCTTCATGAGGTCAGTAGCTTCACTATCAGTTTCTCCAATCCAACCCCACAGAATTCTTCTCTGTTTGTTCTGGTCATAAAATGTCTTTGACGCGTAATATTTCCCATAATCCACTCGCAACCCGATACCCACGTCCAGCTCTGGATTGTCGGGGGTCCATGTATTTTTATTCGGGTCATAGGTCCCAAGTGCGTAGTAATCATGCTTATTATCATCTAAACTTGCTTTCAAAACGTGCTTAATACCAGGCCCATTAGCTGATGTATCCAACCCGTTTTCCTCCACTGTAGAAACCGGGTAAAAATCCACACATTCCCACATGCCCGTATGAGGAACCGCGTGTAGAAACCCGTCCAGGATTTGGTAGCTTTTGAAGTCGCTGGTTTCGTACACCAGTGCAATCCCCGTTTTTTCAATCATTGACCCGAGTGTAACCATCCACTTTTTACCGTCCGGGGCAAGCCATGCAGTTGTCGGGTCCCTAAAGTCTTTTTTACCAATACCGGGTGGAGGGACTATGACCGGGTTATCCGGGTACTTGATCCAGTCAAGGAGGAGAGGATCAGACAGGTTGGCAGGGTATGCAAGATTTTGCACCTGCACAAGATCATCGGTGTCCCCTGTATATAGAATTACGATTTTACCATCGGGGAGGGTTGTGGCTGAACCAGTCCAGACCCCATTTATGTCAAACCACCTATCTGGAACCATGGCGAACGGTAGATAGAGCCAATGGATAAGGTCCCTCGAGACTGCATGTCCCCACGTGATGTTTCCCCAAATTGCTGAATCCGGATTGTACTGGTAGAAAAGGTGGTACCAACCCATGTGATATAATGGACCTGTACCAAATAGTACATTTTAGTCTTTGATTACTTTTTGTAATCATAAATCTTTATTTCTTTTATTTAATTTAGTAAAGTAATTATCATCCTTAAGCCAACAAAAAGTTAAAAAGGCAAATGCGCTTTTACAAGTAGGAAAAAAAAAATTGTGATCAAAGATTATGAGGAGAGTCCTACAGGTTTAATAGGAGATTGACCTTTTCTAAAGTTGATTAAAGGGTTGAGGTGGCAACTACCCGTCAAATAAGCCATCAGGGGCGGGTGAAAGAATTTGCAGTTTCATGCTGATTTGTCCACCAAGAAATATATATAAAGTATTTGCGAATTATTCAATAATTATCAACTCATTCATTGAATGTAAGCCTTGAGGTGACTTGACAAGATTGCGAAAATACAATTCACAAGCTTTGCCTATCAGTCCAAGATCTTGGGGTTCTTGAAATGTCACCTGGAAATTTTGGTGGCTTGGAATATTTCAGACCAAAATTCAAGTAAAAGAAGTAATATGATTGTATTCGTCACTTTCACGTTTTTTTTTACAACATGAACACGACTCTTACTATTCTGCTATAGTTATCAAAATAATTGTACTGTCCACTTCCATATTAATGCAATATTGTCAGCAGCCAGGGTCGGTTTGGGGGGCCATTAGGAGAGAAAGAAGAGAAAATTTCAATTTCACAAAGGCAAGCCCAGAAATACAACTCGTATTTTAAATGGATATTTGAGATTTTATAGTGATCAGAAATTGAGGCTCTTAACGTTTTGCCAACTCCTTTTTTGCTATAAATTACTGACGGAATTGTGGTTTTCCCTATTCCACAATCTACGCGACTAGCCAGATCGACAACTGCGTACGTGGCACGGGCCCAATCAACCGTCCCAAATAATTATTCAAAGAAATAACCCTCCTGATTGGTCCACCGCTCCCCCAAAAATTTAACATAATTTACTGCAACGTTTCAAATCGATTATACATATTGCTAGTTCAACTACCATCAATTATGATAATAATACCATTTCTAGCCAATAAAAGATACTGGACCCTTCTACCACCACAGATTCGTTTGAAGTTCCGTAATAAAATAGTGCTAAACACAATCATCAGGAAGTTCAATTATTCCAAGCGTCCAACATGGACGAAATTCCGACAGAGAAATCTAAAGATTTGCAGGGCCTGAATCACATGATCGGATACAATGCCAACACATGGTCTCATTTTTTAAACAACACTTCACCAAATTAAATACCATCATTTTTCACTAGCCAGCTACCGACCTTAACGGAAAGATGGTCACGAAAGTAAAACTATATGCTTGCAATATTAAAGAAAATAAAGAGGTAAGGTTAAGCAACATACCATTAGGATCTGTAGCAGACGAATTCCCACCGGAAAGTTGTCAAAAGATATAAAAAACAGGAAAGGAAAACCTTAGATTAGTATGCGGATACCTGATAGTTCTAAAATGTGATCTTCAAGGAAAAGAAATGAAAAACAGCAGTTGACTTTTGGAAAGTGCAAAATTATGGGACTTACCATTCATCCAATTCTTTTCGGGCTGGAAATGGTAAGATGTTCTTTGCCACGATAACATAGCATTGGTCCATGGATAGATATCATTAGTATCGGCGACGTCCCGGAAAGTCTTCTCGGAGACTCCCTGAGACACCCCTCTTGAAGGTGGATTCAAAGCATGAGGGGACACGGATGTCGAAGGGAAAGACTTGTCTAGATTGGCATTGGTCACTTGATCAGCTTGAGGTTCCTGTTGTCCTTGGAATATGGTCAAAATTAAGGCAAGTAGAAATAACGAGGAGAGGAAAAAGCCGGCCAGAACCTTAATGGGGTGTCTCCGTTGACCCGAGGGCGATGAGACCTCGGGCTGAGATTGGTCTAGCAAAGGGGCATAGGAGACAGCAAGTTCAGGATCATACGGTTGGGCACGGGAATTATTGGTGGCCATCTTGGTCGATGGTGGTAGGGGAGAGGAAAGATCAAATGCTGGAAATTAAGGACGCTATGGTAGTATTATATAGTTCCATTCGGGCTCTCTAGCGTGTGGGCTCTGGTACATTGACAAAGAAATACAAAGAAATACGGAATCGACAGATCTTATGTATACGGCAGGTTCGTATATGAGGTAAATAGAGTCTACATGTTAAAAATATTCTAGCAAATTTACTCATGGTAATGTCTTGTGAATTAAGACTACTGATTAATTAAAGTAAATACTTGATATATAGATCAATCAAGATTCATCACACCTAATCATATGTTATAGAAACATAATCAAATATTTGTTAAAACTTTTTTTTTTTTTATAACTCTTTTGTTACCGTAACATTTTTGTTGCATATTCAATAATTAACAGTTGGCATATACGGCTGAGCTCGACATTTCTCACATGATGTGTGGTCCAACATGGATTTGTCCAGAACTTCTTTTTTCTGCTTTGCTAGGAAACGGTTAAAGTTCGCAATTACCTATTATTATCAAACACAAGATTGTGTAGTTTAAGTGAGGATTGGGCCTTGGAAATACTAAGATTGGTTACCATATTATTTGATTGAAAAATGAATTTAATTACGTTTGATTACACATTCAATTAGGGAAAAAAATAATGATCCTGTTCAATTTTCTCGTTCAAGTATTGGTATTTCTAGCCCCAAGAATACAAGACTTTTCTTTGATCACGTGCTGGTCCAACTTCTGTTCCAGATTTTGACTATAGGTTGGCAATGGTTTCCTTTCTAAAACTGGTTTTTACTTTTGTTGGCTCACAATAGTAAAAATTGGAGAGAGAGAGAGAGAGAGAGAGAGAGAGAGAGAGAGAGAGAGAGGCCGCGGATGTGGAACGATATTTAATTCACTTTTGGTTTTGCTTCTTGAATTTTTAAAATACCTTGTGTCTATGTTGACTAAAGCCAAATTAAAATTGGGCATAATCCATCATTTTATACTACAATTTTAATTGTCAATCATTACGGTTTGCCAAATCCAAGCCTTGATTCGACCTCTGGATAATAAACAATGAAATTATTGAGTTTCCTCTAATCTCAGTAAGATAGATGATCTACGTGTAGACACGTCACACTAATGTTTCTATCCTTTTTATTCTCCCCGGCCCCCCCTCCTCCTCCTCCTCCTCCTCCTCTCTGGGCAACACCCAAGTAACGTTTCTTACTTTCTCATGCCAAACAACACGACATTGACCCGATGACCGTAAAATAAGGGGGGTGCCCACTCCATATATATATATATATATAAAGAAATATTTTCAAAATCTTACAAAAATAAATAAGAAATAGGAGTGTTTAAAGTCATGTCTCTATAAACGAGGACATATTAAATATTACTTCTGTAATATAACACTTTTTTGGGCTTACTTAAAAGATTGAAACGAAGAAAAGTATTGTATTCCTTTTATGACTATTATTTGTTGCTCACTTAAGAGGATAAGACTTGTGGAGCTTAGACCAGAGCCGTATATATTTTGTTAATCTCAAAACGCTTGTTAGGATCGATTAGCTGCTCTAGGTCTTATTCTTATGCTTGTAAGTCAGGATTATCTACTTTCTCAAATAGGAAGACCATTGAAATCTATGTTCTTGAAAATGCACAAAAGTTATAATATTCTGGAATTAGAGGATATTGTATTCAAAGATAATAATCATAAGGGTTACGGAATTTAGAGATGAAGACATTGCATTCAAAGGTAATAATCATTTTATGTTTATTGAATATGACCTTGATTCTTGAGCATCCCAAGGATTCAGGCACTAGTAAAAATGATGTACCATAAGGATTAAGGCCATATGATGGGTTCCTGCGGGCAGAGGGCTTGTCACGTGGGCCGATGAAAAAGGTTAAAAAATCATTAAAAAAAAAAAAACAAAAGACGTGTGTGATGAGCAAGGGCCAAATTTAAGCGTCAGCAGCAAATCACATGGAGACGTATCAAGGTCAACATCTCCCATTTTTGTGTGGACGCAAATTAGGACTAATTTAAGCCTCAAGTCTCATTGCTTTTTTGCAGAAATAGGACAACAACACGTAGATGTACTTGGGCCAATAAAAACGCATTATTATTTTTTTTTTGGTAATGAGGAAAAATATTTACAAAAATACAATAGCAAGTTATCTGTTCTCTCTCAATTAACCTGTGATATATCTGAATGTAACAATACATCTAACTCAATAAGTGCTTGATTACAAAAGTTAAAAAGGGACTCAGATTTAACACCATAATTGGCCAAAAAATCTACACAAAACATCTAACCCAACATGTGATTGATTACAAAAGTTAAAAGGGGACTCATATTTAACACCATAATTGGCCAAAAAATCTGCACAAAAACGCATTATACTTGTATACTTGGCTTTGCTTTCTTTTTCTTTTTTTCTTTTCCTTGTGAGATTTTTTTTTATCAACCTACACTACTATAATGGGGGAATAAAAATAGTATTGATAAGATTCGAACCCCAACCTTTAAAATATAAACATAGAACTCTAATCGCTCGACCTTTTATTTGTTCCTCGTGAGATTTAAAATTTTCTTGAATTAAATAAAAACTAGTACCGTCACAACTCTGAAGGAAAAAGGATCCTCCATTAACGTGGACAACTGAACCAAGGCCAAATATTTGCTCATTCATATGGTGTCCTTAGGCACCAAGTTAACAATTCTGATTCTTAATGTCATATTCTCAATATTAAGTCCAGTGATATTCCTAACGAATTGAAACCTCAAGTTCACACTTTAGTAATTATTTTATTTATTTCAAGCGTGTTAAATGTGATTGTAAAATGACAACTACTTACGAGTGGTGTTCAAAAAATGACATTGAGGATTTGAACTGCCAGCTCATTTACTCATGTATCAACTATATTTCAGAATCATTGCTTCATTATTGCAAGACAAATTTTAAAAGGAGAATGGTGAAGAGGTGAATTGGAGTGGCCGACTCAAATAGTTTGCAGACAAGAGAGTAAAATTAGATGTTATCAAGCACGACTATGCCATTAAAGGTGGGTAGGTAATCATGAATGTGTCCAATGTTAAATTTTTCAATAATGGGTATACTTGAATAAAAATGCTTAAAATTCAACCTCACTTAATTGCACAGATTAAATATGTTAGAAATTAACAACAATTTGGAACCTCTATCTGTAGACAAGAAAGCTATTTCTGATTACATTTTGTTTGACTGATGACAAAAAAAAATCTCGTGCTGTTATTTATTTGGCAGCTATCAAGCTAAGCTAAATTTCGCTTTGCCATTTGGAGTTGGAAACGCAAGGTCTCACCAACTATTCCCACATTACAATGTAATTTTACCCCGCCTTTTTTTTTTTTTTAATTCTAAAGTATGATATGCAATGACGTTTTGTTACTATAACTATCACATCACAAAAAATAGTAAATTTTAGTTAGGAAAATATATTAAGTTTCGACAAAAACTTACAATTTTTATTTTAAAATTTTTTTACTATTTTTGATAAATTTTCATAAATATAATATTTTCCCTAATTTAACTGGAATTGCTTTGAAATAAAAAAAGAATAGTCAGAAATTAGGAGGTCATACATACATGCATCTTGAAAATTTTTTGGCTGATTTCTTACACCATCGGTCAACTCAATTTTGCAACCGACCATAAAAAATCACGTGTTGCATGTGACGGGCCCGCACGAGTTGAAGTAGTAATTTGGATTAGTTGAGGACTACAACATTATTAATCAGTTCAGATTCTCGGTACCAACTTTTCCAGTGTCACCCCAGTGCTATTCATCAGAACTGCCACCTTACATTCACACTAGGATAGTTATCTAATTAATCTCAAATGTGATAAGTGTGAATGCAAGGTGGCAGTCCCTGGTGAATGGCACTGGGGTGGCACTGAAAAAGCTGGCACCGAGAATCTGAATTGATTATCAATAACCATGAGTTTTCATGCTAAAAGTGTGGGTTTAGATTTCGACAATCCCTTTTCAAAAAAAAAAAAAAAGATTTCGACAATCAAATTAAAGTTTTCCAGCTGTAAGAAATGATTGGAAGTTTCGTGAATTGTTCCCGTGGAAATTGTGACTTAGTACAGACAGCCAACGTCCAAAACATAAACAGTAATTTTTTCGTGGCAGTTTAAAAAAAAAAAAAAATCTGATTTACTTCTGAAATAATTGTTTTTCCTACAATCCTTTCTGGCTTTAAGAACTTAAATCAAGATTATAAGAAAGATAAAAATATGCATGTATGACCTCTCCAAAAATATAAAATGGCAGGTGCAAAAAGAATTGGCAATTCCAGTGCATTAATATCAAGTATATCCTCATGATGAGTATTATTAAAGCCTTCTCGATTCTAACCGAGATACTCCCGGAAACTTTTAGGAATCCAAACTATATATGTTAGTTCTGTGACATAAATTAATAAATAAATTTTGAAACAAAAATAAAGGCCATTATGTTATGAAGTAATTATAATTATTTGTGTTTTTTTAAGGTTTTCTTTGTTTTCCTTTTTATTTTTAACGTAAATTCGGATCTGGTAGAATCGTGGATAAAGCCCAACCCAGATATAAAAAGGCCTTTTGAGGGTAGTCTTTGTCGAGCAAATTCTTGAAAAACACGAGGTCCACATAGCATCATTTTACATGGTGCTGTTCAAAAGTTATAAGGGTCGATGTAGAGATTGATGCGCGTCCTTACTCTTGCACCTAATTTCTTCAAACCTTCCAACGCACAGTTTTATGATATTTGTGACCCAATAAGTACTTGCTTATTAGTGTTTTCTACCGGCCCTTGAAGGCAAATCCAGTACAATAATCATACTAAGTGATATCAAGTCCTTCAGAAGTGATAACTCAAATACACCAAGATACACATTAAAAAAAGAAAAAGAAATAATTAACCATTTAAATTAATTAAATAAATAAATGTTGCTATATTCTCCCTTGGGGAAAACCAGCAAAGGAAATTATGGATGGTAATAAAATAATACAAATCATGGCTACTACACTGGGGGTATAAGGTCATCCCTGGTGCCATGGTATGATGTATGAAAGATAGAATTTACAAGGAAAGCCATAAGCAGGAAAAATTAATAATTCCTATTTCCTGCTCAAAAAGCTGAGTTAGGCACCTCTGCTCCAAAGCCCACATGTTATTCTTACACCACTAATAACTAGAACTGAAATATTCCTAATGGTATACATATTAGCAATATTCTCTCTTCTTGTACCTTAATGCATTTAAAGTGCACTTAAGTTCTTCCATCTCACCAAGCACTTGAGGAATTCCATAACCTACAAACACACAATACGCCAGAATTCTTTCTCAGATAGCTGGTAATAACCCATCAAAAAGCGAATAAATCAGACAACCAACTCTATATCATGCAGGAGGGAATGCTTTCCTAATTTTCAAGTCAAATTAACATACTGTGTGTGACTCCCTCGCTCATTCAAGAACTCGCCAGTGGACCACTCTCTCTCTGATTTCAGTAGTTAAGTAAATGCTACACATTCTATAACAAACTGTTACCATAGAAGCATATCAGTATAGTTTTCTTAGGCTACTTACTCTCAGTTCAATATAAATTCCTCTTTCAATAATAAAAAGGACTGTAACTCTTCAAAATCTCATGTCACGTTTTCCCAAGATATAATAAGCAAGAAACTAATTTTTACCTCGGATGGATCCCGAAGGGAGTAGGACGCATTGCTTTCCTTTGGGACAGAAGATACTAAGATTCCATAACCGCGATTACCCTCTTTCAAAACCTGATGAGAATTCCAATTACATGTTTCTGTCATATATCTGCCTACCTATGCAACAAAGGTACTACTCAAAACGCCAATGCATTTCTTAAAAAATCCAGGCATTACCTTGAAGGCGTCTTCATCAGTACGGTCATCTCCAATGTATATAGGCAAAACATCATCACAGTTGCTCAACCCTGCAATATTTTCAGCATCATGTTTACTTCTTGTTCTCAGATTTTAACAAGAGAAGTGAAATATGCACATATTAAAATTGTGTTTTCATTTAAGAAGAAAATCTTCACACTCACCAAGTGATTCAAGTAAGAACTCAACAGCTTTTCCCTTGTCCCAATTAAGCACTGGACGGACTTCTAAAACCTAGAAAAGTGATGACGTGGCAACCAATTAGAAGAGCGCAAGACAAAAGTATAACCAAGAAAATGCAATAGCATGAACTTGAGCAAATAATCATACCTTCCGACCATGTGTCAATCGTAAACGAGGGTATCGTTTCAGAATTTCTTCAACAGATTCGTCCTATCATTGTCCAGCTCTGTGACCAAAACATTTTGCATCAGCAAAGAATAGAAAAACAAATTATTTCCTTGAGTTTCAAAGTGAGAAATATACACCATACCTTCTCTTCAACGTTGCGGTAATGTACAGATACACAGAACTTATTGTTCTCAACTTTTGCTCCGACAATATCTTTTGTTATCTCGGCCAAAGATCGAAAGACCTGCTCAAGCATAAAACAAATGCTTTCGTCATACTGAAGAAAAGATTGGATTTATATATCAATACATCATATTGGCAAATGAAAAATGCATACCTCATCAATCATGGGTAAGAATTCACTAGCAGGCTGGAACAAATTAACTTCCTTACCCTACATTACCAGAAAAGAGATTTGTATACCATATCAGAATTTCTGAACCCGAAATGAAGTGCAGCTCATACAATTCAGCTAAAAATATAAGGTCTTCTAGGACCTTTACCTGCTTGTCAATGGACCTGATACATTTTGTCTGGTCTATGGAAATTGCCTGAACAGGGCCCATAATGTCCATCCCATGACTGCCAGCATAATAAAGTTCAGCTAGTCCTACAAACTCACATACCTGAAGGAATTGCATTTGAGACCATCTGTGAGACGTTGAATATTTGGAATTTGAAGAATAGCAAGTGACTTCATTGACATGAAAACAAGAATAATTGAACTTGAGGCTGTCACATACCTTATCACGACTTCTCCCACTGATTATTGCTGTCGGGAAATATTTTGCAGCATTTCTGACAGCGGCACGCATCTGTAAACAAATTTTCCAGTATTATAAAAAATTCAAGAGGAAGTGTGAAGAAAACAAATAATTTCCAAAAGGATTCCTCGATGTATCAAAAAAGACAGTAAATTCTCACAGAATTTGACATGAAGGCATGGTCAGGGTTGTCAACAATTGGCGATAAGGTCCCATCATAATCCAAAAACAGTGCTACTCTCTTGCGCTTTGCACAGTTCGTTATTTGCTCAAATGATGCAAGAGCTGATGGGTACTTAAGCTGCAAAACAGGCATATTTCAGCATACTAATTCTAGGTATGACAAAAGGTCATTGTTAAATGGAACTCTGATTGGTTTACTAAATCAAAAGAGGAAAAGAGCAATACCATCCAGTTTCTATATGCTGCATCATTATCTTTTGATGATTGTTCATTGCTGGAATCTTTAATTACTTTGTTATGAGTAGGAGATGATGACTTCATAGCATCTAACCAAGCACTAGACCGAGCATCCAGTATACCAGGCTTCCTCCTTGGAATTGTGAGGAAGAGTGCAGGAGAAAAAGCAGCACCAGTGGGCGAGTACGGCAACAGGCCAGAGTGGATGCCTAACATTGACTCATTCACAGGAGCAGGATCAGCAAGGACAGGAGATGTATGACTTGATTTCAGGTCCATTGTTTCCGGTGATATCAGTTTAAAAGAAAAGACTTCAAATAAGTTTCACAATTCTGGATCTTTATGCTAGAGTCCAAGCAGTTTCTTTCCACTACTACTGAAACTTCAAATTCTTTCAACCAACCCTTTTATCAATGAAAAACCACCTCTTCAGAGTTTTTTTGTCACTGCTGGTACGATTATAGTCCATCAAGCAGTAAACAGAATTCTGAAAATTACGAGAAATTTGTTGAGTATATTGACCAAGACAAGAGGCTTGAATGTTCATTTCTTGCCAACTTAAAAGCTTACTTGTGCATCATCTCTTCTGCACTGGACAGTCCTTCAACCAGCAAACCAATAACAGCTGCAACAACGTGTTTGAAAGAGAAATGGTTAGCTCCACTGCAATTTTGGCTTAGAGTTGAAACTAGCAAATGTTAATTACTGCAATATAAGCAAAGTGTGGGATGTTGAACTACAAGAGTTCTCCCCAATAATGGTTGGTATCACAGGCCAAAAAAACATATATTAGCAAACATCCAAAACAACTGACACAATTATTGACCAAACATAATAGTAGACCATTGGATGGCAAGAATGAAATAGAAAATACTAAGGTGAACAATTCAAAGAAGCAAAAACTATTCCCTCCACCCCTTACGTGAGTATGTTGCAGGCAAAAATATCTGAAAATTCATCCAGAGTCTAAAGAAAAAGTTTTCCAATTAAAAGTTCTTGAAGTTATCATCTTGGATAAAGTGGACTTTGGCATGTACCAAGCAACGATACTAAGTGGAGCAATTTAAACCAAAACAAAATGGACTCACTTTTGAAAACCAAACCAATCAATATTTTGAATTCTCTTATTTCAGAATTCATAAAAAGCAGAACAAGTTAGCATCCACAGACTCCATTGATTCAAATGATGTGGGAGTTTAAAACCTCAGAAATAAGATACAGAAGAAGGGGAGGCTGGAGAAGGAATGTTATCATCTAATGCTGGTCCCTTTGATCATGCAATGGAAACGATGAACTAGGTAGGGACCTATATTTATGGACTGATAACCAATTAAAAGATGTGGAAATTGAGAAAGGAAGTTTATTTAACCTTATATGGTCTTTGAATATAAAAATCGACAAAGATTGACAGCTTCAGAAACTCTGGAAACCATGTTGATGGCCCCATATATTTGCTTCCTTCTCCTTACCAAAAACATCACATTGGAGAGAAGGATAACAAGTAAATTAACCACAACAAAACTGTCATATCGAGAGCAAAAAACAAACTAGAGAAATACGCATTGTAAATGAAAACACTTGCATGATGTTGATGATGCAGGACAGAAACATCGCTATTCTCGGTTAGAATGTATCATCGAGTATCACATATGGAGTGCTGGGGTCATCAAAAGCTACAGAATACTGATGTTATTATCATGGGCAAATCTATAGCTACTAAGCTTTTTCTAAGACCAGAGGGTGGGGAAAAAACAGGAGCATATGCAACCACATATTATGGTCCTACACAGAAGCATGGGATGCATTAAACATATGGACCCGGAAAAATAAATTCCAGAAATACAACAAAAATGTAACAGAGAAAACAATAAATTAAATTCCAATTTCACCATACAGTTGTTGCTATCACGCAATCCAATGTAACTAGAACTGGAAATGTTTACAATTAGCAGTAAGAATTCAAGCTTCAAAATATTCCCTATCATTCATCTAATTGTTTTCTTTCTCACACCAGTATTAACAGGGCATTTAACACAGTATAATTGATAAATCAAAAACTTTACAAACAAAAAGTTTTTCCTTCGCTTACTTTTTGTAGTTAGGGGATATTTTGACAAATGATTGTACCTTTCTTGTCATTGTAGAGGGAATCGGCCGACAAATAATAGACACTTTAAAAACGATTAAAATGGAAAATTGAAGTGAAGACTTAGTTGCCACCTATCACATCAGCTTATTTAAAAACAGCTCTTAAAAAGACATCTTAGAATAACATGTTCATTTTCTCTGTCTAGCTGTTGGGAGGAAAAACGGAACTAACTGAAACCCATCAACCATTGAACCAACACCATAAGTCTCAAATTAAAATATCTCTCTCAAATATTCTGAAAACCAACAATTTACAAAATACGCGCAAAAATAATTACTGATTCCCCTCCTCATCGTCACAAAATGATTCATGACTTTTCTCCTCCGCTCAAAATCGAAAAGGGACAATTATGCCCTTGATTTTTAATCAAAATTTTATCTTTTTTTTTTCCTTATTAAACAGAAAAACATGGAAAATCATCTTTTTTCTTGATAACGGAGAAGCAACTCATATATATTGACAGATAAAACAGTTCTTTCTCAAAACATAGCTGAATTTTACCAAATGAAGCCACCAAAAAATTTTTTTTTTCCTGCTTCAGGTTAAAATAAAACATTCTTGTAATTACAGATATTAGAAATCCAAATTATTCTCAACGAGATATTAATAAAAAGCCATTTTTTCCTTACCAACAAATAATCAAAATTTTATGAATATACATATACGTGCATAAATATGAAAAGTTACCTGATTAATGACAACCAGCGAAGACGCCGAAAGACCGTTGAAGAAAAATAAATGTGGGAAAGCACAAGATCTCGAACCTTGAAGAAAATGCAGAAAAGGGGATCGTCAACGGACAGCAATTCAACAAAGCAACCTTATTATTATTATCATTGCTTAGAGAACCCTCAAAAAGGCAAGTATAAACCAGAGAACCAAAACAAATATAATAAAACATAAGCTCAAAAATCAATGCTCATTAAATTTATATACGTTAAAAAATGAAGGGAATAAGACATTAACGACATAAACATTTTACCTTTGCAGCCAAAAAAACCTGCGAGAGTCAGAGAACACCAACAGAGCCCCAGGAAAACTTGTAGAGAACCACGTATATATGCGTCAATGTAAATATATATGTACGCAGATAATTATGTTATATACGTACTGTATTTTCGTATAATGTTGGTATGGAAAAAAATTGGGAGAATGAGGAGTGAGGAAGAGGAGGAGGAGGAGGAGAAAAAGAAGGTTTTAAGGGGATGAAGGGATTAGTATTTATAAGCTGATTTTAAGTATGGAGACGTGCCAGAGAAGGCAAAAATTAATTTTAATTTAATGGAAATCAATTGACTAACGCGATTTGTGGGGAGAAGAAGAAGGGGCAAAAAAAAAAAGAAAAAAAAAAAAGAAAGGGGGGACTTGGCGGGTTTGTTGACTTGAAAATAGAAGAAACAGCTCTTTTACGAAATCTTGAATGCTATTAACTACGCCATGAACGCGATTTGACCAGTGCTAAAGCACGCGTGAGTCAACTAACGGCCATCCGTTGGAAATTGTGGACTTGGGTTCCGGTTACACATTTTTTATGTTACACCATTCAAGAGAGTAATAAATGTATATTACTTACCATATTTGTTAAAAATGTCATTAATTAATGATGTAACACTAAAATGTGTAACAGATAACGCAAAACCAAAATTTTAGCCACGGATGTTGATTTCCCTAAGTTGAAGCGACTTATGTGGCATTTACACACTGGTTTTGTTTATACAGACTTCTCTAATGAGTTTGTGGAATTCGATGACATGCATGAAATTCTTTGGTTTTTTTTTTTTTTTTGTTTTGGTAAAAATAAGAACCAACTCACAATAATGAAATTAATATAAATAGTTTACATTTTCAATAATATTATAATTAAATTATTGTAAACCAAGACAGATTCAATATCAGCAAACGTGGGCATAATGAAAAGGGGCTAGTGGTAAAGAAGAATATTAAATGCTCAGTCATGTGAATTGTGATACACTAATACTTTATTTTTTTAGTAGATTATAATTAATATCAATATACAATGTGACATTGTTATGTAACATATATTATATTACAACCTTCGCATCACATCCCTTTACACATGTAATACATTATCTTCAATGTAATTTTAATTGTTGTAAGTATGGCACAAAGTTAGCAAACCAAATTCTTAAACATCATTAGTGATTACAAATTTAACTAAGGCAAAATTTAAGAGTAAATGATTTGTAAGTAAAGGTTAAGTGGTAACATCTGAATGCATCAAGGTCTAATCTCGTATTGGTTTGGTAGGCGGAGCAAAAACATGGTTTGGAATTCAAACTCCAAATACGTAGAAGAATAGTTGCACGACTTCGGATCAGCTACTACTATCCGTCTAGCGCCGGCGTCTCCGGAGACGAGACGTCGTTACGATACCAAAAAAAAAAAAAAAAAAGTCAATTAACCGAAACGTCTGAATTAGTCGTACATTTGCTTTCGTATTTTTGCTGCTGTTTTTAAGAATAAATATAATTTTGAAACAATAAAAACTGCCAAAAATAGGAAGGATGGTCCCGCCCCCTTGTCGTCCCCACAAAAACAAAGAGAAATCTTTTGGAAAAAGTTAAAGGACACGTGGAATTAAGACTTTTAAAGCCCCATGCGCGTAAGGACACCTGTGGTCGCGTCAAGCTGACGTGGCCACGTTGTACCGTGGGGCCTTCCACGTAAGTTAGGAGGCATCCGAGTCGTCCAGTCGCTTTCCGGTGACAGCTGGCTGGTCATCGTCGGTCGGTGACGGTTAGCTTACATTTACATAACTCGTGAGAGAGAAAGCGAAGGTGGTAGACCGCAACAACCAGCTGCACCAGCCCACCTTCATCGTGGGGCCAACGGCTTTGTGGGGCCCACTGCTGTTGCTACAACGACGCTTCGATTGGGCCCACACACTTCGAGTTCCATAAGGGTACCGGTCATACAAAATCCACGTGGCACAAGGGGGCCCCGTAGTGTCACTTGTAGAGATCTTCGGCCACCAGCAGAACAAAGAAGGAAGGGCGGGGGGGGGGGGGGGGGGGCCGGGGAGTTTTTTTGGCGTCACCAGAAGCACAAGACAATTAGCTGTCTAAATCTCATTTGTCTATTACAGAACTCACGAGACAATTAACACCTCAAATCTGCCAGGTTTGGTGTGATTTATTTTGGATTAAGAGCTTAAATATTTTTTTAAGATGGCCCATATCTCAGTTTACGATCAAAATCAAATATTATGAAACGCAGGTTCAAATCAAGTCATACAAAACACAAGTTAATCTGGAGCGTGAATTAATTAGTACAATTACACTGGCGTCCCAAGAAACACCAAAACCCAGTGTAAAGTGTAGGCGTTTGGTCAGAGGACGGCCGGCAAATGACAAAAATGGTCTGAGTGGGATTTGAGAAGGCAAATGATGGATTTCAGACTTGCCCTTCAGGACTTTGGAGGGCTAAGCTTTAAACCTTTTGCAACTTGCTACTATTCAAAAGGGCACTATCTATCGATGGGCGATGGCTGTACAAGTTAAGGGGGCGCATTTCTTTTTAAACTTTCGGTGCGAACTCAGAAAGTGAATTCTTTGCTCTCCATTGGAGGTCCAAGCTTAATTTGTCTAAACCGAGAAGGACTCTCAACCGCTGTATTTCATGTGTATTGACATAATCACTACAAATTTGTGTTATTATTCTGAACCACATTCGTCTGATTTAGGACATTACTCTTCTTAAGGGTACACATAACAAATTTCAGGCGCAAGTATCCCAGGGGATTTAGAATTGTGGGTCATGTCTCTAGAAGAACGAACACATGCACGTCTCTCTTGTCAATAGTGTATCCTAAGACAGCGTAGGTTAACAAACAAAATGACACTTTTCCAGTTGTGCAGAGTTCTAGTTGGATATAAAGAATCAAAGTTCATTGAAATACCGAGGGAAATTGGCCAAAAGATACATGACTTCGAAGATTGTGGACAAAATTTTCTTGACTCAGAACACAGCACTTAGTATGGTATCGAAACAGTATAGCTTCAAGAAATACTAGATTTACAATAGATGCATGGGATCCTAGTCACTATGCCCTGGTCGAGTCCCATCACGGGGCCCAACAGCCCTTTACGAGGCATGATTAATACGACAATGCTAGTCTTGATTCTGGAACATGCATTTGTGAGACGTCAACCGTACCTAATGCCATGACTTAGGTAACTGGAAAATTTTGGACAACATTTTCACGGAAGCAGCGGCTTCCCTTTCCTTTCTCTGGAAAATATTTACATGGACCTAGTCTATGGATAGAATTCGTAGATTCTGTAGTTCAAAATCACCCACATCAATTATGAGATGAATCCTTGGTAGGTCATGTGCAGGCCATGATTGACGTGGGTGATTTTGAATCACAGAGTCCATAATTTCACTTGTAGACTAAGTTCATATAAGTATTTTTCTCATTCTCTTACCTAAGACCATCTCTCTATCTTTTTCTTGGTTGTACGGTAATAAAAAAAATGCAGTAGAAATAGGAGCAAAAAAGAAAAGCCGTGGTATGAAGCAATGATGTATACCAATGCCAATTTTTTATGCAATCGGGAGTTAAAAAGAGTTGAAATACTTGAATAGAAATTCCCCCCCTGTCGTTGGCGTAATTGGTGGCGTCAAAAGCCAATAACATTTAGAGTAATATTGGTATTTTTATATTCTCAACTCTCTCGAAGCCATGATTGGGTCAACAACGCAAAGTTTAGGAAAGTTCTCAGAACATTGATTTTATTTCTATAAACAATTAACACTTGAGCTGCCGTCAAGCAGACAAAAGATTCTAGCTACTGGGAAATTCTTAATTATAACTCTCAACCCTCGACTGATTTGTTTTCTTCTCTTTTTTTAATTACACAAAAGGTTTCATTCTTTGAGCCCATGACCGCATTGGAGAGTTACAAAGTTGAACAGCTGTGATATGATTCTTTTCGGGGGGGGGGGGGAAATATTGAAGTGAATCGGGTTTACAGAATAATTTCGTAAACCTCTTATCTCAAAATCTGCCACGTCAGTGACGTGTCCTGTGCATCCGGTATACCAAAGTATTTCTCTTTCTTTTCCCAACTCATGTGTCTTTATTTACCATTTATTTAATCGCACCAATGGACAAAAAGTGAAGGAAGCAGAAGTGTGGTTGGAGAAAAGTCCTGTGGGTTGAGCCGCAGCCACATGTGCTACAAAAAAAAAAAAAAAAAAAAGGATTGGGGACCGGTCAGGAATTGATTACATTTATAGCTTCATTAACACATTATAGATGGTAATACGCAGCCCGATGCGACAATTAGTAGAGTTTGAATTTAGGTTCCGTGTCTTCTGTTACACTATTTATTACACATCCTATCTGATTGGTAAGTATCTCATATTTTAAATAAAAAAGGTTCAGTCACATAAGACATGAAACAATATAGGACACTTGTATATTAGATAAGGAATGTAACAGGAGTGTTACAGTAAAAGTGTAATAGAAATCCATTACATTGAATTTAGACGGGATTTCTGCCGAGTTACCTCCCAGGTTACAAATGCTTCTTCTTTTTATGCATAACAATGTCAAAATATTGAGCACAAAACGTCGTATTTATCTCTTTTTCTTCTCCTTTTCCTTTTTATTGTTCCAAATTACGACTATTTCAAAGCACAATTAAGTTCATTCTAAGGATCTTTTTTTAAATATAGTTGAGGTTCAAAATACGACACACAGTAACACAAGTAGAAGTCCAAATTTTCCACTGCCATACAGATTAGTTCCCAAAAAAATTTCCAACTAATTATCAAGAGGAGCTGATGGAAATTTATCAACACTCATAGAAGGTTTAAAATCGCTTCCTTCACTCTCTTCCTCATTATTATGCAAAATGGCTATCATTTGTTTGGTTTTCCATTCCCTTTCACCAAATGGGCTGCTAGTCCGATACCAGATGACAAATTTGAAACAGTGGAAAGTTGGCCCATCTGACTGGGTCTTACGAAAAGATTTACACGAAACGGATTTCTTCATGGAAATAACCTAAGCCCCCAAAACAACACACCGTGCTAGCTGCCCACAAACAGTGGATGTATTTGTCATCTTCCTTTAATAGAGTTAAGAATGACTCATACAAATACTGCTGCAATCTTGGACCAGACCTTTTCTTCTCAACATCAAAGATGGATAGTTTGATGACATGCAATTTGCAACATTTCGTTTTAGCAGAGAAGAACTAGAAAAAGTCTGTTGGCGCAAGCACTACTCTTGAATTGAAACTTCGTTGTTGTGGCGAACGAAAGCGACGATGATGCCTCTAACAAGGAAGACGCGTTCTGGATTAATTATGGCCGTGGGAAAGGCAAAGACAAAGAAATGGGAAAAAATAAATAAATAAATTCAAGTGTTTAACGTTGCAGCAGCTCACATCTACCTTCACGCAGTTAGAGATGGATGGACGACGGATATTCCCAAATCAAAAAATGCGCAGAAGAGAAAATCTGTGGAAAGTACAAAGCAATTTACCGAAGAAGAAGAGGAAGGATTCAACTAAAACCGGCTGTCCAGATGAGAGTACCACATATTGAGAAGAAGACACGAGATAAACAGCTCATACTACAGCAAAGAAACTAAAAATCAGATTCCACAAACAACATGCGTACATCACACAAAGCACAAAAGGGGCATCAGATGGAAGTGATCGAGATAGTATCAGTTTAAAAGAAAAAAAAACAAAGCAGAGAGAAGACAAAGCAAAATTACAGAACAAGAGAAAGATGAAAATGCATGCAGGACACAAAAATCATGCAGGACCAACCCCACTAAAAAAATAAAAAGGAAGAAAAAGGCTGAACAGAACACACTATAGATAAGGCATTTGCACAAATCATATAAGCTCGTAATCTAAATATTAATAAAAATTTCTTAGTGCTGGAGTTGATACCAATCCTGCATCTATAAAAGTCACAGTGAAAAAAGCTTTCTATCATTACTGTTGATCATATGAGTTTTTTGCAAGACATATATTACAAGTATTAGATGGATATTGACCGTTGAGTCATAAGAAGAGCGTCAGGGGTATCTCAAAAGGAATTCTTTTGCGTCAAAGCGAGGGATATTGAAATCAGACCCCGAAGCAATTTAGTTGGAAACAAAAGCACTACATTCGAGCATTACATTTCCAACCCAAAGAACACTTGCGAATACAGGAACACTCTGCGTTGGGGAATGGGAAAAGCTCTTCCAACGGAAAGGAAAGGACCTAAATGGCCTATAAAGATAATTACTGCTAGCAACAAAGTACTCGATGGCCGGATGACTAAAGATGCATCTTCTAACCCCTCCCTAGAAAGAAAGTTACAACACAGATAACACAAATGAAAGTAATTTCACATGTTAACAAAGTCATAAGCTCGCTTCAAGGGTTTCAGAACCATTTGCTTCTTCATCCAGCATCTGAACCACCTGGGCTACACCAGCAGCAAGTTCCTTCTGGATGATAGCATCAGGAATATCAAATGTCCTCCTCTTCATCGATAGAGATCTCCCAGCAGGTTGGGGTTCCACAACGTCAAGCATTGCTTCCAATTCATCCACCATAGACTTTTTGGCAGCTCGAACAAGCATATCAGCACCCTAGCACAAAACAGGGTAATTGAAATCACATTTTGATTTCCCCAAAAAAAAAAAAAAAAAAAAAGAGAAGAAATCACATTTTGATAATTCAAAGCCACAACTACGTTATGTATAATGACATTAAAGGCGCACTCGACATTCCTTGTAATCTGAAAATTTGCTTTAGCTTAAGTTAAATTGTGTATTGGATTTAACATCTGCAACTACCAACCAACATCCAGTTACAGGCCAACTACAAGATATATGATGAGACAAAACTCTAAATTTCGTCTCTCTCTCTCTCTCTCAATATATATATAAAAATCTATGTAGATGGAGAAACTGAAGTAAAGCTGAAAATCTATTTAACTTGTGGTAACTCAAGGAGTAACCTCGCCTTCTCGTAGCAACTTTGGCAGCAGCTGCTTTTCCTTTTTAAATGGAAAAGCGGTCTACAGAATGTACATACAGGAGAATCAATAAAGAAGAAATCATAACCTAGAGTTGGAGAGCTCTTTAGGTCTCTAAGCAAAGGTCTCGATAAAACCTGACCACTTATGAATAGTCGTAAAAGGTTCTACAACTCCTACTGCACACTGAGAAAGGTCAAATCTTTTGTACGCAAGTTTGCAGCTTTCCTATTGGAGTCTTAAATTAACTGAAAAGAGGAAGTATTCTACTACCATTTGGGTTCTACTAGACCAATTTAACTGAAAAACACACAATTGAAGTGAAAAATATGATCAAACCATTCAGCATTTCCAGTTTCCAGAGCTTATATAACTACAAAACATGATACTCCTACTACGTGAACATAAGCCCAAAAGAGGCAAAAGGGCTGTACTTAAATATGTGTAAAGTATGGATTTTTAACCTCAATGGCATCAACGGTTAGCAGCAAAACAATAATCTTCTCGGAGAACCTCTGACGCTCCTCAGCGTCCCGGCTCAGACGGCGGCGATAGGAGAAATTGTTGAAAAAGGCTCTAATCTCCTTGAGCTTAGTCTTGGCAATGGCCAACTCACGTAGGGCCCGCAATGCCTGGGACCTCTTGATCAGATAAGCCCTCAAGCTCATCTGTATCTTTATCGCCGCATCTTCGGGCGACAACTGCTTCCTCTTCCCCCTCAACTTCTCCACTCTCCTCGCAAATGCCTACCATTACAAAACACTATTAAATTAACCAGCATACTAAACGACTGCGTATTAGACTAAATTAGTACAACTCCGTTCACGGACCTGTCTCAAAACCAGGGCCCCATGATCGGAGGAGCGTTCTTCTTGGATCTCAACTAGACGAGTGGAGCCCACTGACTTCTCCTTTTTATTAGCATCTTTCTTTTCTTTCTTTACTTTTTTCTCTTTCTCAGATAATCCGCTGCTCTCGCCAGCATCGCCGGTTGATGCAGTGAAGGTGTACTTCCGAGAGACGGGAGAATCCTGGCCCTTGCCTTTAATCTCGGCCGTGTATTTATAGTTCTTCTCCAGATGACCTTTCTTCTTCCCATCCTTAATCTCAGCCGTCCATTTATACTTCCTATCAATCCCGTCCTCTTCGGGGGCCTTGATCTCCGCAGTCCAGGTGTACTTCCTCTCCCCGATCTTCGACTTTGACTTCTTCTCTTTGGCTGCTAGCCGGTCAAAGCTCAACTCAAGGGCAGAAACTCGATCGCACAGACTCTGCAGAGAAAGCTCAGTTAGCAGTCCGACTCGGTCAACGTGGCGGTGGACACGGCGAGTTGCGGAGGTGTAGAAAGGGGTTCTGTCAACCTGGATCAGATCAATGATGGTATCAACGCCGTGATGATGGAGGAAGGGGGAAGGGAAATTGAGCAGGGAGGGAGGTTTTGGGGAGGGGTGGAGGAGATCGAGGGTGAAATCGAGCTCGTCCTTCATGGGGAATGAGGGGAAACATGGGTTTAAAGAAAGGGTTTTGGTTGAGAAAAGAGAGGTCTCCTCCTTCTCTATCGGTAAGAATGGTGAGAGAAATGGTGAATGGTCAATTAGCTCAAATTTTCTGAACGCGCTCATGTTTTTTCTTCTTTTTTTGGGGTGGAATGAATCTGCAGATTAAAGCAGAGTGACTGACAAAACTCAGAACGTGATGGGAAGTTCTAACACGGAAAAAGAAGTTTTAAAAAGATTGGCGGAGGAGGTTGGATGGAAAAGTATACAATACACCACGTGCATTGTCACGTGGTGTACTAGAACCAATACATTATCGTCATGTGGCAATGGTGGGTCATACCTTGTATTATTTGGCGATGTATGATTGATTTCTAGTGCACCACGTGACACGCCACGTGGCGCGCGTGGTGCACGCAATACTCACTCCGGAGGAGGTTGCTTTGGATGTGAGAGTGGCTGCGAGTTAGAAAGAGATATGGATGGGGACGTCATCGGAATGAGTTTTTGACAAGGGTAAAAGTGGAAGTATGGATGAGAATTGTGAAACCATTCAAACCAAGCTGTAATGCATGGAAATGAATAATATGAGGGCTGTTTGTTTTAAATCTCTCAATTACTATCTTTATTAATATTATTAACTTTGTTATGAGTATAGATTTTAATAATTTTTTAAATATATTTAATTTAGTAATAGAATAGATATTATACTTCTCAAAAAAATTAATGAATTTAATAGAATATTATTTTTAAAAAATCATAAATATCTTAATTAATCACTTTTACTTCGATTGAAGAACAAATTTTATTACTGTACACATATTCTCCCCATTGATTTTTCTAAACCAAACATCCTTAATAAATAGATTGTGTAGTTAATTGAGAAGCCATATAATCATGATAAATTATTCTCCAGTGCAGTGGTGGATTTAAGGTGGGGGCACTGGGGGCACAGCCCCACTGGCTTCCTTTAAACTCCTTTAATAATTATGAAATTTAGAGTTATTTTCAAGAGTATTCTCATAAATATTTCTTCTGAATCATATTAGAGTTTTTATTAAGCTGAAAATTCCTGTGGTCTTCTAGTTTAATTGAACAATATTATTAAAAAAAATCTAGTGGGCAGTGAATTTATATCTAAACTAAATTAGAACAACTTTTTGAATATGAATTCATTTATGTTTTATGTGAAATATATACATTATTTTTGCTTTTCATGTGAGTGTTCATGTTATTTTGTTTAAAAAAAAAAAAGAGTACGTGAAAAATCTGTAATGTTACTTTTGATCTCAATAAAAAAATTTTCTGGCTCCACCACTGCTCTAGTGGGTAACAGGAGAGCAAATATGACTCATGAATAATATTTAGTAAAACCCACTTACGAGCCTACTTAACATGCGGTCAGCATCACAAGTGAAGAAAGATTAATAGATATTATAAAAAAAAATAAAAGAAAGCATAGATGAAAAGTTATTTAACATGTAATTAACTCTCATAGGCTTACAATTTGGCCATTGACCATTTCTCACAAGTTGAGAACCTATATAATTGCTCAATATTTTGATGTAACTTTTTTAGCATTATGATGTAATTCTTTAGCATTTTGATATAACTAATTTTCTCTCAAAAATCATCTCAAGTTTTTGCATTTTTTAATTTAAATTTGTTCTACATAGTAATATCTCAGTCATCTATTTTGCTTATAATAAATCATGATCATAAACTTGTAACAAATGAAATTTGTAATGTCCAAAATCCAACTCTCATAATGAAACTTTTTATTTTATCAGTAATATAAGGATCGCCGCGTAAATTGGTTGGACAAAATTGGGGTTATTGGGTTTTGAAATTTACGGAATGAGGGAGGGAAAGAGACAATATTGTGGGCATAGACGAAAGAATCTTTGATGGGAACAAATTACTAAAAAGGCAAGTGGGACATGGGTTGGTTTGTTTGCTAAGCGCACGTGGGTTTTCTGACTTTACCAGTGGGTAGAGGATACTATAGGCCGAGCCACTGAGCCGATGGCTCAGTGGTCAGGGGAGCAGTTGGTAAAGCTCCCCCTGCTGCAGGTTGGGGTTTCAAGCCCCACCTGCAGCAGCTCCTTTGGTATTAAATCCAAAGGAGCATCTTAGTGTTCCTTTGGTCCAATGGTGGTTTAGTTTCCATTGGCCCCTCAGGTCCAGTTGGACCATCCCCTAGAGTAGGTTAAGAAGTAGGCTAGTATGTTGAATCTTGACAAAAAAAAAAAAAGATACTATAGGCCGTAACATAATCACGAAGATGCAGACTTTAGTATTGATGATTAGAACATAACTAGATTAATTGACTGCTGTTTTTCGTTAATGACGTTTATGGAGAGATAATTTGCATCCATGTCTTGTCAAGCTTAATTATCACGCAAGCGATTAAAACATTACGATTCCTATTTTAATTTTAAGAGTTTAAATTTTATTAACATCATTTTTATTTCTAAATATAACAATATAAATTTGACAAAATAATATTTAATTATCATAAGTCGAACTTGGGATGACATTTCTACGTGTCCTTCATTTCAAGCTAGATAGAACCTTGCTTAACCCCAAGAAAACTATACCCGTTCCATTTGGATTGCATTTTTTTGTAAATATTATATCCCACAACTTGTTTATTTTTTTATAATATGACTAAAAAAGAATAATATAGTAATTTTTAGAATGAAACATGCATGAGATAAAAAGAAAATTATTAATGGTAAAAAAGTTGATTGAAAAATGTATATAAATAATATTTCAAAGAATATTCTGAATATTGGCTCCATCCAAACCGAGGCACTACTGTTGTCTTTTTTTATTCCACTTAGTCTGCCCCCGAAAAAAAATGCCAAAAAAAGCTGTTTTTGTTCAAAAGTAAACGCAAAAAAAAGAAAGTCAAGTGGTGAAAAGGCTAAGAAACATATTTAACTTGCTTTGATTTAACTAATAGCGAGAAATAGTATTGGCTATGACATCCTAAAACTTTTTGTTTTAATTTTTTTGCATAACATAGACTAACTATAGATCAATTTTATTTTCTTCTTCTTTTTTGTTTTTCAATATATTTTGAGATCAGTTATTCAATAACCTACAAATATTACAAACTTCTTAAAACCAAGTAATTATTGAAAAGTACATTTCTACAGTGCAAAAATTTATTGCAATTTAAAAAAGTCGTACATATTTAAAGAGATAAGATTGATAGAAGATAGAGGAACAATTTAAAATTGAATTCGAAGAAAACATTTTGAATTTGATTGTTAAAGTACGAACATAATTTTTAGTTAGACAATCCAATTAAGAGGATATCATGTATATAGTAGATTTGTGTATCCAAAGGTCACTTTACATTCCTTATTTGCGCAAGTTTCCGTCTGAACTCATTACATATTGGATCTGAAATGAATTAAGAAACTGTTTGTAACATCTAAATCAAATGAATATAACGATATTAGTGACGAAAACAACACTCGATGAATGATAGATTAAAAGGAAAAAACAAGCTGTTTGCATGTAAGAGAATCTTGGAAAGAGATGAATGAACATTTTATGGTACTCTTAAGAGTTGATATAATAGCCGTATTGGTGTTGATTTCTTATCTCATCCCCATTTGATCCGTGAATATGACATTAGTAATCTAGTCGTGTCCATGAACCCAGTGTACCCAAAGGACATTCCTTTTAGGTTAGCTCTGGGAAAGAACAATTTTGATTCCATACACATCGTACACGATTGGAAATTAAGATGTTAAATAACTTGATCATCAACCTCACAAGAAGGAAAATCTATATCCACTAATTAGCGTAAAGTTAGATACTGCAATGTACAAGCAAATACATACACGAGGATGCACGTTGGAACAACAACAGAAACTGATTAATCTTTTGGCACAAATCTACTGCTAATTCCTTGATTTTTTTTTTTGTGTTAATCCTACTGCTGATTAAGTAGGAATAAGAAAAGATTGACGAACGGGAAAATAAAAACAACCAGAAAATCGTAACACAGTGACACCCATCAAAGCCGCACCAAAAACCATCCCACTGATCAACGCTCCCCAATAACCACCCTTGGCTTTCTCCTGCTTCATAATCATATGGTTTCCTTCACTTTCCCCTTTATTCTTCAGCATATCCTGTCCGACGTTCACGTCCACAAGCCCTTCAGAAAAATTCATCAAGCCATCATCATTGTTATAATATGCCTCTCCGTCATCATTTCGACATGAATCATCTGCACGAACATATCGAAGCAGTATCATCAAAGTTGTTAACAGTAGCATGTATCAGTACTTCTTGCGTGATCATCCCACTCGCGGAACGCGGACTCGTACTCAGTGAGTCTGCGGGCAATGTGGCGCAAGTGATGAGGCTTTGAGGGATGTGATGCAATCTCGGCTGATAAAAGATTCTTCATGAACAAAAACCGTTGTTCAATCTCTTTACAGAGAAATTGATGATATGGGGTCTTCTCTCCGGAAAGAGAGAAGACGTAAATGAGATCTGCTTTGAGTTCTTTCAATTTTTTCTGCAGTGTCCTGTATCTCTTTGTCATCTTCTAAATCTTGTTTTTCTCAGAGGCAGTTTCAGTTTTACAGTTATTTTTATTCCTGCAGGTGTTTCTCTACAACGTTCTCCTACATGCGACGGTTTTTATTTCAATTTTTAAGTGGCGGTTCAGTTCTTTGAAGAATGAGGAACCGATATGGCACAGGGAATTGCAATACTAGTTTCTGTTATAGTATGAATATTAATTTTTCATTTACACGAAATTTTTTTTTTCCGACGAACACATTAATGCATTTGTTTTAGGAATATTTCATGGGCTTCGTCCTGAACGGAGATGGAACTCATCCTTTGATTTTGCGCTCGGTATCCCATATTTATCTGGGCCTAGACTAGTGGCGACTTTTCTGTTATGCATCTTAACTACAAGATTATAAGGTTAGAAGCTATTAATTGGATTCAAATCAACAACTAGTCATATTATTTCCATATAGTTAAATTCCCTGCAAGTGGTCAGAATATTTCAGGTGCCTTTTTATGTCCCCTTTATTTTTCAAGGGGAAAAAAAAGCTATTACTAAACAAGTACAGGTTCTTACATTCCTGCTTAAAAAACGATACAGGTACGCGCCAAAGCCTGCAATTATAGGTTGGCGATTTTATAAAAGAATGGCAAGTTGTTAAAATTTAAAATCATTGTTAGAGACAATTATACATTCCCGAAGCATAGGTTCTAATAATCATTCCCTTAGCCTTAAATACAAAAGGCGCAGAAACAATAAAGAGAAGTAAGCAGCCTACTTTAGTTGCATAACTGTCTTTACTGTAAAGAAATTACATTATTACAAAATCACAACACGTGCCGAAAGCCAACCAATAGCTGGTTTTGAATGGGGAAGGGCAAAATATTGTACTCGGCAAAGTAAAGCAGCAAAGGTGGAACCAAAAAAGAAGACACAAAGACCAACAGCTTCAACGGGTACAAATCAAGCCAATAGTATTTACTCCTAAAAGGGAAGGGTTTGCAGTTTACTCTAACAACTGATTGGCTAAGTAACATCTATAAGAAGACACAAAGACCAACAGCTTCAACGGGTACAAATCAAGCCAATAGTATTTACTCCTAAAAGGGAAGGGTTTGCAGTTTACTCTAACAACTGATTGGCTAAGTAACATCTATGTACAGGACCGAAGCTTGTGGATATTAGACAACACATATTGTAGGAAAGCCAACCGCCGATAATTAGGGAATCTAAACTAATGAAACCCAAAATTATAACCGCTTCTGCCACCATTTTATATCCACTTGAAAAATGTTCCAGATCAAGGAAAAAATCTGATTGATACTTCACATTTGCAAAAGATTATTCACAGTAACGGTGGCAGAATTCGTTCTCTGCAAATCCTGCAAATTTTCAGAGAGAGAGACAGAGGGAGAGATTATCTTGCAGGCAATAAAATATTTAAATGATAAAAACATATTCGTGTTTCCCCTTTTATAATTTTCAGGAATAATGGAAAATCTCTATTTGGGCAAGGTACAATTTGTTCAGCCCTCAAGGCCTCCCACTCCTTCCTCACTCGCCTTCTAATAAGTCAAAAGAACCTCTCTAAACAGAAAGCAAAGTGCACCCTTCTTCTCCCCAAAATGTTTAATCTTATACAATGCTTCAGTACACAAATGTAATAGTTTAAGGTTTTAAAGGCAGGCAAAAAAAATCCATTTTCCCCAAAAAAAACCATCTAACTCCAAATGAATGATTCAAACTATGCTCACAACTAAAGCAAAAGGAAAGAAGAAAAAGAAAAGGGAAAGAAAAATACACAATATACATACCTCAATAATTAATTCATCTGGAATATGAGGCAGAACTTCCCGGACAGTCTCAGCCATGGCAAGTATATTTGCTATGCTGTCATTTGCAGCAGGCGAGGCGGTCCTCACATGCAAACCACCAGCACCTCCAGGATACCTCACAGAACCAGGAGGGATAGGTGAGCGGGATGTACCTGGTTGAGAGGAATTCACAGGCCAAAGACTCCACGCAGCATCCTCAAGTGTAGTCTGAGCATAGGTTTCACCAACAGCTGCAAGCTGTCTCATCATCATCTGAACTCGACCTAGTCCAACGGATCTTACACCGCTCGAGGGACCAGCACCATCCAAGCCAAGCCAACTTGAATCAATTGGTGTGCCCCTATAAAAAGAAAAGGTAGGAAGAAAAAAGAATTAGCACTGCTTCGTGCTTATTGTTTCCAAGAAATTAAGGTGGATGGGAAAGGAAAGGAAAAAAATGGAGATGAGAATAAAAGTCAAAAGCATTAGGTTTGGTAAGATTCCAAGCTAGATACTAAGGATTTCCTAGTAGTGTTTAGGATTGGAAATATTCTATGCAAGCAAGGTAAAGACCATCAGCCTAAAAAGGCAGAACCAGTAATCAAACACCAAAGAATTGTAGACATGCGATATTTAACATGATCTCTACGTCAGCGCGGCAAATGAATATGGTTAGCAAACTATAACCTACAGCTAAACCTTAAAGAAACCACCATTTGTCTCATGATGATATCACCACATAAAACTGAATGATACATCTGATTTATTGTTGTAAAGTACCCTCAGGCAGCATTCGCCTGGTTGAAAGTAAAAGTTTCCAATCCTCACATATATCCACTAGAAATATTCTTTTTAACATGATTCCAGAAAACAATGACTGAGAAATTTGACAGACAATAAGCATGAAAATCAGACCTCCAATCACTAGCTTCTAATGGATTTTGCGTCCGGGTAGGAAAGATTCCTGTAGAGTTGCTGTGACCTGGAATATTTGGCCGATCAAGTCCAGCACTAATTTGACGCGCAAGCTGCTCATCACTTGAAATTTCCGAACCATGAGGATTTACGTCATGTTCAGGTCTTCCCGTAAAAAGGGGCTTCCGACAAGTGGGGCATGAATAATTCTCACTTAAACCTTGATCTAACCTGGCATTAGCATGTTCTGTGAGCATCATATTCCACATCGTATCAATTAACCAGAGATAGAATTCACGCAATTCATTTGGATCATACCAAGATCTCAAGCATGAAAGATGGAAAAGATGATTGCAGGAGAGCTTCTTAGCCTTTGCCATAGGTTCCTATTCACAAATAAGACATTTGGAAGCGTAAAAAAAACTAGATTCCCCACTGAATGTGCAATGCTGATCTGAGTGAGTGAGAGAGAGAGCAATACCCGGCAAATAGCACATTCATCATCATAAGCTCTTAGCTCTTCCAATGTTGCATCTGGAAGTGCCTCGTGAAGGGCACCCAATGCTACCCTCAATTTAACAAAACCCTTGATGCGTTTCACAATTGCACTTAATAGTGCCTAATATCAAATTCAACACGGAAAGTGAGTGTAAGAATAGAAAATATATACATAGATTTCAATAACAGGATTTCCAGGCAACAATACAACACTGAAGATGGCAATAATGTCCATAATTTCGATAACTTAGATCAGTGTAGTAGAAAGCAGAAAGAAATATTTACACGTATATTTAGGAAGAGGACAGCATCAACAAGATGAAAAGCCATGCCATGGATCCACCAAATATGCAAATAATGAGCAAGCGCCATTAAAAATGTCATCATATCGAGGAAAAAACCCAAGTTTCGATTCAGAATGCCTTTCCATTCCCACAATGATCCTGCAGTCGGAAAACAAACAAATCAGATGATGCAAGGAAAACCACAACATTTCAAATATGATTGATGAAACCCCATAAAACCAAATACACCAGATGAAAACTATCCCAAACTTCCAACTAATAGACATCACAGATCCTCAGGCCTTGCATAGAAGATGACAAAACGATGAGCACAGAACAGCAATGCAACCTATGTTCAACCTATGGATCACAACAGAGAGAAAAGATGCAAAGGAGATCCACAAAACTTTATGTTAACATTCGACCACTCTTTATTTTTCACGTCATTTCTAGGTGAACAAGTACAGCATAGACATGTTAAAAACTCTAAGCTAGCCCTAGCTCTTTACAACAGCCAGCATGTAATGATTAAAATTTATTTTCCAAAGGATAATCAAATGCAAACCGGCAGACAAGTTACTATCATAATATTCACATGCAAAAATAGTTCAGCAAAAACAACCTGCAGTAGACAAATCAAAAAGTTTTGATATCCCACAATCCGCGGTATCTCCTGCTGAGTGATGCAACCATATATCAAGCAACTGAAATCCATGAACCACAATTGCCTACAGAGAAAAATTTTGATACCCATAAAACATTCAGCCAAGAATTTGTAAGAGTACCATGAAAACTTAATGATCTTCACGAAAAATATGTAGAGAAATTTTCTCAACCTACTTGCAACGTCTCAAAAGCAATGCTAAGGGGCTCAAAGAATAACAAATAAAACATCGGTGAACTAATTGCACTGTGTACTGTCGAACACAGCCTTATCCTACAAGGAAACACAGAAAACTGTCAGAAATTTCTCGTAACAGCCAGCACTCCATAATGGGACATAAATATGGATATCAACATATCAATCTATAAACAAATCTGATAAGAACCATAAATCTGATAAGAACCATAGAGCCCCAAATTCATTATTTTATCATTTGAGGTAGCAAGCAAATAATGGGGGAATCTAAACGGCACACATAAACTTCACTAAATCTACAAATTAGAAATTGATCCACAAATTCCTACATGAATTTCACCACCGGTAAGATAGCTAACCTTTACTTCTTTTCTTTTTCTTTTTCCCCCCTTTGGTTCTTTAGTAACTTTTGTAGAACCTAATGCATATATGTGGGCTGAAACACGTTTTCACCCCTCCAATGTCTAATGTCTAATGCATTATTTTGCCAATACATGCAATACCTCTACACCTTATGATGTCATCTTACTGAAAATTAACACTTGTTGATTGGGATGGAAACACAAAAGGTGTGCAAAGAGGGATGAAGAAAGTTAAACATCGAAAGTGCTTCCCATATAGCATAACACTTGCTGAAATAAGAGGCACGAAAACCCAAATAATGCAACGAGTTAGGGGCAGTGAGCTCTCTGATATGGTAGTGTGTCCTGCGCCCAGTATATGGGCTAACTACAACTGAAGGAGCAGTTTGCTGCATAAAGTTTGATTCAATGCCATGTCTAAGAAAAGTTAGACCCTGAATGTTGGACAGATCAGGACTCCATAGGCAAAGAGTTTTGTGCCTTAAGCAAACTCAACTTCATTCTCTATAACCAGCAAAAGGAGAGCTTATCATGGTGTAAGTTTCACTTCAACCAGCTGATGAGTTTTATTGTTGGTTTTATATATTTTAAATAACAGAGAGACAAAAATATGCTTACATCTTTGCCCACTTAAAACAAAGATGCATATTTGGGAGAAATCCATATTTTCTGATGTACTTTATGTTCGTAGTCTGAGAAAGAAAATCTCAGAGCTTTAAAAGTAAAAAGAGCAATTTTGACCACAGAAGCTGTCAGGGATAATACCAGAGCATATCGATAGAGAAAACCAGCAATAATGCAGAATACACACGAAAGTATGTCCATGGAGTCACTGATGGAGAAGCATTCAAACGCTCAAGTCGATCCCTAGCTAAGGCTTGAAACATCTGTGCAATGTGCACAAGTTAAGACAACAGATAAGGACATTACCTGCGTCCTTACTAAAACACGCTTAAGAGACTACCACACCACATACCTTCAAACAACATAACACAGCCAACCAAACTGACCACAAGCCTGCCTGGAATACTGTTGGTGGAACAACCAGTGGAAGAAAAGTTCCCTGTCCAATGAAACAACACATGGTTATATATACCAAAATGTTTCCCAGGAACCATAGCACAGTTCATATTTTACCGAATAATATTCTGTTTTGAAAAATACTTCGTTTAACACAAGCGCATGCATGGATACATCAAATTTTAATACAAGTTCGACCAATTTAAAAATCAAGAAGCACTTGATTGAATGTAGGAAAGTATATTCAAGCCAAAAGGCTTCTACATGATTTAAAGAGTTTTACCTTGTAGATAACATAATTAATAAGGCGTTCAACTAGTTTTCGAACTTCGGACGAGTATAACTCTGAGAAGAATACAATCTACAACAGACACAAGAGGAACACAAATTAGCCACCAATAGAATGCATCCACCGCTAAAAACTGAACGTACATCAAGCAAAAACCATGGACCTTTCAATAAAAAATATTGCAACCAGAATAATCAGAAAGTAGTTCAGATACAGGTATGCCATATTCCCAGAAGATGCATAGGATTGTGCTTGAAAATGTAGCAACTGAGTTCAAATATACTCAGTAAAAATTACCTTGAGACACAAAATTAGCAGGACAGATATGTTGAGTGCAAAATTTGCTGCCAATCCAATTGTAGTATAGGAACTCAAAAGCAGATCTAATGCATGGTTTGCATCCCCCGAACTGATAACATTATCACCAATCAACCCATCAGACTTTAGTTGCTCAAGGGATATTGCTGTCCAACATTGAAGGCCGACAAAGCTCAAAATAGTGCAGACCACTGAAACAGATAAGTAGCTCACACCCATGGGATACAATTAAGGATTCTACACTATAACAAAAATCCAAGGTTTTCATGAGAGCAAAGTTAACATGACCCTTCAGAGAAACAAAGAACCACAAAACTTTGGAGAAATCCCTTCAATTCAATGATGAGAACATCCAAACTGAAAGCATGAAACCTGCATCAAAGCCAAATAGAAGATCAGAGCAATCCTACTAACAGCACAAACGGACCAACAACCCAGTATCCAGCGCCTGATATGAAATATACACCTCAGAAAAACATTTCTATTTGAAAATATACGACTTTGAGATGATGACTTAATTCTTATACTTTCTATGATATACTATTTACTAGCCTGCTGTATATTATACATTTCCTATTAACAAAAACAACTGACGAAAGTCTCCAGTTCCACATGTTGTGAGACCGTTCAAACTATGCAGCATTGATTCTTATTGTCTTTAATGATCAGCATCATCATTTGCTCTTCCTACTTACCACAACATACACACCGCACTGAAATTTCTATACCCTCGAGTAGACACAAAGGATACCGAAAAACCCTCCTCGACTATTTCAAATTGGCAAAATCTCCACAACTAAAGTACTTAAAAATTTAGACCATAAAAGTCAAATCAGAGTCAGGATAGTCCATAAAATACAAACTTTGAGATAACAATATAACGTATAAACAGAACTTAAGAATCCACAGAATATCAAAGCAAAATCAAGCGAAAAAGTGATGACCAAAATGAATTTACTTTTCAATATTTAACAATCTAATTCAAAATTTAAAAATACACAGACAAAAAACTAAACAGAAATTGCATAAAAAATATAGGAACCCTAAAAAAAGAGGGGGGGGGGGGGGAGAGAGAAAAAAGGTTTAACGGGAAATTTTATCACCTGATGATGTAATAAATTAATCAGATAACACAACAACAACGAAACGACGAATCCAATCGCAAATTCAAGGATAAAAGGCAAGAAAGGAATATTAATTGGATTATATAATTGGAAAAGAATTGAAATAGATAAAAATCAAAACTAATGAATTTTGGGTGGTGTCGAATAGCAAACCTGAGGCGATCTTAAAAACGGAGGAGGAGAAGTGAAGGAGGAGCGTCGGCAATAAATTCTGCGATCTTCAGTTCTTCACCTCCCAAGTCTCGATGGGAAAGACAGACCAGACCAAGAGAGGGGAGATGGGTAAAGTGTCAGTTTCTTTGGGGAAAAAGCGAAATATTATATTATTTGAATAAAAAAAATAAAAAATAAAAAAGTTTCTCAGGGAATTATTCTAAAAAAAAAAATGAAATCTGACGAATCATAAATTTATATGGTACCGGTAAAAAATCGTAAAAAAGCATTCCCTAGTGAAGTGCCAATATTTTGTCCTTTTCTTCTATAATGGTCATAATCTTGGGATCCGTGATTATTATATTTATTGAAGGTTCTTTCGGCCTTTTGCCCTTTTCCTTTTTATAAATTAACCTGGTATTTTCCTTTTTTGTTTTTTTTTAGGGAAGATCTTTTGGTAATGTTTTGATATGAAAAACATGATACTTACCATCACAAAAGATTTATTTTTGCATACTCGTTCTATGAGAGATGTGTACCACATCTATAAAGAAATTTTTTTTAAAAAACTTATTTAAAATTTTGCATGCAATTTAGAGGAGTATTTAGTTTAGGGAATCAGGAAAAGAACAAGCATCAATAGTAATAATATTTATCGTTAAGATGTGAAAAATAATTTGTTATTTAATCAAAATGAAAATTATTAGTTGAGGTCTATATAATTTTTTTAAAATATTATTTTATTAAATTTATTAACATTTTTTAATGGAATTATACTTATTACCTCAGACTAAACCAGACATGTTGAGGGGATCCATATTTATAGTAGAGTTAATAATATTCATACTGATAATGATTGAAGAATTTGAATTAAATTCTATCGATAAATCAATAGTTAAAAAACAATAAATCCTTATGATTTGTGTCACATGGTCCACGTGATCGGAAAATTGATGGCCTTACCAACAAAAGTAAAAGCCAAAAGAAAAATGAAAAACACGTTAGATTATATATAATTGTCTCACTGCAGTAGTTCTCTGACTTTTTTATTACCATAATCCTTTTTTATTTTTTATTTTTTTGAACACACCAGAATCTTTTTTGAATGCGTTTCGAGTTGCGTATTAGAAGCTGGGATGGGGGAAGGATGAAGGGATTAGTTGGCTTGAGTACTACTTGACAAAATCAGAAGTTGGGTTAAATGTCGCAATTGTCGGTGGCAAGTATAATTCAGGAAATTTGGACATATGTTAATCATAATCAGATTTCATTATAGATAAATGTGTCCATGTAATTACGTAGTAAGAAAATGTGGCGTTTGAAGTCTTCATTGATCAACTTACATTATTAAGCGGTTACATTATATTATGTTAGTTTGATTAAAGATTTGAATCCCTCATTAATCCACGTAGATGGTTAAGAATTTCATGGAAAGCTTTTTCTTTTTTTTTTTTTTTTTTGAAGGAAAGAAGTAAAGAAGAATAATTCGGATTCTTTTCGGTTTATTTGGGTGATTTTCAGTGAATTTCTATTAGCTGTTCCAGGTTACAAAACTTACTTGGTTAGAGCATTTACATTTTTTTTATTTTATTAAATCGCTTTGAAGAATTATACGTGCAAAAAATTTGTGTATGTTTAGTAATTTTTTTCTATGATAATTCTTTTACTCATAAGTATTAGTATTTTAATTATTTTTCATATCGGACGTATAACCGTAACTCTTATATGTATGCAAGTTCCAGTCTGTAACTTACTGTCATACATGAGGATATCAATTGCTTATTAGCACAGGTAAATTCATCATATACGACACGTCAGTGGAATTAAACTAAAATTAATAATTTGGTTATGGATTAGAATATTTATAATTGATGTTTATAATAGAGTTAAGACAAATTAAAGAAATTACTACTACGTCTTTAGCCAATAGCCCGATTCGTTGCGTTGCTTGCACAGTGTTTAGACTCCTTTTTCTAGAACCTGGGTAACTGGGGATCACATACGAATTGGGCTTTCTACTGTCCGAGGCCCGAATTCATCCTTACAACATCCGCAATAATAAGAAGTTAGTGTTGAACTCATGTTTCGGGCCCAAGATGTCTAAGACAAGTATTCCAAGCCCAAGATGCCCACATTTGAATCAAGCATCGTTGTTTCTTCTTCTATCAACCCATCATTAGGTGTCCTTTCTTTCACCCACTGTGTTCGCAGTTGGGATCCTCCATGTCAATTTTTTCAATATCACTCCAGTGTCATTAATCAAAAACTGTCACTTTATATTCACACTTATCATACTTTAGATAAATTAAATAAAAATCATAAGTGTGAATGCAAGGTAGCAACCCCTGGTGAATGGCACTGGAGTGGTACTGAAAAAACTGAAACTGAGGATCTCAACTGGTGTGTTCGAGGGTATTACTAAAGCCACGTATCAGTTGTCTCTATATGTAGCTCTAGTTTTGATACTTATATTAAATGCGGTTTCACAGCTAAGGAGGTCAGGCAGAGGGTCTCTCGTTCCTGCTTTTCGATCTTGTTTATTGCGATTGAAGCGAGTTTGTCAATTTGTTCGGTTTCTTTATTTTTTCACAAATCAAAAGCTGGAGAAAGCATCGGGTCAAGAAACTGAACTCTTAGTTAAAAGAAAGACTGTAGACGTTTAGATATTGGAAAATTCTTGAATAGATTCAATTCACGATCTCGCTTGTAGATATTATAATTTAACATAAAACAACATAATTATTTTTATATATTATTTTTTTATATCAACATACATCATTCTACTTACTTGGTGCTCTTTTAAATTATAAAATATGCAGATGAAACTGTAGGGTTAGTACAACTAAAAATCTCCTGTTGGTTACTTTGTGTTTAGACTCTAGATATTTTTAAATAAGTTCTCAGATGCAGTTACTTTTTGGCTGGCGAGCCATCGTTTCATTTCTACAAGTTGGAAGTCGACTATAGGCCAGTTGTTTTTTATATGATTCAAACATTTGATATTCGGGTTGTGGCTAAGAAGGTTCCCAGATTTAGCTGTGAGTGGGCTTGCACGAGTGCTGTCATTCATTGGGCGGTGTTCTAAACTTTTTGCGCCTTTGATCTGATTTGATGTCTTGCTGCGCGGTAGTACACTACTCCCAATCGTATACTTTTGTCGGACCCATTTTGACCTAGTATCACCGTTGTTTCCCATTTGTTCCCTGTAGGCAGCTCTAACGTTTTTCACAGCCACCTCCACCAGAAAGGATTTAGAAGATAAGCAATGACGCAAACCCCAAGCCCCCTTCTCTCCCTCTTAAAACCCGAAAAAAAGAAAGGAAAAAAAAGCAAAAAGGAAAATAAATCACAAAGGTTTGTTTTTACACGAGAACTTCCAGTTCAAAGATTTGAAAAGGAAAATTGAAATTAAACAGAGAATTTCTTGCAAAGTCGGGAGTAAATTCAATTAGAAGTCCTAAAATATAAGAAGGACCACCTTAATGCAATTTACCATTGCAGAAGTCCAGGTGTGTGAAGCCATTTTTTCCAATAATTGTTAACGAAATAGAGAATGAGAGAATAGTAACAAACTTTGATACGTGAAAAATAATGTCCTCAAGGTGTTTTGACTTATTACTTAAAATTATCTCTAAAATATAACAAAATCTAAAAACTAAAATAAAAAATTAAAGTGATTAAAATCTATCAAAGTTCAGTTATTTAAATAGAGGTGAAACACCTTTTCGTAGCATTAGTTAAATGATACAAATTCTAAAAGGAAAAGACGCATTTGTTCATTATAAAAACTGAAAAAAACAAAAAAAGTCATTTTTGGCCATTGTTGGCCTATGTGGCCACGAAAAAACGTCATTTTAAGGGAATGACCAAAAAAGAAGTCACAGGAACGATTTTATTCTGATCATTTCAACCACATAAATGATCAAAATTAGTTCATCTTATTAATTAGAACAAAGTACCCTTGTCAAGATATTTATATATCTTTCAATTTATGTTCAAATAAATTAAATATAAATTGAAATAGTCTTCTACCAAACTTTCCCTCCAAACAATGTTTGAACTAAATTTGATGCTAAACAAGACAAAGACAAATAACGAGATTGAATACTCTTATTCTTTTCAATGTGGGACAATGAACTTCAACAATTCGTTACAAACTACTACCAACAATAACATCACTTGGCAACTGCAATTAACTAGCATACGCACTTCGTTATTTTTATTCTGCAAATAATATTGCTAGGAAGCATTGAAAATTATTGACATCATGTATCATACACAGAGCTAGTGTTTACAGTTCTCTTCGTGGAATTTTTCACCTCCAGGAAGCCACACAAATAAATGCTTGCAACAAATATCACTCGATCAAACCTTGCAATGTTGTTTACAGTGCAACAGTTGTACATTGAAAGGCGTCTAGCCACGCCTTTCATAGGTGGAACACATTATCAGCAATCGAATTTTTACAATCATTCCCTTTTTCCTTTGGAAGGATAAACCTATACACGAACAACTTCCGAGAATTTCCAAGGACATACACAGTTTAGGATCTCTATGACCTATACCCCTTCTTTGCAATTTCCAATGCTTTATCCTACATCATTGCCAAAAATTGTACAACGGGGATATTTTACAAACCAGTTAGTCCCCTGTTCCGATTTGAAGAAGGATACAAAACACCCTCTTCTGTGTTGGTTTTTTATACAAAATATTCTTCACCTTGGTTTTTTATACAAAAGATTCTTCACCACTTCATGTTTGTCATCCGGAGATCAGAACCAGCGTCAACAAATCTGTTGTCAGTTGTCACTCTGAGAACAATCACACTTCAACAGCCGGAGCCCTTGACTGGGACCTAGACTCTTGAATCTTGGCAGCCACCTCTGACACCACAAGTCTAGTCAGAAGCAATCCCGCTATCAAAGCTGCTCCCATGAGCATTGTAAAAACTGCATTCCAGCTCTTAGCTGAAATGTAACCAGTTAGCAATGGCCCGATCGCAGCTCCAATCGAGCCTGTTCCATCTATAATTGCTGTAACAGTTGCTAAAGCCCTTGAGTTGCCTTTCAATGAGCTATGTGTTCCCAGATCAGCTGAAACAGCAGTCGTGATAAGAGCATAAGGTCCATTCACAAATATTCCAGTGATTAACATTAGGATGATGTTCATATTCATGGAAATGTGTCCATAACTTCTGTAAAAAAACAGTGCAGGAATAGCGCAGTACATAAAACTCGCAGCTGTTATAGCTCTAGCATTTAATTGATCAGAAATATGACCAGCTAAAATTCCTCCAGCCACCCCTCCAACATCAAACAATGTTGACAAGTTTCCAGATTCTTCATTAGACAAGTACCTTCCATCGATAGCTGCAGCATAGAAAACAAATAGGAGTCAAGAAGATGTGTCTAATGACAAACATCGAAAGGTGACCTGCATGATTTTGGAACTAACAAGCAACCAAAGATATCTGGAGTCTGCACTAAGGCATAAAAATTTGTAATTAACTCAGAAAATCCAAGAATGGAGAAATACCTGTATGGCTAATGTAAAAAGGAAGCCAGTACAGAAATGTATAAGCCACCAACTTGGCAAAGAATAGGCAAAGAGCAAAAGGTGCAACACCAGGAATTTTCCATGCTTCAATAAATCCAACTGCTGAGTCCTCCTCCTCTTCCTTCTCTGATCTTAAAAGAGGTTCTGTTACTTCCTCTCCTTCTTTCTTGGGAAAGTGCATTTCATCTTCTTCATCATTGTAGGCCCCAACAGACACCGGACTAACAGGCAAAAAGAGGAATACCACCAAGCCAATGAAGGCAATCATCAGACCAGGAACAACAGTCGACCAGGCCCATCCATACTTCAATAAAGCTGAAGCAACCAAGGAACCTGTAATGTTCCCTACAGATGTATGAGCATTCCAAATGCCCATTATTAGCCCTCTCTTCTTCTTCCCAAACCAATTGCCCACAACTGCTACCACTGATGGCCATCCAGAGGATTGGAACAATCCTGCCATCATCTGAACGATCAAGTAGTAGTAAAAGATGTGGACATTCGCCCAATATCCAACCCCAAAAAGGGCTGTGAATAAACCAGTTCCAACCATTCCTGCAGTTAGAAATCGCCTGAGGTCCATTCTATCACCCACATGACCCGAAAAATACATTCCTATCGCATAAACAAAAAGAAAAGCAACATCAAGTTCACCAAGCAATGACGTGCCATCTGAACCATCAAATGGTGCCCAACCTGTTCCAAGCATTGGTTCAGATCTTTTAGTTGGTGATTCAGGATCAAGTGCGCTCTTCACGATGCTGGTAGTTTTCCTAGTAACATGATATGATGCGTATGCAAAGAATGTCACAATTAGGACAATGGCTTGATATGTCTTGAAAGAAACAGAGGATCTCTTTATTTTCTCAATGAATAAAAGTCCAAGGGGCTTGCCCTGATTTCTTTCCATCACTTCTTGTACAAGGGAACGCATCAAGGGTTTCTAAATCTGAAAATTAAGAGGTAAAAGGGGTAGCTGAAATAGTTGTCCAACAAACAGAGAAGCAACCTGAAACAGGAAAAAGAAAATGATCAAAATTGAGGTAAAGGACAATTATGAAACAAAGGAATTCCAAAATATAAATCTCATTTGCCAAAGTAGAATTAGAAAAAAGGAACATAAAGTCAAATTGTATTCGTTATCCTGTCTAATCTGCCCTGCCGACTCTAACAAGAGACTTTTCAAAAAGTCAATACTTGTCACCATAAAGCAAAGCCCAGCAGGAATAGTGATTCTAGAGCTCTTTGAACAGAAAAAAGTATTAGTGGACTGATTTTTCTAAAACTGAGGCAGCATTATTGCCTTTGTTTAAAGTGTAATGGACAAACTAATAAACTTCATCTTCAGTTGACCAATTAATACTCCAATAACTCCGGCATTTAATGTTAACAATTACTACTTCGCAAACAACACAAGAACTTATGCCCAAAAACGGTGAAGAAAAACAAAAGTCAGACAGGTAAAGAAACTGAACACTAAATACATGGAAGAAAATGGGAGGAAGTCAGAGAGCATCTTTGACCGAATTTATCTAGAAGATTAAAAACTGCTGGATTCCACACGAATATATTCGGCTCTTAACATCATCAAACAGAGCAATCAGAAGAGCAACTCCTAAATTACTTACCTAAAAGCGTAAAATTATACATAAAAAAAAAAAGAAATAAAATCTTAAAACGAAGTTGTGTTGTAAAGAACCAGGTAATTTCCTGTCTAAAGAAAATCCCATTTGCAATATCTGCTTTTCAAGCACCATTAAAACCAAAAAAATGAACCAAAATCTCAAAAATATTCTAATCCTTGACGGACATGACTTTAATTAAAAGTCAGAAAGATTATAGACGATGTATGAACAAAAGAATTAAAATGCTTACGTTGTTTGATTCAACTCAAATGCTTAATCGGTCTCTTGTTTTCCGTCCCTGTTCTCTATATGTGGGGGATTTTTCGAGGAGTAGCCTGCAAGTTGCTTAAAGAACCTGAAAGCAAAACTAGAAAACGCAAGAAAGCCCGTAATGGCAACGTAGGTGAAAAGCTAAATTTAAAGTGATGCCGGCAATTAAGAGTAGAATATTGCGAAGTCATGAAATACCAGTAATACCCCTGATAATGGGAACATTAACCTAGGATATGGCCCTTGGACTTCGATGACCGATTGCTGACGTGTAAAAGCCGAATTTCACCAAGTGGACATCTATGCCCTTAAGGGACAATTCTTGATTAAACAAAATTTTGCCACTGTCTCTTTTTTCCTTTTATGCTTTAAATTTAGGAAGATTGCTCTTTACGACAAAGGGAATTGTTTTCTTGAATTTGCAAAATGTAATTGATCTTTGAAATTAAGAATTTCACGTGAAAGCTAAGAAATATTTTTGAGCAATTGCAGTCTGATGGCCAATATTTAACTTATATCACTGAAAAATATTCCAACTAAAGGACTGCAATTACTATGAAAGTCCTTTTTATGTCTATTGTTTTTTAATAGGAACACCTTGATCTATCATGAAAGGTTAACATTTCATTTGGATGATTATTTTTGAAATATTTTTTAAAAAATCTTACTATAGCCGTTTTAAAATTTTTATAAGTACATTTGCAAGTGAAATAAAATATTTGTTGAAAAACGTATTTAAAATTTTCTAAAAACATATTTTAACAAAACTTAATCTTGCACTAATAGAATGACATACAAGCTAAAAGGAACGTCTGAAATTTTCTAATGTAAAATTTTAATTTAATCTTTAAGCTTTTTTTTTTTTCAAGAAACATTAGCTAATTCGTGAATCTATGTATCCTTTATAAAATAAAATAAAAAAATTCATGTATGTTTCCTAGATAGCCGGACATGCCTTTGCTAACAATTACAAACATTTACCCTTTTTTTTCAGTACTTGAAACATATCTCCACCATCTTACATGTCTTCTTTCTCAAACAAGTTAATAACACTTCCAATTAAAAACGGAAGAGAGAATTCCTGTAAAAAAAAAAAAAAAAAAGGGAAGAGAGAAAACGCTGCAAAGTTTAACGCTGGCTGTGCTGTTAGCATGTAGACTTCTGAATGGCAGTAGTGCGTAGATCCTGCACAAATGTCTATTGTTTGCCACCTCTGATAAAAGTGCGTAACCATTAACAAATTATCTATCGTTCTAAAACATGTGGGTGTCATCGAATGGTTCTAATTTGATGCATGGCAAGCAACCCAGAAACGAGGGTTAAAATCCAATTAGTTGTTAGTTTAATACATTAATTTCACTTACAATACTTAAACTACTTTGTACACATGGATGATGGGCACTTAGTGTATCTAACCTAATCTTCATTTTTTTCAACTTTGTTGATGTCATGATTGACGTTGTGTCACGTTCTGAAAGAGATGTTGGGAGAGAATCATTTCTGTGTCTATGAGGTTGAAAAACTTTACACCCCGTTTGAAGCCAAGAAATGGACAGAAAAGTTAAGGTAATTTTCACTTTTTATTATTTGGGAAATAATTAGGTGAGTGAAAAGAAAAGAATTAGAAAAAAAAAAATTTCAAAGCTAAAAACTTTCCTCCCAAACATGGACTGATTTGAAAGAAAAACTTTTCTTTATCTTCTCACCATTTCTTTTCTCTTATTTTCTTTTCCACCTCAATCTCTTTTATATGCCAAGCAGTGCTTGCTTCGATGTTGCAAATTTGCTTGCATTGCAACCCAATGTCGTTTTGTGGCTCCTTCACAAATAATAAGCATCACGGGAAACTTTTAGGAAAATATAAAATATAAACGTGGCAGCGTAAACGAGGAAAAATTAATTAATGGTGTCCTTTTCAAATTGATAAAAAGCGATTGCCTGAAATTTTGAGGTGAAGGTAAGGCCAAGGCCAGTCTTGACTCTTCATATCTCAATAATTGTCTCAAGACACTACCTTTTTCTTTCCTTTTTGCTTTTGGAAAATATCCAGCCTTTTCCACCTATTGGTATTAATGGAGAGAGCAAAGCGCCAGAAAGACCAAACATTACTGACCTAAATTTCCATACAAAACACCATACTTCTTTCCCAGCATAAAATTTTATTCCAACTTTAAAATGCATGGTTAGCATTATTTTCAATTACAAACAAATTAAAAAGTTAGGCCCAAGAAGGAATTAGCCAGAAGCACCCGTCGACCAAACTAATGCCATCATCAGTAAAGCCATTCGCATCGCAACACAATTTATAATTTTAAATTTTTTAAGAGTAATAAACAATTATGAGAAGGGTAATTATGTTATTTCAATGTCCGATTAATCAAAACAACCTTAATTTTGCGGTGGTATATCACATTTGTGGCGGGGCAGCGTCGTAAAATCATACTAGCCGGCTTGATTTAGAATGTACAATGGATGGAATTTGTCAGAAAGGATATTCGCATACACCAAGAGCATAATTCCATGCGTGGAGTGTATATTCCCAGATTCTTCATGGAAGCCATCAGGGTCGGCTCCACTCCGCCACCCCACCACATCCGGATTTTCAAACGCGGAATATAAATACTCGGAAAGTTGATGACGTGGAATATCTTTTGGATATTATACAAGGTCCTGAAGGGCATCGCATTTTCATTTCTTTACATTCTTGGCTCTGTGATGATTGCTTGTCCGAATCAAAGTGATTCATATTCCATCATTTTTAAAAAAATATTAATATATGTAGGCCAATTACATTTATTCTGCACAAGAAAAAGAAAGGTAAGAAATTATAGGCCTACTATTAACTCTGAAGGGTACATGGAGCATATTAAAAGTTCGAGACGAGGGTGACATGATGAAATTGAAATTTAAGATGGGTAAATTGTACCTCGTTGGTGTTTATTTGTGATGACAAAAAGATTTAATACTTTTTCTCTCACTTTACTTTTGTATTATGTTACTGTGCAAAAATTAAGATTATTTGTAGTTTTCATAAGAATGGGTTTCATATTTTACAAATAAATATGAAGAAATTCTGTGAAATAAAAATATGCTCGCAAGTAGTTATTTATGATTATTTTAATTTTGCATAGTTACTGATGTTGTTGAAAAAAATAGATAAAAACAAAGAAGAGGAGACACCACAAACCAAATGGTGATTCTATATATATATATATATATAGTAAAATTATCGATTATGTCGCCGTCACAATTCTTAAAATCATCCATCTAGTCTTTTTTTTCTTTTTTATTTTTGAGAGAATCATCTATTTAGTCTTCAAATTACTCTTTTGCATGACATGCAGAGGACAACTTGAACTATTTAGAAAATTTAGTGACTTACCCTGTATGTCAATTAATTTTGGCAGAAAATATCGGCAGATTATGTCAGTGTATAGAAATCTTGATAGCATGGTATACTTATTGGAGATGGCTATAATTGCATTAATTTAAATTCATGTTGGTACAATTTAAATAGTTAGATCATTTTCAGTTAATGATCCAAAAACAGACAAAGTTAGGACTTTAATTAGTTTAAACGTTGTTGGTAGCATTGTTTTTTTTGTCTGGAAACAAACAGACATACTAGTATTAGTTAGCTATACATAAACTGGATATAGATCATAGAGGCCAAGTGGCAGTTTTTGGCCAATTTACGATCTTTTTCTTTTCTGGAGCTTTCATGAAACCGAATCATTGTCTGAATTAATGCAAATATTTTAAGTACTTGGAGTAGATTACTCGTGGAATTCTTCTCTTTTGAGAAGCTACACAAGAAGTTTCGTTTTCTGGGTTTATTCGACTGCCTGTCACATTTTCTCCTTATCGCAAATCTCATCCATGGGCTGTGGGTTTGTCCTCGTATCCACTAATGCATTTTGTATCCACGTTCATATCAATGTGTCAATAATCGATTCCCATAACATTTGATTGGCATCGTTATGACTTATTATTTGTGAATGCATCAGATTTTGAAGACCAAGGCTCAAAAGGGTGTGCCAAAATCCCTTGGTTGAGGTTTGAGAAAGCATATTAGTCACTGGATGCGTACGTGTAAAAAGGAAAAGACCAAAAGCGATGGATGAAATCTGTGGTTGAGCCATGCCTATCTCTCGATTTGCATTGAGTGCATTTTTCTCCAACTGAGCTTTCAGATAAAAAAAAAAAAAAAAATTAGCAACTTTTTTCACCAAATTCGTCTTGCTGCATAAACTGACACGGGGCAATGGTCGTATTACGTATTTTCTTAAGAGTAGATGCATTTATGTCAATAAGCAGGTATTCACATGGATTGATTACAACGTCTTTTTGTATTGGGTTTCAATTTCTGTATCTACAAAAAGTACAAAATAATACATACAAATTTCTTCAGTTGGAGAAAATTGTTCAGGAGTTTGGACTTTGGAGCAAGGAAGGACAAAAGTTTCTTACACAAAATGAACAAATAAATGAAAAGGAAAAATGTTAGGAATCTGGCAGGCCACGAAAATAGGCCCAAGTCAATCTATTTGCGTTCACACGATACAGATCTCAAGCAATTTGGACTTCAGCCCTTAGTATATATTGGCGAGCGAACCACTGCGAACGCAAATCCACAAATTCCCGACTCTAAGGAATGGACCTACAAATCCAAGATAACAAAAGTTTAGCCCAAAGAAATTGTTCGTCACACAGTTACGAGTCCCCCGCTTCTGGAAAGAAGATAGTTCGTGTTTGCATTTTTGGAGATAAGGACTTGCAAGTTGCATAAATCAAGAATTTGACTTGTTTGTGTATACTGAATAACAAGTAATATAAATTTTATATTATACCTTGTTAAAAATCAACCTAAAAAAGTTTCACAATGTAATTTTACCATTTATAAGAACTCGTGCTCGACGCTATTCAGTCACATATTTACATTTAATTCTTTTGATATTTTGCACATACAATTTACAATATTGGTATCAATTACAGTTTAGAAGTCCTTGCACCTCCTAAAAATCCATGTTTCAAGAGAAAAAAAAAAGAGAAAATAAACACGAAATATACCACCACTTCTAACATAATATCGAGCACTAAACATTCCAAACATTGAAAAGGAACAAACATGAAACCCAATTTGATGCAGTTATTGAAAATGTAAAAGCAAAATTACATTTGTCAATTTCTAAAGAAGAACAATATTAATCCTATGTATCGAAATATCTATATAATCACACTGCATATATTTACCAGTCAGCACACAAAAACTTACCCATCAAAGTTTAACCGCCCACTTTCTTAATCACAAATTCTAACTTGTTTTCTATTTACTTATTGCTTTTTTAATCAAAGTAAAGCGTATATTAGATTGCATTGCCATTTCCAAGTTACTAGAGAGGTTAAATGCAGCATTTTAACAAATATTTGACGGGCAGCGTAGGATTTTCTTAAACCTCAGGGTCGCAGATGAAAATTAGTACTTCTTCTTTCTCTCATGAATCGTGAGATTGCAGTTAAATCAACGAGCAAAGATGATGGTGCATTCTCCGACGAGAAATTCGACCCAAAAAAATGGATAAACGGTGTCTGCCAAGCCTGGCACCTCAGGATCCTTTAGACAAACACTTGGTGGATCTGGAGCTGAAGCTTCAAATGGTGTCTGAGGAGATCGCCTCTTCCCTCGAAGAACAGAGTTCTGTTGCCCTTCTCCGCGTTACCGGGCACGCGTGACGTCATCCGCCTCCGCGATGACGCTATCTCCCGCCGCTCCTCCGTCGCCTCTATCCTCCAAAAACTCATATACGTCTCCACTCATTCATTTCTTCTCCTTTTGTTCTTTCTCAAATAGTAAAATTTTATTGACTAATGGAGGTTAAGGAATTTTTAAATAATGTATTTAGTTGAACAGGCAGAAGTATCATCAGCGGAATCGATTGCCACACTTGCTAAACTTTGCAGGTTTCAATTCCGATGATTAATTTATTTTTCAAGTCTTTAATCTAAAGATTGATTTAATTTTCGCTGTTATTTTTTTAACCCTTGTGAATGGGGGTTTGTTGAATTATTGTATTGATTATGAATAGGATGCTGCTGGTTTATCTCAATTAAGTTCAACTGTGGAGGATGTATTTGCTAGTGGTGATCTTCCGCGGGCTACTGAGACTTTGGCTAATACGAGGCATTGCTTATCTGCTGTTGGTGAGGTAATAAGCAATTGGGCTGTTTTCACGTGTTTATAATGCTCTTAGTTTGTGAAGGCGTTCTTGAGTGAGTCCTATAAAAATAATCTCAGATTTTCAGGTTGCTGAATTTGCCATCGTTAGAATGTAGCTTGAAGTCTTAGAAGATAGACACGCAATGGTGCAACCTCGTCTGACAGATGCGTTAACCAATCGCAAGGCAATTTTTAAGCCAACTAGCAAATTTTGCCCCCCAGTGTTTTTTAATTATTTAAATCCCTTGTTGTTCGTCTCTTTTGATGTTATTGGCTTCTGAACTCATGATTAAGTATGTTGCGCTGTTTATTGATTGCTACGTAGGTTGATGTCGCCAAAGATATGCTTGGTATTCTCATTAGAATTGGGAGGTTCAAGTCTTTAGAACTGCATTACATGAAAGTGCACCTGAAATCCATAAAGAAGTTGTGGGAGGAGTATGAAGTGCGACAGCAAGCTAGTAAGCTTGCGAATGAGAAGAATGAAGTAGAAAAGATCTTAAGTAGTCACGACTCTCAATCAAATTCAACTAGGTTTTCATTCTCAAGTTGTTTTCATGATGAATTGCTACTTTATCTTGAACAAGCGTGGAAGTGGTATGGATCGTATCGTTGTTTGTTTTCTTTATATTACCATAACGTGGTTGCTCACGGCAATGTGTTAACGTAATATACTGCTGGGAGAATCCAGTAGTCTAGGCAGCCTTAAGAATTTTATCAAATGCAATTTCTTTAACATTAATCTTCACAACCTACACATGCGATCTTCTCCATGAATGCTGGATATGATAAGGTAGTAGCATCTTTATGTTCCATTGTTGGAATAAACAGGTGGACTTTTAGATGGAACAAATTAGGCTGTTTTCTTTCTGACAATTTTCTTTCCACTTTTTTGTGTGGGGATGTTCTTGAAGAAAAAATATTTTTCACTTGATAGAAGAACGGAAGTGGAGCGTGCAAATTTTTCAGATGATTTTTTCCTTCTCTCTGTTGTTATATTAACCTGTAAAATTTATATATGAACACTGTCTTCTCCAGGTGTATGCTTGCTTTTCCGGAAGACTGTAGAGCTCTGGTACCAAAGCTACTGACTGAAACAATGACAGCCATTGGCCAAAGTTTTGTATCTCGTATTAACCTTGCCACGGGGATGTTGTTCCCGAGACAAAAGCACTGTCAAAAGGTAATACTTATATCATATTTTACATGTTATCAAGGATCAACTTCTCATAGCATGTTTGTTATATTGTACAGTAAGTTAAATGCCCTGCTTCTCCCACATCCCCACAATCCCGCCTGAGAGGGGGGGGGGGGGGGAAGGAAAAAGAGATAAGAAAGGTCAGTGAGGCAGCTTCTTGATGAGTGACTGACTAGAACAGTTATGGGGTATTACTTGAGGCATTTCTTCACTTTTAGCTGATCTGACTATTTGACCTTCCTAGGTAGTTTCTTCCTTTGTCTTTCATGTCGTAATCATGTTAACGCTCAGGTTATCATGTGTACTCTTCAAAACGAACAGGATCACTGGATGGCTGTAATACAAAGTTGTGATATTGAATTTGAAAATCAAAAACAAAATTAACTGATTAGATCTCAAATGATACAATATTTTGGAGTACTTTGATGTCATGTAAAGGCTCATGAAAAGTACAACTTCATCATTAGATTGGTTTTAGCTGTTTTTGTTTTTCAATCTGACATTTTTTTTTTCAAATCTGACATTTTTTAGTAGTACTCTCTTAGGATTATATATCTACTGGAACACACAAAATGAAAAAAATCACACCGATGCGTGGTTTTCACATTTCAGGTGTCTTAGATATCTTATCCACAGATTTGCCGAAAGGTGTCAAAGTTCAAACTAAGCATTTGGAAGCACTAATAGAACTGCACAATGCGACTGGAAGCTGTGCCAGGAACATTCAGCATCTGTTCTCTAGGGCAGATCTTCAGGTTTTGTTGGATACATTGAAGTCGATCTACCTTCCTTATGAACCATTTAAACAAAGGTAAATCCATTTGGCATACATACATATGCGGTCTTTATATTTAATTCTATTGTACGAAGTGGTGTCTGAGCGACGATCCACTTTCCTAGGTACCCAAAGGGAGATTTATTCTTCTTTGCCCTATCAGAGCTCTACACTTAGTTTCTTGTGCAGATTTTCTTTTTTAAGTAGCATCACATTTTATGCGGGCAACTTTTGTCTGCAGTGCATGAACATTTAGTTTTGACAGTATGAATTGTTAATTCTTCTCCTTGATATTGTTAAGATCCCTCTAGAGGGTCTCTCTATGAAATCACTTTGTTCATTTAGAGAAGTAATGTTTACAGTTTTGTTAGGAGGTACCTACACAAAGTGGAATGGGCATCCAATATTTCATATAACATGAGAACATTTCTTATCTTCTGATGTATGGTTAAAATAGCTTTGGTATTAAAAGAATATTCAGTAAAATTTGTGATGTGGGGATTGTACATTCAGTTTTTTTTTTCCTACTGTTATGTGCCAGTAGTTTGTAATGACTGCCTACTAATTGTGTCTTCTAGATATGGTCAAATGGAGTATGTTGTCCTTTCCAGTGAGATTGCTGGACTTGATCTCAGGGGAGTAACTTTTAATCGCTTCGTTGGAGTCCACGGAGTAGAACTTAGTGAAACAGTCCAAAGAATGGAAGAGTCCATCCCACAAGTCATTTTAGTCCTTGAAGCAGCTGTTGAAAGATGCATCAATGTCACCGGAGGTTCGGAGGCAGATGAACTTGTTCTTACACTTGATGACATAATGTTACAAATACATATCTGCCCTGCAAGAAATTCTTAAATCATTGAGAGGAGGAATGGTATTTTGTCCAAGCCACATTGCAGATTCTCACAGTTTCAGATTGTTTGTCTAGCAGATTATCAGTCTCTGAAGCTTTTCTGAGAGCCACTCTTGCTAGATTGAACACGCATCTCTCTCTTTCAGTTTTTGGCTCAAGTCTTGATCAAAACCACTGACATGTGGTCAACAATGAGAAAAGTGGGGAGTTTTTAACTACTGGGAGAGCAGCATTGGATGTGGCAGCTCTGAGGCTTGTTGATGTTCCTGAGAAGGCACGGAAGCTTTTCAACCTCTTGGAGCAGGTATTTGAAACAGGAAAAAGGGAAATGTTACGTCCTTTAAAAAAAAAAAAGAAAAGAAAAAATTGTTTTACTGCATGGGAAGATCATGAAACATGTTCATGTTCCCTAAAGTTTAACAGGAAGGGTTCTGGATGGGATAATATACAGATTATAGATGGGTAAGATTATTTAATTAAACTTGCATACTTGATCATATGGCATGTATATGGTGGACTAAATTGGATATAATGATAATGTTGAGAAAGAAAGATTAAAGTTAGTGATCTGATGTAGCCATGTGCAAGTTAGTTTCACAGGAAGCATGCGACACAGTTTTGATTTAAAGGAAGATTAAAGTTAGTGATCTGATGCAGCCATGTGCAAGTTAGTTTCACATGAAGCATGCGACACAGTTTTGATTTACTTGTGCCTCTTCTTCTACCTTGCTCTTAAAATCTATATTCTTGTATACTTGTGTGTATATTGTAATTATCCTATTTAAAAAGCCTTCAGTTTTGCTGTCTTTATCTAATTTTGTAATGATAGCTGATTTGAATGTTATTGCAGTCTAAAGATTCCCGGTTTCATGCACTTCCACTTGCTTCTCAACGAGTTTCAGCATTTGCAGATGTTGTCGATGAGCTTGTTTAAGACGTTCTTATATCAAAAGTACGGCAACAATTTAGTGATCTGTCTCGTCTGCCGGTATGGTCTTCAGTGGACGAACCGAGTGCTTTCGCCCTCCATAGCTTTAGCTTATATCCTCAGTCTTATGTGATCAATGTTGGTGAATATCTTCTCACGTTACCCCAGCAATTAGAACCACTTGCCGAGGGCATCTCTAACAGTGATGCTAATGCTGATGAGGCTCAGTTTTTCACAAGTGAGTGGATGTTCAAGGCATCTCCATTAAGTCCACTGTCAGAATAAGAGACTTGTAGCTCACTGTTTGTCTGGCCGTCTGAATACAATTGTGATTACATCCATCTAAAGATCATCTAGGAAGTGCTCACAGTTCAAGAACTTTAAGAGCTTTTGCTTTGAACTCACTGTTTCTTGTTTAGGGACCTATTGTTACTGCAACTTGGAATGAATTACTTCCTTTAATTTTCTTTGAAACTTGAAAAAGTTAATAGCTCAAGGCTACTGGTTACTTGTTCTTTCTTTAATTTATTAGAAGGGATAATTTCACATACCTCCCCTGAGGTTTGTCAAAATTATACTTACTTCTCCTCAGATTTTAAAAATTACACTTACACGTCTTGTGTTTATATTTTTCATAACAAAATAAGTCCATTTTGATAATGTAATTCAAAAACACCAACTAAATACCTTAAAATATCCTGAATTGCTTTTAAATTGGTCAACTCTTTCTTGTTAATATATTTATTTGTAAAATTTTAATTGAAAAAGTAAATTTTAAGGTTAGTCAGATAATTGAGTTTTGAAGAAATAATCTTTGGTGAAGATTGAAAATTTGAGTTAAGACATAAATAATTTTGACATTTTTATAATTAATTAATTAATTTTTAAGATTTATTTACCTTTTTTAAAAGTAATTAAGCATATTTTAAAGTGTTTGGTTGGTGTTTTTGTGTTACATTATCAAGATGGACTTATTTTGTTATAAAAAATATAAACACAGAGAGTGTAAGTTTAATTTTCAAAACTTGAAAGGTAAATGTAATTGTAGCAAATTTCAGGAGAGGTATGTAAAATTATTCCTTAAAGGTAGCTGAGGGGCTTCTTCTCTTTACGAGGAACAGCTAACAGCTGTGTGGGATCCAAGTTTTAACCGATCGCGGAGCACAACAGCTGTCTGTTGATATTGAGTACTTGGGCAATGTGCTTTCTGCTCTATCAATGTCAATTCCTCTTGTCCTTGCCACTTTTCATGCTTGCCTATTAACCCCAAGAGAGCAGCTTAGGGATCTTGTGAAATCATCAGATTCAGGGCATCAACTTGATCTTCCACCGCAAACCTTGTATGCAAAATGCGGCGCGTGAATTTAGATCAATGATGGAGTTTTTTAAGGTGATGTACCAAAGGGTTGTTTTTAGTATCTTTGGTTGGACCATACCGGGGAGGTCCTCAAACTTGGCGAGGCATACCCGATTTGGTATTGTCGCGGGTTTATTAGCATCAGAAGACAGGGTGGTGTCTGTTTTGGCAACAATGGTTTTATTTATTTGACACTGTTTTTTAAAAATATATTTTTTAAAAATTTTATACACGTTTTTTAATTATTTTTTTATTTCACATTCACATTTACTAAAGAGAATTTTTAAAATAATTACAGTAATATTTTTTAAAAAACACTCTAGATGTAACTAATAATTCTTTCAAGCATAAACAGCACAAACTGCAGGACTCTTCAGCTGTAGATCATCACAAGCAGTGGTCCTGTTGAATTTAGAGTTATGCCGTCATTTTATTATTTTCTTATTTTTTACTCTCTTTGTTAATTACATTGTTAAAATTTCATTTTTGGGTTATTATTCATCTCTTAGATTATCCGATTAAATTATCACCAGTTGATCCTATTTGAAGAATGAGATTACAGATCAACGGGATAACTTGCAAGACGGCGTCACTGTACAAATTGTAACAACACGTGATAAATATAAATCAGCGCCTGTCAACAAATATTCTTTGTCATTCTGACTGACTTAAGTCACGAAAGGAGTTTATTTGGTATCCTTGCAATAACAATGCCAAGCATGTCTTTTAAAGCTGAAAAAAGTCAAATTGTATCGCTGCAAAATAGACACTACTTGACGGTACATTATCCCAAAAATGGTGTGGAAAAGTCTATCGTGCCAATATGCTTGTGCCTCCTAAACCAACCAATTGTGTGTATTGCCCTTGCCGCAAGTGAAGGGATCAAATACCCCTGCAGCAATTAAGAATTTAAGGGCCGAGAGGATAGATAGTAATAAAAAACTCACTCCCAATTACACGACAAATAGTTTGGTACTTTGTCCACCATACCATTGGAATTTCACTCCTTGTGTAAAGGCAAGATACATTTGTAATACAATTGTGATTGCTCAGAAAAAAAAAAAACCACCTCCGTGGCTTTCAATATCTAAGCACAAAAATTGTTATGAAGAAAACACAAAAGCATTACAAGGCTCTTTTATTTTGCCAGAGGCTTCCAAAATAACATGACGAAACAATCTGGAGCAACAAAAGTGGTCTGCAAACACACACCGTTTCCTTAACAACGGAACAAAACAAAGCAAAATATCGAATGACAGACATGCTTATATTGAACGCTTGGTTTTCCCCTTCACTTTCAACCAAAAGTCCCCCCCAAAAAAAGGGAAAAAAAGAAAAAAAATATCTACTTTACATCGGCTGCATGAATTGTCAATTTATTGACCTGCAAGCTTCACCACCAACCCCGAGTAGTGGAAAAATATGAGATCTTCAAAATCTGTTATCCATCACTTCAATTGATAGTGTGTGGTAAAATTGTATACCAAGCTTTTAGAGTGGCATAATGGACGCCTATACGACAACAAAGGGTTCTTTCAGAATTTGAATTAATATGAAACGTGGGGCCTCGAATTGTTTCACTATGCTGTCCAACCAACTAAAAAAAAAAAAAGCTACCTCAAAATTTTGAACCTCCAACCAACGTTGCATTTCAGACACAACCCCAGAAAGCCAAACCCTGAAAGATGACATCTTGCAAAAAGTATATAAAGAGAGATTTACCATTTGCAAATGGAAACCAAGACATCCGATTCACGATGCCCCCTCTGCAAACCGCAGATTGAACTTTCACTAACGTTACCTCTTATAGCATGAACCTGCATTTCTAAAATTTTGCCAGGGTTTAAGGCCCCCATCCCATTGCACAGACCAAGGCACTAAAGGAAACATGTCTGAAAATGCCAAAAACCAATACATTTCATTCAACACAATCAATAAAAAGTGCTGCCAAAGCCAGAAAGAAAATTTTGTTTTCTTGTTTAAAATAAGCAAATCATTAAAATAGCTAGCATGGGAGAATGGTAATCTCAATCTTGTCTATATATATGTCTAAAATTAAAGTTTTGGTCATTGAAAGTTCCATATTTTCAGCACTGTGGTCCTAATCGCAATCTGATGTTCATTCTGCCTCATGCTAATCCAAGGGCGGAAAAAAAACCCCAAGCTCAAAAGAAGGGGGAAAAAAATCTTAGGCAAATATTTTTGTTCTATTATTTTTATAGAACAATGAAAAACAACTAGGAGATGTAAGAGGAAAAGAAATAACTGAGCAAGTCCCACCCTTTGAAAAAAAGACTGAAAGGCACACACATGCAAGGAAGGAGGAAATTACCTATCTGTCCCATATCATCAGACAATATCTGAAAGACAACTTATGCAGATCCCTACTCATGAGCTCATTGATAGCTAACATAACAGTGGAGGATAAGAATTTGCACTGGCTCATCTATGACAACAAGAAAAAGCAAAACCCAAACTATTGATGGTTAGAAACTCATCTAAAATCAAATTTACTGGTTACCTCACGTTCAAATTGTTAGCTCCTTCTGCATCGGTACTACCCATGCCTATAAAAAGTATCTGTCCTAAACTACTTGAGAAAAAAATTCCCCAGGTGATCCCAAAAAGAAGAGACCAAAACTCCGGGAGACATATCACATATGACCAATAAAGCAATTAGTTCAAGCGATGTCTAGATAGATCACTGAATAGTTACAACAACGAAGTCATACCTACCTCAACCTTTTCTCTCTAAACATATTGATGATAGGGAGATGGTACAGTCTCAATAAAGCTGTGAGAACAAAAAACAATTTCACAATGACAATAGAACCTGACACCAAAAGCATACATCCATGAAAACTGGTGAGTTGTAAAAAGTCTACCTCTTCTCATTTATATTCCAAACACTTATCCACAGTCCTCAGTATTGACGAACTGGACTCCTGGATACCCTCCTGTTACCATGTCTAACAGGAGAACGTGATCGGCTTCTGTCACGCTGGCGGTATCTTTCCCTGCTTCTATCTCTTCCATTCCTCGAACTGCTGTACTTCCAATCTGATCCTCTATCTCGATTTCCTCTGCCATTCCTCTCTCGAGATCTTTCACGGTCACCATCTCGTTCCCTGTGTCGATCATATTCTCGGTCGCGATACCTATCCCTGTCAGCCGACCCACTTCTTCTACGTGTGCTTTCGTACTCTTTCTCTCTTTGCTTCCTGCGTTCTTCTGCTTCTTTCTCCCTTGCTAATCTTTCCTCTTCCCTCATCTTGTCCTTAGCTTCCTGTTAATCAAAACTCGGACAATTAATTTGTAAATAAAAAATCTTTCTTACGTTTTATTTGGCAGAAATTGAAGGCAATCACCTTGTACTCTGCAAGAAAATCTCGGACCATACCATACCCCATATGTTGCTTGCCAGTGATATGGGACTGAGTTCTCTCAGCAGCATCATTTGCAATTAGAAAGGAACCACATATTTCACACAAAGCCATCTTTTTCTCCTGAGCCATCATCAAGACTTTATCTTGCTGAGGTTGCTGAGTCAAAGTTGTCTTCTCAGTATTAAGCATTTCCACCTGTTGAGTAAACGCACAAATCTTGGATAAGTTTCCATAGCATTAAAATGAAAATCCAAACATCAAACATTTGCTTAATAAACTAATGAATACTAAAGCACCTTCCTCATAAGTGCCTCAGCTTCATCAACCTTTCCAGCTTCACCAAGAGACTCCACTTGTTCCAGTAGGTTCTTTATTTTTTCCTCCAAAACAGATAATTGCTCAGATTTTTCTGCTGGTATAGGAGGAGGCGGAGGAACTTCAACCTCCTGAGTAAGACGTTCTCGACCACGCCTAACCCGTCTATCTAAATCCATAACCTAAAACAAAATTTGGATTTACACATCAAGAAATACATAGAAATAATTAACCTCAGAAACTCTTCTAACTGCACACGCTAAGGGAATATCTTCCTTTACATACAGAGAAAGCAGAGTCTAAAAACAAATGCCAAAAACTCACCAACTTCTCACAGAAATGAGCCAGCTCTGCCTCAAACTTTGGAACATATGCATCATGTCTGGGAGAGTTCTCAAAACTAAAAGACAAAGATAACAGACTGTCATCACAATATGACAAATCTGGTCAAAAACCACCAACGAGGAAAACATTGGCAGACAAAATACTTAGGCTGCAAGACAAATATTTGGATAACGAAGCAGAAGATCATTAAATGTAAGAAATGATCGGACATTTTAATGAGATTAACACTAACAATAGCATATATATTTGACTATTCCAGAATCCACAGCTTTTGTCTTTACAAGTATTTTTAGACAACAGAAGTATTTAATGTCATATACAGATGTGTTGATGGTAAACTACATCAACAAGGTAAAACATGTAGCCTCCATGCTCTTAACTCTGGTAAAATGTATAAGACAGATTCTTTTGTTATTCGGGTTCATGAATGATAAAGGAAGATAAAATACACATAAATAATTTTTGAATCAAATATATGACTTGCTAGTAACTAGTATACAATTAATCATTTGTAACAAAAAGAGCAAAAAAGAGAAATAAAGGGTACATGGAATAAAAATAAGGAAGAAGGCAGCTAACAATTAAATATGTTTATTTCTGAAAAGGTATCAAAGAAGATAAATCAAGCATTCGATGTTCTTCAACAATCACTGAAGACATAATTATATAGATGCAGTTATAGCTGCAATACTTAACTTCTACTTACCACTCTACTTCTTTATTGGCAAGGTTGCTAAGAAATCTCATAAAGGCCGGAGGAAAAATAGACATGCTTACGCAAGGTTTCTTCCCATTGGCATCGACTTATGATATGCTAACTTAAAAGACAAAAAGTAAAACAAAAGCGTACAAAGAATCTCTGTATAACAACCCAATATGAAGGGTAACAAGATTAGAAATTTTCATACAGTACCTTTCCTTCAACTTCGGATCATGAATTTTAGGGCATGGTCCTGATACAAAACACAAAATGAATAATAATCAGCAAAATTACAGGACTGAAACAGAAATTGTCTCCTGTTAAATTTAAATGCTTATTGGTGGTCCAAATTTACTGATTTTCTCTTTTCCCAAATCTTGTTTGCATGGTATCATTTCCGCCCATTTTAAGACCCAAAGTTCAATTTTTATTCTTATTCTCATGCACTGCCTTATCAACCTAAAGTTGAAAACGAGAAAACGAGAGAAACACAGAAACAATAAAAACGCACCTAAATCACTTCGAGTGTTGACAAACAAATCATGTGGGCAGAAGCGAACCATATAGAACCCACAAGCTTCCTTGCTGTCCCATGTGATTTCCTTGTACCCTTTTCTCTCTTCTTCGGTCAAATTACGAGCTACAAAATTCAACCAAATATAGCAACAGGAATTGCATTCAAAAGAAAAAGGTGACATAGTATCAAATGCATTCTGTAATTACTCATGGCAAACGTCCATCCAATAAACTATCATAAGAAGAAAATCCCAATCCAGCATCTGATACTACACTTAAAACTCCATGCTCGGTTAAATCCCATAACAATAGAAGCTTTTGGTTCATGATAGGCCAATACTAAAAACCCATTTTAAAACTGATTTCCCGATAGTTCCATCTTAGTACCCCCAAATCTCAATTGCATCCAAATCCCACTGTCCAGATTTTCTATATGTATGCTACTATCCAGTGACATATATATATATATATATATATATATATATATATAGAACACATGAACAAAAGCCAAAATAGAAATCTGATATATGAAAATAAGTTACTTCTGAAATTTTGGAAAAACACCAAAAAAGAAATAAAAGAGTTGAAGTAAGGAGATTAATAAATAACCTGCACCCATAAGTTCATCAAGCAAAGCTCTTTGGGCGTCCATGGTTGAGACTGGAAAAGAAAACCAAGCGAAGCTTAATCCAACGCCCACAGCTCCCCTTTCAATTCAATCTGGTATTTAGATTTTGTTGAGGGATTGGGAGAATTGTGGGTTTATCATAATTAGTAGCCCTCCAATTAGGGTTTCGTCATCAGATATTAAAGGTGTAAAAGGACTCTATTCACCAAGAGAGAGGAATAAAAGGACTCTTCAGCATTAAAAGTATGGGACTTGTATGCTTTGCCCACTAGTAGGACAAAAGGGGCTATGGCTGATCCGTTCGAGGTCAGTTTAGTCATTTGGTTCCATTTTCTTTTGAGTTTGTTTTCAATTTTAGTCATATAATGTAAACAAAAATGTTCAACTGAGGCCCAAACAATTGACCCAAGTTTCCCGATTAGCCCTCCACACAATAAAATTGTTTTTTTTTTTTGGTTTTCCCAATCCTCTATTTCTAATTTATGTTAGTATTTATCGCACAATTTATAAGTTAGTAGTCATATTGCTAAATTGTAATAGTATGTGGTATAATATGTGATTTGATTATGGCTTCTTTTTTTTTTAACTAATTGTGCATTTTGTCAACAGATTTTCTTGTTTTTGGGCTTTTCTGCTCTCCAAGGATTGGATTTTGCCACTTTCATTGGCCATACTTGTCGGGCATTCAACAGTAACCTATGCTTATTTTGTCTTTTTCTATTTTTTCCCCCTAATTACAAGTCCATCGTGCTCATTCTGCCACGACTGGCATTTTAAAACAAAAAAAAGGCCTGTAGATGTATTGTTTTTATTCTGGGGACAATAAATGGCTACAGAATTGAAGAAAATATAAGGTCCAACCATCAAATGCATTCTTGATTGTTATTATCCAAATGCAATATTTTGTGGCTGACCTTCAATGTTTAATTGATTAACTAATCAACAAATCCGCAGTGCTAGATAGCTCCTCCCCCTACTCATCATCTGCAAGACACGGGCAATATTGACAAGTAACCTTTAATTAAGCAGTACTGCTTCTCTCGAAGTCTTCATTCAACAACCATGAACGACAAAGTGGACAAGCTAGTCATATTTTTAGCTAAGAGAGATGGCATTGACAAGCTTGTTAAGACTTTTCAGTATGTTTCCAAGCTCGTTCACTGGCACGTTGAGGCCACACACCCTGAGATTGCCCAGAGGGCCAAGCAATGGGAAGTAGCCTCTGGCTTAAGTCGGAAAGCTTTCCGTAGTGGCCGGTTTCTCACTGGCTTCAATGCTCTTAGAAGAAATCCGGGTTCAACGCCAACTCTCAAGTTCCTAGCAATTCTTGCTAATGCTGGAGAAATGGTCTATTTCTTCTTCGACCATTTTCTTTGGTTATCAAGAATTGGAGTATTGGATGCGAAACTCACGATGAGGATGAGCTTTGTATCTGCCTTCGGTGAGTCTTTTGGTTACATATTTTTCATCGTGTCGGATTTCATCCTGATTACGGAAGGGATTAAGGCAGAGAGAAAACTAGTCAGAACTACAACTACTTCAGCAGAGGAAAGTTCAAAGGATGCAAAAGATAATATTAAGAAAATTAGAGGTGATAGAGTAATGAGACTGATGGCGGTGGCAGCAAATGTTGCAGACCTCATCATTGCCTTGGCTGATATTGAGCCCAACCCGTTTTGCAACCATGCTGTTTCACTGGGTATTAGTGGTTTGGTCTCAGCCTGGGCTGGTTGGTATAGAAATTGGCCCTCGTGATGAAGGTGAGAAAATCCACTTAGCAGGAGCATAGATATATTTAAAGTCGAGTGGATTTTCAAGGGTAACAAAAGACTTGTGGAATTTCTCTCTTTTATCTTTCATATGGAATGCATTTCTAGTTGTTCTTGCTCTTTAAATAATGTTTTTACTTACTCGAGCCCAACCGAGGAGAAACATACATTGGACTCGACGGACTGCACATCCTGGACAAAAAGTTGAATCACTTGTTATGGCACGTGAAAATGTATGATACACACAATAGTCGACCAAAAAGGTCAAAACTATATCACTAACATGCTATGAGTTTTCAAATCGAATCACTTGTTATGTGCAAATAAATAAATAAAAATCCCAGGAAAAAGAGGATTATTAATTCCGGTTAGACATTATCCATTGAAGTTCACAAATTCTTGAAGTATGTATTCATTGAATGTTCCGTATCTGATCTTTGAGTAAACACAATTACAGCATATTGCGCCTCATAGAAGTGAAGAAAAGACAGCAGATCAGCTCTAGAATAAAACATATTTCCAGAATTATTCACTGCTGAATTCATTTCATAGCCTTAGTTTGAACAGAAAGGCTGCAGCAAGTAAAAACTTGATAATAGCATTCTTAGCAGAAAAGGGAACCTCTACTTCAATTCAAAATTTCAGAATAAGCAGTTAACTTTGAAAATAAGTGTCAATATTGCAAGGATACTTTTCTGAACAAGCAGTAAACTTTGAAGATCAGTGTCAAATATTGCAAGGAAACTCCCTTAAATTAACAAAGTATAATGGTGTGTTTGGAAATTAAGAGATAGCTCAGACAAGACCCACCACAGATATTAAGTCCTCACTGAAGCTGAGATTTTTTTTCATTAATGCTCAGACACATTCAACCAGTGGAATGAGAATAGCTATTCCCCAGTGAAGTAGCAATGGAAGTATTCAGCACATGATTACCGAAGAATGGACTAAAATTTGCTAAGCAAACAAGTTATAAATCTCCTTCTTCTGAGTCTGTAATTTGTTTCTCATTTCCACTGGTTTTTGTGTTGCTTTGTATTTCAAGCAGCTTCTGCTGTTCCTCTTTACTTTCTTGTTCCTTGGCTTCTTTTATAGGCTGAGGCTTGTTGCTTGTTGACTGCTGGTACATAATCCCTCCAGTCATGCAAATCAAAAGCCCAACTGTTCCGATAAATGTTGAATGCTTGTCCCAGATGACCAAATTTATTACAACTGTCAATAATTTGTTCACAATGCCAAGAACAGTGAAACCTGTAGCAGAGATAGCTCTACGGCAAGAAAACCCAAAGAAAGAGATGGCTAAGCCAAACAAACAAGACAGCCCCACTGGCAAGACCACCTGAAAGGAGTGCCAATCTGATTCATCTGAAATCTCATGTTTTATCTCCTTTAACTCCCCCATTATAAGCAACTCCACCGGAAACAAAAGCAGTGCCTCAAGATTGTTGTACAGCACAAGACCCCATGTATTCAAACCAATGGTCATAACCACATGCTTAATGTAAACAAAATCAACAGACATGCTAACAAGGTAGGCCAAAGCCCAGCTATAAGCCGTAACAGTGAACTGGTAATCAGTCAAGACATAAAGCACACTACCAGCAAATATTGTTGCAAGCGATGCCCACGTCTTCAATGAAGGCCAAGGCTGATGCAAGTAAAGGGTCTCTCCTATCGCAACAAAAATAGGAACTGCTGAACGGAAAACAATGAAGGTATCAACATTGGCGTGGAGGAGAAGCTCACTATTAGTGAAAAGGGATAAGTAGAACACAATCGCCGCAGGTAAAAACCGCCACATTGTTAAAAGTTCAAGTTTATCATGCTCAATAACATTAAGCAAACCGCAAAGTAGTACTCCAGCAGCACTAGTGAAGTACTGCAAAGCAGTTAACGCTCCGGGATAAGGAAATTTCATTACTGCCCATTTGTTGATTATAGACAGCAGTGACGCAGAAATACAATACCCTGCAGCTACGCCATACACTGAAGCTTGCTGGAGCAAGCTATTATACCAAGTTGTCGATTGGGTTTCAAGGGCAGATGCTGGAGGGGAAGGCGCATTCAAACCCTCTGCTTTTGGATGACTGCCTTCTTCCGGATTCTCCACATCATTCGACATCTAAAATCTTTTTTTTTTTTCAAGAAAATACTAAAAGTTAAAAAAGAATACAAAAAGCTGTAATTTTTACAAAGAATTACGCATCACTTCTCACTTTTCAAATTGAATTACCGAGCATTGACAACCAAGCAAGAAAATTTTAAAAAGAAAAACTTAAATCTGAATTTATTCATATGTAATAAGCACAAGGGCGTTGAATAAATATAAAACCCACAAGAAAAAAACCCAAATCATTGGAGGAATGAAACAAGAAAATGGGATAAAGGGTCACCTTTTCGCCGGAAAAGTTTTGAGGGATTCAGAAAGTATTGAGAGAAGCCTGAGCAGTGTCGGTGAAGTGAAGCTTCAGCAGCATCCAGGCACATAGAACATATATTTATGTCCCCGCGATTGGATTTAGGGAAGAGTCCAAATGGTTCACCGGAATCGCCGGCTAAGTATTAAGAGAAGCCTGAGCACCGTCAACGCGATTGGATTTAAGCTTTGGCATCCAGGGCAACAAATGATTTTGATTTCCGTCCCAGCAACTGCCAAGACCAAATCTCCAAAACGAGCCGATAACCAATTAAAAAATTAATTTCACGTCGTCTTAAATCACAAGAACCTTATCATTTTCGTCAAGTTTGGTCAAAACTACGAGCAGCTCCCCAAGGTTTTTTAATTACTAAAATGTGCACTTTTATTTTATCAAAAAAAAAAACCCTAAAATATCTAGATAATAAATAATCAAAATAGTCATATTGTAAATAACACAAAATGGGACACTCGAAATTGCCAAATCAAACAAAAATAAACATAACTCCCAATGTATGCGAAATGTGTGAATTGTGTTGGACAAAATTTTGGAGAGAAGTGAAGGACTGTTAATAAATTAGACGACTTGGGAAAAAGATGTACAATGTTATTTTTTATTTTTTTAAAAAAAAATTGTAAACAAATTGAGTAGTATTTAGTGACAAATGAATTTTATTATCAAACATGTTAAATTCAAAAGCTCTTAATAGATTAATTTTTAACATTAATTGAGTTTATCTTAGTCTTTTTCTTTGACTTTTTTGTCGTATTAATAATGCAAAGGGCATTTAAGTGTTCTTATCTCTTTCTTTTTTCTTTTTCTTCCCTTTTTGAGGAAGGCATTAAAGTGTTCTTAAAGGGGTTATTCAAGTTCAAGCAATCCTCAGGGTGCGGCATGTATTTTGGCCAAACCTCAAGCCTGGTAATGTAATTAACCCAAAATAAAAGGATGCATCCAAAATGTCAAACTACAGCTGCTAAACGATGGCGTCGTTCCTTGGGAATCATCATAGCAAGACACAGGGAAAAACTAACTCCTCCGGTAGCCAATTGAATACTGCCTCGTGTGATGGCGGTTAAAATTTGAACCCAACCCGTGTCTCACAAATCGTTGCAACTCCCTCCAAACTTTACCTATAAGTAGCCGTTGTCCATTTTATCACCAAAACGAAAGCCCATCAAAACTGTTAACGGCAAACAATAGGAAATCAAGAGAAAGTCATCAATTATTTTCTGTGAATTCGAATGTTTGTTTTTTCATATTCTTCATCATCACCAAAATCAATGGCTTTAACTTCCCGTTTGCAGCACTCTGTCACGCCCAATGCTCTCAGATCATATCTTGCAGAGTTTATCTCCACGTTCCTTTATGTCTTTGCTGCTGTTGGGGCTGCCTTATCATCAAGTAACTACTCTCGTTTTTGCCATTCTTGTTTATAAATTAATGCCCGGTCTTGATTTTCTTGGGCTCAATTTGTCATTTTAGACTCTCACACATTTGTGATGCTAACATATTACTTTTCTGTTTTTGTCTGTTTCCAATGTTGTGTTGAGAACAGGAAAAATGTTGCCGGATGCGGCGTCTGCGTCATCCAGTCTGGTGGGAGTAGCAGTTGCAAATGCATTTGCCTTATCTGGGGCCGTGTTCATTGCTGCCAATATATCAGGAGGCCATGTAAATCCTGCTGTCACATTTGGCATGGCTGTTGGAGGCCATATTAGCATTCCAATGACCATACTTTACTGGATATCGCAAATGCTGGGTTCTGTAATGGCCTGCCTTCTCTTGAGGATTACTACTGTTGGACAGGTTCATGTTGTTAAAAACCAGACTAAATTGTCTTGCTTTCTATTGATGTTTTAATAACAATTTCAGTTTTTTTTTTTCTAAAGCACCGTGATTATCTTCGATTGGGGCAGGGCAAGTACAAGAATTATAATGCTTTGAGACCTAATATTAGACCAGATTCCTTAGAAAAAGTTTGAAATGTAAAACAAAGTGGTATGTACACATGCCTGAAAACTAATTGTGTACATCTTTTTTGCACAATTTGGGACGTCTATGGCAGTGCAACCACTTGCCTTGCATTTTTCCAAATGCAATTATATTTTATCTGTTCAAAATTGACGTGTTTCTTTGGACATTTTGCAGCACATTCCAACTCATGCAATTGCACCACAAATGACTGGTTTTGGAGCATCCGTGCTCGAAGGGGTAATGACTTTCACCTTAGTTTACACTGTTTATGCAGCTGCCGATATAAGACGTGGATCCCTTGGGGCCATTGGACCCCTGGCAATTGGGTTGATTGCAGGTGCCAACGTTTTGGCATCAGGGCCGTTCACTGGCGGATCAATGAATCCTGCATACTCCTTTGGATCAGCTCTTGTCGGAGGAAGCTTCAAGAATCAAGCAGTCTATTGGGTTGGACCCTTGATTGGTGCAGCCATTGCGGGGCTTGTGTATGATAATGTGGTTTTTCCTACTCGGAACCCTGACTCTTTGACGGGAATTGCTGAGGGAGGAGTTTAACCGCATAATTAACCACTATATTTTTCTGTACTTCTATATCGAAAGTCGAGAGAATTAGGACTATTGGTTTCTGTTGTTGTAGAAATGTGTCAAAGGCTTGTTGTAATCGTCCTCGACGTGGCTGTAGGAAATTGTTCTATCGTGTACTTCAAATGATGCTCTAGATAAATTGTTCTCTATTTACACAATGACTCTCTTTAAATTTACACAATGACTCTCTTTAAATTGCTTTTTATAACAATCTAAGTAGGAGAATGAATCTTGAATCCAGAGCCTACTACATCCATTTATTGACCATGTTGATTAAGTAGGAAAATGATCTACAAAGGCATTGTTTCAACAACAATGATCTTTAGACGAGAACACAACACTCAAAGTTACTGATAAACATAGTAGGTACTAAATAATAATAACAGCGCTGCTTGGAGATAACGACGAGGCTAACCCTGTAGTTTACATAAACCGTAATAAACGCACATGCTGAAACTAGTGAGAAGATTAAGGTCATTTAAATTTGAGTAAACTCAGTTGAGCAACAATCCAATGGACAAGAAGAAAAACTGTTTTTTTTTTCCATGATCCAAAAAGAATACTCTTCCATTTCAAGATGTTTTTCATTGTGCTTAGCTGAAAAAATATAATCGTTTATATTCAAGCCTGCATAATCAATCACATGCAAGGACTAACAGTACAGAATCGAAATATCAATGCATAGCAATAATTAATTGAGCTGTGCTTGAACTTTATAGTCTAATTCCCAGAAGCCTCCTCACTGTTAACAGAAGATGATATGCGTTGCTCAATGCACTGCAGATAGCAGAAAAGTGAAAAGATTTTCAGAATTAATTATTACAGAAGAAATAACCATTATGTACATTTGCTAGGTATTTAACAAACAATTTGCACACGAGTTTTTCACTCTCTCTCTGTAGGGTTTTCTTACTGGCATAAGATAACCATCACTCTCCTAATTTATATAAAGGATGCACTTTTCCCCTTTAAAGTTCATCGAACGATATACACAGTTTTCAAAATTCAAGTTTTTGGGGCCAGCTAGGGAGAAGAAGTGCGGCATAAGGCAATTGAGAATGCATAACAACAAGAAGGAATAATCTCAGCAGGTCCACCAGACAGATACCCAGAGGACTATCTGACAAAACAATAGCTTTAAGGTAAACACATTTTCACTCCACACATGCAGGAGGGTTTGGTTCTGGGGCAGAACTCAGAATAAAGGGAAGGAAAAACATGCAGGTATAAACTTCTATCTTCTCCCACGTGAAAGAATAAAAATAAAAATTTGATCATCTCATGGTCTTAGATGTCACCTCTATTACCATCCAAAAGAACCCACCAATCAAGCATCACAATGATTCCAATTGATCTGTGAATCTAACTACAAATATCAGCAGATTAAAACAAGCAGAAAAAAGTAAAACACCGCTTTTAAAGTTAACTACAAACCTGAAGAAGATAATTGTGCAGCCAAGCAAGTGTTTGAGGGAATGTTGTTGTTGATATGTCGACAACAGTCAAACCCTGATTGTAAGGGGGAGATAGGACAGAGAATAAGAAAAGAGATTACCAGAATTCAGGAACCTTTGGTGCCTCAAATAGAAACCGATTTCATCTTTCATAAAGATTCATAATGTTCTAAATATTTTTGGCTTGATTCCACATGAACAAACATAGCGCATGAAATTGATAGTAGCCAAAGAATTCACTCAGCACCATTTTTACAGCTGCATGACTGTAGATAATTTGTTGTACATCACAATAGATGGATATCAAAACCAAATAACACAGAAAGGAATTGAGCCTACCAATGACTTGAATGAACAAAGATAGTCCTGAATTCTTTTCAAGTTGCTTATCAGCTTATCTTTATCCTGGATTAGGCATTGAAGAAATGTCATTCACTGGACTTGTACATAATGCAAAAGGAAGTCCAATTCAACATTAAATAATTTAGGAGACTTGACAATACAACATATATATTGACAAGTCTTCCCCTATGAGAAAGCTCAGTAAGATTATGAAACCTTAATTTGGTATTTTTCATTACTTGCATGAGTACAAATCAACTCTTCCAGCAGGGCCTGCATCAGAGGAATAAATTCTTCGAGCATTTAGTACAGAAATGTAGTTAAAACTAGATAAAGAAAAAATATTGTAATGAAATCCAAAAACGTTGAGATATTTCCCCTTTATAGTTTTTAGACAAACAAAAGATCTTAGGAACAGAAAGACAGGTGAAGCATAAAAGAACAAGCTTCAGTAACAAATTTTATAACTCCAAAAGCCAAGTGCCGAGACAATAAAAGCTTTTCTTCCACTCAATTGTTCATCAACTAACATGCCAAAATGAAGAGAGGGCTTTCCACACCTTATGATCAAAGTCATCCATCTTTAGGACTATTGGAACAATTATTGGTTGAGCACCAGATTTTTCTTCATTAACAGAAGCATTTCTACCTGCTTCTGGATCTTTAATAGTCTCACCTGCATGGATGAAAATTAAATATGCTTTGATCCTGTGAAGGAAATGTAGCTCGAGATAAGCATGCTAGAAGAAAGAAATTTAACAATAACCTTTTTTCTCAGGAATATTTCCAACATTATCAATAGATTCCAGAAGCCCTGTAACCTTGTTCAACTGATCAACAGATATTTCTTGCCCTGATCTCACATTCCCGGTATAGTAATCATTATTCTCCACCAGATTGCCTTGTGAAATGGTAGAATTATTTAAAGCTTGATTTCCAATTTTGCCGTCTTTGTTCAAAGGATTTGACTCTTGATCTTTGGTTGGCATCTGAGTTGCAAACTTATTGTTGTCCTCCATTAGGTATATACTAGGATCCAAATGCGTTCCCTGCCGTTACCATACACATTGAATGTCAGCTATACCAAATGCCAGAAAATATAAGTCAAAATGTCACACAAATAAAAGTGACAATGTTTCAGCATAAGAAGCCAACAGTTAAATTCAGCAGTAAAAGAATTACCTCAATAATAATTGGTTTACCATCTTTCAATGCTTTCCTCAAATCACCAGCCAAACCTATATGGCAATGCTAATAATCTCAAATGGGCCATCTTATTTGAAAAAGATAAATTATACTAGTAGCCATTAGATTACCTTTCCTAACTATTCTGCACTCTCTACAAAATTCAGTTATAAGTTCCTCAGAGGAATTGAAATACCGTGCCCAAACATGGGAAGATGCCAGTGGTGCACTGAGAGAATACAAAAGGTATATAAGTGCTCCAACAAAAAATGTACTACACATATTAAATTCATAAATACAATCGATCCTATAGTTTGACAATATTGTGGAGATCTGGAATAACCAAACTTGATGAGAGAAAAGGACAAACATCTCCTTCTAAAAGAAAGTGTGGAAAGTAAACTATGGAAAAAAGTTTTGGCTAATGTATGACATAAACAAGACCACAACTTTGTCCACCCCAATTATATTGAAACTAAAATAGTAAGCGTTAACAGATTGTAATCAAAGATTCAATCTGCTGAAGGCTGCATGTGTATCCAGATTATATATGACATTTACTGAACTAAAATAGACCCTTGGCAGAATTCTTCTACAACAGATTCTGTGAACACAACAGATATGTGCCCGGGTAACCTAGAACTCAAACACAGATCAACTCTCTTCAGATAAATCCACTCATAAATTTTAAGTTACTGAAAAAAAGTTTTGGGCAATAATTTCTTTAAATATAAGAAAAAATTATCTGATAACCGTCACACCAAATAAAATGTATGCATGCTTATGGTTCAAATGCTGAATGTGCTGCTGCATAAGGAGATGACCCACTTACAATAAATTTTAAAACTCATAATTTTACTACGAATTAAATTAACTTGTAAGGCAGATAATAAACAAAACAAGTGTTTAAGAAGATAACATACTCTGTTGATGTACGTAGCAATTCATAAACCGTATCTGTCTGAAGCATCAAAAAATGAAGGAATTAGTATACAGCTCAAACAGAAGTTAAAATTCTCTAAGAACAATAAATGTGTAAGGGGCCTACCTGCAATACATTTGGCAAGTTTAGCCTTTGTGCAAGTTGAGTGGCAATAGTAGACTTCCCAACAGATGCAGTGCCACATACGAGAATAACGAGAGGCACTCTCTGATGATGAAATCTAAGCAAAAGTCAGAGAGATCAAAGGGAAAACAGCATTAGAACACAATGCCACAGTAAAGAAATTAAAATTTTTTTCCTTATTTCTTTGGTGAAGTCTTTTCTATAAATAATTTTAAATTTTTTTCTTCTTTTGAAGCCTTTCTCTATGTTTCCCTTTTAACTGATTTCCTGGATTAGAACAGAAGTAAGAACAATTCCATCCTGTCTCTCTGTCTCTCCCACACTTCCAGCGAGTAAGAAAATAGAATATTCAGTGGTAGCCCCCAAATGAACAATTTTTGGTGCAAGAATGAGAAAGTGAGAGCATGCATATATTTTATTTATTTATTTATTTGATCAGTGAGAGCATACATATTTGAAGATTCAAGGTAAGATAAGTGTACTTTGTTTAAAAGGTACATATTTGGTTTGAAATTGATACAGATTAGATCAACGCTCCATCTTAAGCATGTAGCAAGTTGGTCCAATGGTTCTAGGATACGCTTTCCATCAAAGTGAGCACAGTTAGACTCTCCGCGTGAGCATATTGTAATGTGCACTAACTGATTCGCAACTTAGAGAAGTCATAAATCAGTATCTGTACCGGAACAAGTTACCTACTGCAGCACTACAAAAATAATTATACTTTCTCCTCTAAAGGAAATTATTGAACAAATTATTATCCTCCTAAAACATTCCATAAACTAATTTGTAAAGTACAGACACCAAATGAGGCAGTATGCAAAGAGAAACTAAGGAAATAGCACCAACCTTGTCATCATCTTGTAACGATTAATATACTCAGCTCCATAACCACGTCGCTCCATAAGCTGCAAGTAGAAATCAATATAATTTGGGTCTTTAGCATTAAAAAAAAAAAAAAAAAAAGCCACAAAGTTACCCAAGTAATGACAAAAAGAAAAAGAGAGGGACAGAACAAAAGATATACTAACACATGGCAAAACTCATTCTCGTTCTTAAAAAAATATGTTTAGAGAATTTGTGTGTAAAAACAACAAAATCATTATTAACTGGAATAGATATGCAGAAAATGGGAGAAAAAAAGGTATTCATAAAGGACAGAACATGCCTTGAACAAATTTGTTTCCAGGTCGGACTGGGAGCTGGGGGAAAAAAAAAAGTGATGGTTAGTTTCAACTAAACAAGATGGAAATGCACTCCATACCAGCTGAAACTGGAAAAATGAAATAAAGACGTACACATCTAAAAGGCTATTGTCTATAAGGAGCTTTTTAAGTTCAAGAGCAATTTTGATAGCCACATGATTGGGAATCTGCAACCAAGAAGAAAGCATCACAAGTAGCAGCATCACAATTAAACTTTTCAAATTTTCAATCTGAGGTTCAATCTAATCAAGATTAAAAGCAACCATAAAATTCAAACTTTTCTAAAGAAGTTTGTCAAAATATTGTAGCATCATTGCTTCATAACATCAGACCTTTGTAACTTTTTCTTTCTTGGGCATGATGAAATCCCAATAGAGAAAAAACTAAAAGATAAAAACTTGCAAAGAAATAGAATAGAGAACAGTGACACCTTAGTTTGCAAAGAAATAGAGCAGAAAAGAGTGAGACCTTAGTGACAGTGAGCATTCTGCTAAGCAAGAATCTGGAGAGAACGTAATAGTGATCGGCATTATCACCCAACCACACCTTCACCTGCAATAATAACAAAACAGAAAAAGAACCAAATTTAGATAAAAGGGACCATCTTTTTTTGTCAAATGAATAAAAGGTCTTTGTTAATCACATTGAATCAAGAACTGAACAAAAAGTACTACAAAAAGATGACCTTAACAAAGTCGTATTTTGAAGAGCCACTCCGACCGAGGACTCGGGCCACTGCCGTAGTAGTCGAAGGCCTCCTTGGTCTCATTACCATGAGTTCTTCATCATCATCATCATCATCACCTTTAAAGTTCTCTTGCTCATATTCGGTACAAGGGCCGCCCATTACTGCCATGCTTTTATCCTTCTTCATCCTTAGATTCTCTTATAGATTATTATATTGTCTATCTGATATCTGGTGACTGTGGAGGCTGCTTTTTCTCGTACAGAGAAAACTTTACAGTGGCAGTGCTATTCACTTCCCATCGAAAAAGGAAGCAATGGTCAATGTAAAAGAGAACCAAAAAAGAAAAAAGAAAAGCATGGATGCTTTACTTCTTGTTCAAACCAATTTTATAGACTTATTCTTATCCACTTCTTTTTCATTTTTTTTCTTTATTTTTCTTAATTGTCCTATTTTCCCTTCTTTTTTAATTTCTGCGAGGCGAGGGGCTTAAACCAAGATTAAGTAACCATTGTGTCCTTAGGAGAAAAGAAAAGAGGTTAAAGTTTTAAAGCAATATGTACTGTGTTAAAGGAAGAAAGGCCCACGAGTAAATCTAATCAACAGAGTTGTTTGAAGTACTACTAATAATTGTGCAAGGTCTAACGATTTGAAGTACTGGCAATTTTGGAGTGGTCATTCTACATCTGGCAGTGCGTAACACTAATATGAAAATGATATGTTCTAGAACAGAATATTCCAAGCATAAATGGGTGTCTCTCAAAGCCAAAAGGAGAATGTTGCATTTTGCGCCTGTTGCATCAAAATTCTTTAACTTGTGGAAACGTAGTATAGTGCTTTTTTTTCTCCCGTTAAAAAGAGACATGCACTCTTATCCGGTATCCAGGTAAAAGCAAAGAGGCAGAGCAAAAGAATCTTTTCTTCAGTGAAATTATTGACAAAAAGAAAAAAATAATCTTCTAGTATTTATCCTAATGAATGGCAGCCCATAGGTTTTCTTTTTAAGCGAAGGAAGATGAGTAATTAAAATTTTTGACCGTGAAGATTCGCCTAGGCTTTCTTACGAAAATTCCAAGTTCTTCTAACGATGGATCTAAACATATACTTTTAAAATCATTTCGAGCCAGAAATTGAGTAGCATCCGGACCTATGTTCTTAAAAGCATTGTGACGACAAAATCGCCTCTATGTGTTGGGTGTTTCCTTGGCTTGGCTTCTTTAGCAAAAGACAGAATCCAACTGACAGTTTCGATTAAGAGTTCAAGCCATCTAAAGGAGATTGACATTAAGGATTAATTAAAACCATTGAAACCCTGACCTTGAAAACAATGGCTAGCAACATTAGTTCAACCAAAGGTTTCTTGTGGATTTACAAGCCTCTTCCTGCTATTAAATTATTTGCTTCTTCTTTTTTTTTAAGCCCAATTTTGCGCAGGCAGTGTCCATTGAACCTGTCTATTTCTTGGTTTCCCTGCTGGTGATTATACACAGCTGCATGCAAAAATGAGAACCATTAATCCAGTCTTTCTGAATCATGACTGGTGCAGATAAGTATGCATCAAATAGAAAGTCACTGTAGCAAAGCATCAAATGCAAGTAAAGGATCTTTAATTGCAATAATTTCATTCACTATGCACAAGTAAATCCAAACTATTAATAATTTGATTCATATAATTTACAAGCTAATACAAAACGAAGATGGTGAGAGGGCCGAGCAAATTCTTATAGGAAAAAGATAGGAGGCCTGAGTATCTGCTTATATTTTTAAGTCAATTTTCGGTACCCAACTAATCTTCAGCACCAGGCAGTGACTTCCGGTCACAAGCCTTCTTAAAAAATTTTGTACCTCTTTTACCCATGCCAGTCCCTAAAAGATTAGCTGAAAGAAGAGATTTTGTATCTGGCCTCCATTGCAAATCTTTCAGAGTAGAGAACAAATAAGAAAGCACAGGCGAGACCTCACTATCCTTTATTTTGTTGCACTTTAAGACTCTGAAGCTCCATCCAGGAAATAACAACCAACTCTAGACCAGCTGTTGTCAGCGCTGGACAACCTTCCAAAGACAAGAACTTTATGCTCCTGCACAAACAATTTGGCAATTTAAAACAACTACATTAGACACTGATATATATACTCTGTGCGTTTCTTAAAATAAACAATTGCCAATTCAAAGCAACTACATTAGACACTAATAATGGTTGATATTTTATTCCTAGGATTGATCATCCTTGTTAATATTCAATTTCTTCTGTCTTTCACGGCGAATTACTTGTGTATGTATGTATAGCAGTGCAAATTGAACGGCAAGAATCTGAGAAGCTACAGTATGGATGAATAGAAGCTGAAAGGCCGGAACCTGCTAATAAATTTACAAAATTTGCGAATTCAAGAGTGGACAGTAACATTAAGACAGGAAGGAAGATAGCTACCTCAAATTACTTGCAATGCTGAAGATGTCATTTTTCAAACCCCAACAATTTCTGAAAATAATCTCCTTTACTCCTTGAAAAACAAGAAACAATGCTCTAACACTCTGCTTTTCCCGCAACAGGCATTTGTTCCAAATGCAACCTTTCAAGCGTTGGACAAGTTCCCAAATGCTCATAAGGCCCTGGATTCAGATCAATAGTCTTACAGGACAAAAACCTCAAAGTCTTCAGATTCTCGCAGTAAGACAGAGCTGATAACCACCCATCATCCATCTTATGATTACAAAACGTCAATTCTTCAAGCATTTGGCAACAGCGACCAATAGCTCGAATCCCATCATAACTCCCTTGTCATCCATTCAACTCCAGCTTCAACAACCTCTTACACCCTTGTGCTAAAATAGTCAACCCCACGTCTAAAACCGCTGAACTATAAAAGCCATCAATATTTGCAATCAATCTCAATATCTGTAAATTCTGAAATGCTGCAATCCCACGCAGAACTTCAATTCTTGCAGTGTAGGACGGTCCTCAGCTACATTTAACAACCCCATTTCACTAGCATTCATCACCACCAGTTTGCTCAAATTTGGACACCCATTAGCTAAATTTCTCAAGCCCTGATCAACTTCATCAGTAGATTGCATAAATCTTTCACAAACAAGAGACCCTTTAGGCTCAGTATCAGTATTAACGTAAAAAGCAACAGTCTTGTGGGTGCATAGTATACCTGAATTTCGGGGAGATATCAAAGAACCTTTGACAAGATCAACGTGAACAAGATTTGGGAATCTTAAAAACAAACGGCCTGATTCAAGAAAGTTCCAATCAAGAAGTTTTATGGATCTCATGAGGCGGCCTTGAAGATTCAGCCAGCGCTCAGAAACGAGGAAATTGGAGTTCCTCTGAGAATCTGGAAGCTTTGAGAGGATTTGACTAAGGATTTCGTCAGAGAGTAGTGAGGTTTTATCAGAGACGAGACAAGTCCGGACAAAGTAAAATCTTGGGTCTTGTTTGGCTCTGGGGTTATAGGAGAAGGGGTTTGGGGCTGTTTGGTGAGAGATTGGAGGCGCATATTGAATAAAACATTGTTGAGAGTATTCTTGTTCTTGATCCATAGCTTCAATGGAGAGCTACCTGTACGCAATAAAATTTCAAGTTTACAAAAAAATCAACAAACAATATCAAGTCTGCATAAAAATCTACGCAATAAAATTTTAAATCTGTAAAAAAATCAACAAACAAGAAAACAAAACGACAAATAAAATATATAAATTTAAGAAAACGAGTTATAATTTTTGAATGGTAATCCTTCGATTCTTTACTTCAAATTTGAATTCGAGAGCTTGAGACTTGTTCTCGAATTGGTGTTAACTCTGAATATAGAGACTTGGAGAGAAATTTGACTTCTTTCAAACTTGACAAATAAAAATATATAAATTTAAGAAAACTTATGAATTGAATGATAATCTTTCGAATCGGCGTTGACTCTTTCAGACTTTGGATGTCGAAGACTTTGATTGAAGACTTGAAGACCTTCTTGGTTGAAAACTTAGAGAAGACCTTCTTGGTTGAAACTTTCTTGGTTGAAAACTTCTCTCTCTTTCAGACTTTGGACGTCGAAGATTTTGATTGAAGACTTGAAGACCTTTTTAGTTGAAAACTCAGAGAAGACCTTCTCGATTGAAAACTCATGTTGAAGACTTTGATTGAAAACTTGAAGACCTTCTTGGTTGAAAACTTAGAAAAGACCTTCTTGGTTGAAAACTCAGAGAAGATTTTCTTGGTTGAAAACAAACTCAGAGAAGACTTTTTTGGTTGAAAACTTAGAGCCTTGTTAAGAGAAGACTTTCTTGGTTGAAAACTCAGAGCCAAGACCTTATTGGTTGAAAACTCAGAACTCTTCAAGATCTCCTTGGTTGAAAACTTAGATAAAATTTTCTTGGTTGAAAACAAACTCAAGAGAAGACTTTCTTAGTTGAAAACTCAGAGCCTTGTTCAGGGAAGATTTTCTTGGTTGAAAACTCAAAGCCTTCTCGGAGCTTTCATAGTCAGAGCTTTGAGGTCAAAGCCTTCTCAAAGCTTTCACACCGTCAAGTTATCAGGATGATATGAGCACACGTGTATATTTCTGTCTTTTCCTAAGAGTGACCCCTAATTTATAGTGTTGGATAGGAGAAAGAGGAAGACTTATGATAACCTTTATCTCCATATTCAAATATTTGAAAGGCAAATATCTTATCCTTTTACCATTTTAAAAGAGATGTAAGATAGCATTATCTCTTCATCTTATTTTAAAGAGATTTACAATATTATCTCTTAACTATAATTTCTTTATTTATTAGAGATAAAAGAGATAAATACTTAAAATGTTATCTATTTAATTTAAATAAAGAGATGAATAATGCATTTTGTTTCTTGGGAGAACACGACATCGTTTCATATTGATTTGCTTCTGCTACATCTCCTTTTAGCTTCCAACACAAATGGATGCCAAATTATGAATTACCTCCGTTCACAGCATTACTTACTTCTCTCTTGCCTTTTCAAATGGGCGGAAGCAAAAAACAGAAGATTTTCTCTGTCTGCTTTTTTTTTTTTTTTCCCTCCTCAATTTGGATTTGTCTGCCCTTTGTTGCTGTAGCAAACGGTTTGCTAGGGGTAGAGTCCAGCTGCGAAGAAATTTTTAATCAATAATTTGAATTGGGTTTTCACTAAAGTAAAGCGGTGCCCTAGCAATCAGTGTCATGGCTAGCCAAGTTAACAATTAAATGTTGCTACCTGTGGATCAGTGTTTAGTTGGTTATTTATTATTGATACTTGGGTGCCGCTCAGGGGCGAAGGCAAAGTGGGGCCCTGGGGACACATGCCCCCACTGCCTCCCATAAAATGACTTTAATAGTCATACTTTTTTTAAATAATTTCAAATGTGCCCCCTCTTCTTGGATTTTTTTTAGGCTTGCACGGTTGCCTTTTTCACTTTCCCTTTGGTCTCCCACCACTTTTTGAAATAAAATTACTGTTACATTAGTATTTTTAAATATAAATCCTAATATGTTTTATGTGGAATATATGCATTATTTTTACTTGTTATGTGAGCATTGATGTTATTTTGTTTAAAAAAATTAAAACAGTAAATAGAAAATTTTAATGTTATTTTTACCCCCACTAACATTTTTTTCTAGCTCCGCCACTAGTGCCGCTTGGTTATATATTATTGATTTGATACTTTGGTAGCGCTTAGTCCACCAACGAACACACGAGAAAAGGGAACTTGCTACCAAAGCCTAGGCTCTTTGGAATCAATGTTTTGCCTTACAATTAGAGTAAAACTGTCCAATTAAGATTTTTTTAAAAATATAAGAATTGGAGTGTGACTCTTAATTCTAAATCTTTTTTTTTTCTCTCCTTCTTAAATGTCAATACTAGAGTTTGAACCCTTGATCTTGGTACGGAAAACATCTTGCTCCCCTGACCAACCCAAGGCTGAAAAAAAAAAAAAAAAAGTAGACTTAGAAATTTAGACATTGCCCACAACCATAGATTGAAGCCCAATCTTGAAATATTCAAATCGAGTTGTAAAAGATTGTCCTCCAACCACTGATCGCTTGACACAATCACAAATGAAGTTTGGAATTTGATCCCCCATCAACAAATAGCAGGTCCAAAACATCATCATCGTTCGGTTAAATAATTAAAAAACAAACAATTGATTGTCCAAACCACAATTTGATTATTGTTATCTGGATTCATGAAATATCGGAGATATTTTAGTATTTGGAAGAAAATTTGTTTGGCCTATCCCGGGAGATCGTCGTTGACGATGATTAAGTAATCATCAAACAACTTAAATTTAAAAAAAAATTATAAATTTTCTCAACATGTAAACCACCCATACAAATTTTAAGTAAAAAATTTAACGTTTTTGATAGTTAACATAAATTTTAACTGTGTGACCTTCACTCGAGATAATGTGCAGATTGAATATACCACTAAAGAGTTGTGTGTAATTTACCATAAAATCTACTCTCTCCGTCCTATTTTAATAGGCTTGCTTTCCTTTTTCATTCGTCTCAAATTATAGTCCACTTTTCAATTGAAGAATGTAGTTAATTTTCAAGTTCTCTAAAATGCCCCTATTTAATTACTTTGTTATAAGTGAAAGTGCGTAGCAAACCGTGCATTCACACATCAAATAGAATTAATTTGACCTATGGTGCAATTTCCTATTTGTATTTAATGTAAATATTTAATGATAAATATAAGAGTATTTTAGTAACATCATAGATTAATTTATTTTTTCAATAAAGTTAACTAACTTTTCTTAAACTGTGTGAAAAAACCTATAAGCCTATCAAAATGGGACGGATGGAGTATTATGTTAAAAAGTTATAGAAGTCCCAATGTAGGTCGCAAATAACATGTGGGCCGGTATATTTAGAAAAACATGGAAGACAAATTATATCAAATTTTGTGCCAACTCCAACTAAAATTGCACCCAACAACAAAATTCGTGGAAGCCATGAACGCCGACTTTAATTCTCTCTATCTATAGTACACCACCAGACGTGGTCGCTACTCCTCAACTCTTAAGCCACTCTTAGCACTTTCTGTGTAGCGAAATGCACATTATATACACCACGACTATTTTGCACTTTTTCCGGTTCAGAAAGCTCATTTTTTACAATTACAAAGCACATCCATGGAGAACAGCAATGGCAACTCCTATTATAAGCATCCACAATTTGCTAATAATAATGTCACTCGTACCCCTCACTTGCTACAAAGCAAAAGCAGAATTACTGCTACAATGGATGCACAAAAGCATGCATCAAAATCTAGGCCTACACTGCTGAATCTCTCCAAATCAAAGTCTTGCAAAACTGAGGAAACTACCCGTACATCAAGAAGTGATCGAAAGAAACTTCAAGAGAGTAGAGATGATTCTTCTAAATTCCTGCTACGTAATCAAATCAAAATGGAGGTGCCTAGGCCAACACGGTCAGCCGGTACTTCTCCTTCTGCTTGGGCATTATCACCAGGTCGATCATTGCATCCGCTGCCAATGGCTCAGCCAGTTTCAGTGCCAAAATCTCCCATCAATATTTCCACGAAATCGAAGAGGGATTCGTGCAGTACTGAGAGCATCAGTGGTGTAAGTGGGATCTTGAAGTACTTTGGCATGAAGAAGAAAGTTTCCCCCTTGCAAGAAGAAGAATATCATCAGTTCCGCATCATGCATAATAGGCTTCTGCAATGGAGGTTTGCGAATGCACGAGCTGAAGTTTCAATGACTAATTTGAAAAGATTTGCGCACAAGAAATTGTTCAATGTCTGGCTAAGAACGTCGATATTGAGAAACTTCGTCATGGAAAACAGAATTCAACTGCAAAAGTACAAACGGGATATCAAATTATACAATATACTCAGTTCAGAAATTAATTTGCTAAAAGAATGGACTAGATTGGAGGGTAAAAATTGTGAAGCAATTGGAAGATTGGCAAGAAAATTGTCAGCAATATCAGTTTGTCTCCCTTTGGAACAAGGTGCCGAGGTACATTTCTCTTCTTAACTGATGGTTGTGGATTTGCGAGTCTGTCTTAATTAAAGCTGACCAAAACTGTAATGCATGCTACTATACATGTTTTTTTCCCTTTCATTCAGGGGAACAGATTATAATTGCTTAATTATTATTCTTTCCTTGGATATATAGGCAGATACAACGTCATTTCTTGACGCAATCAGCATGGCAACGAAGGTTACGGAAAAAATCGAAGCAATGACCACGAATATTCAGGAACAGGTAGAATTATGGTACTGGTATTAAACTTAAAAAATTCGGTCCCCCCAATTTTTTGTTCCTAAAGAAAATGTGTGAAGTCAACTTCATAATTTTCAACCTCTAGTATGTACTATGTAGTTGGTAACATTTTTCTAACAAGTGTTAAATATATTTCAGCAGGTTGAGCAAACATGTTATGTGTTAACTGAGCTTTCGGTCATAGTGAAAGAACAGAAAGCCCACGCTATGACGCTGGAAAAATGTTTGGACGAGACTGCATTGTCGGTGGTAAGCTTCTACATATATTCATTAATTTTTCATCAACATTGCTTCATTACTTTGCTAATTACACTGGCTGCTACGTGTCATCTTTATTTAGCTATTGAATTTTTTTAAATATATGCAACTTAAAGTTAAAATTTTAGGGAAGAAAGAAGAGAATCAAATGGTGGAATTAGGACTCAAGCTAAAGGCCTGGTGATCTCAAACAAGATGGGTCCCATGCATGACATAAAAGTCTATCCATCTCCTTAACTGGGCTCATGAATGCATATATCATTCAAAACTAGGCCGCTGCCATAAACATCAATATGGCTGGGCATCCAACATCTGTTTTTAAGTGTATATGGGACCGGGGCCGGGGCCGGGGCCTGGGCCTGGGCCTGGGCCTAGGAGGACTATGTTAAGAAAATATCTAGACTTAGTGCACAAATGATATCTCAAATTATTCTGCAGATATATAGCATACTTTCTGTGCATACTTGCCAAACTTGTAAAGTTTCAAATCTAATTGAACCTTCATTTACAGGCACAGGAGACAAGTTTAAGGTTACATTGCATTCAACTTCATGAGGAGGAAAGAAAAGTCAGTTTATTCATCAAGAATCCTCCCCCCTAATTTAAAGCCTTTATTTTTTTTAATTTTTTGCTACATTTTAAATAAATTCCTTAAAATATTGTATCGTCTTGTATCATTCTTACGTTTGACCTTGCTATTGATAATGTTACTAAGAGATGCTAACTTAGCAACTCTCTCAAAATAAGAAATGATCTCGTGCTTGCTTTGCAATAGGTAATTTCACAGACATTGCAGCAAATTAACATATAGCCATGGATTTAAAATTGGGGACTGGACCACAAATCCATAGGTGTTTCAATTCGTGGCAAATTCGGTTGTTTCGTAATGTTAAGAATTTTGCCCTTTTACGTGCCTGAATTAGTCCAATAGGAATATACCAAAAGATGAATCCATCCATCATCAACGAATTGAAAAACATGGAACTCGAGAGCACAAACAATTTTACAAGCCCAATATGCCAGTCATAGTAAGCAGTAACAGAATCAGAACATTTGGAAATTCCAAATAAGGTGAAAAAATTGACTTCTCCTATACCAATCCCCACAATTACCATTTGGAAAACCAAAAAGAAAAACCCAAAAGCCCAATTATACAAGTATTAGCATTCAACTATAGGTGCTGGCTTTTGTGCCAGAGGAATAACATCAGCGCCATCGCCATTTTCGCCGCAGACTCCCGGTAATTTCCTATTAGGCTTGGCCTCTTGCAACATGGACACTACATCTCTCATAGTTGGACGGTCAGCTGGATTTCGACTGGTGCAGAGCAGTGCAACCCTCAGCACTAGCATCATTTCCTCCCTCACGGAAACACATGATGCTCCGGCATTTTTATCTAGCACCTCAAGAATACCATTTTTCGTTTGAATCTTAGACCTCACCCAATCTACAATACTGTTCCCATCCCCAAATTCTGCTTCCACAGATCTTTTTCCAGCCAAGATTTCCATCAACATTACCCCATAGCTGTAAATATCACTCTTCTCATCAACTTGCAATGTGTAAGCATATTCTGCAATATCAATCACAACTTCAGTCGCTCAACACAAACAAATTTTGCAGAGAGAGAGAGAGAGAGTAATATGACATGGGATTTTAGCCGTAGCCGCCCAAACCATTTGACTTTGGAGACTTGGTCAAAAATTTATTTTAACATTTATGAATAAGGTTTAGTTGAGAGACTTGAGACTTGAGAGTGATACTACTTGTGGGACCAATGATAAGAGAAAAGTGAAAACTAAAGCAAAAGGAGGTTCTTCACGCCTAATAATGGCGAATGGGAAGAGTAATAAATCACGGCGAGAAACAGTCAAAAAGATAAAGACGTGGGCACTGTTGCACTGCATGGTGCACCCAGACCTCCCCTCTGGTTTGCTCTGCATGTCTAGATTTTGAGCATGTTCGGTTCCACCACAACCAACTAGAAGTATTACTTAATTCAGTAATAGATACTAGAACTTTAATGTCTCTTGGGGGCCGAAGTCTAATTGTAATTAACATGTTTAGCTATGTCCACTAATTCAGTAAATTAACATGCACCACATAATATAAGACATGGCAGGCCTATCTCGTTACCCTACATAACGAACTGAACAGACATGATAAAAGATTAACGGATGATCCCAACAGAAACACTCATGAAACAGAGTTCCGTCCCTCCTGCAATTTTTTGCGAAGTAAAAACAAAATACATCTAAAAAATGAAAGAAAAATTTTTTTTTCCCAATACGGTGGTAAAAAATAATTAGAGATCACACGCCAGACCAAAAAATTGGGAATTATTCTATTGTCGCGTTTAACAATAGTAGCAAATTGTAATTTCAAAGTAAAGGAAAGGAAACAGGAAAAATTTTAAGCACCTGGAGCGAATGTAACCATACGATCCCGCGATCACCGACATGGATTCATCACTCTGGATCAACTTAGCCACCCCAAAATCAGCCACCCTAGCCTCCATCTCGCAATCCAAGAGTATGTTACTCGGCTTCAAATCTCGGTGGACGATCACCGGATCACAATCATGATGAAGATAACAAATCCCTTGAGCCACGCCTAAGGCAATTTTGTACCTGGTAAGCCAATCTGCCACCAAATTTTCACCCTTGTTTTTACCATGCAACAAATCATCCAAGCTCCCATTAGGCATGTACTCGTACAACAACATTGTACATTCGTTGTTACTGCAACATCCTAACAATCTGACAATGTTCCGGTGCCGCACGTTCCCTAAGACATCAACCTCGGCCAACACCCCTCTCCTCTTTCTGATTGTCTCCTTGTGCTTCCCCCATAGCTTCTTCACCGCTATGATTTCGCCACCTGGCATTTCAGCCTTGTACACGGTCCCTGTGGAACCCATTCCTATGATCTTATCAGTCATGTTCAAGCACTCTAACACGTCCTCAGCTGTGAAATTCAATCTTTGAAATGCAGTTAATTTCCAGGGACCAACTTCACTGTCTCCAGAAAATCTCCTTCTATAATTGGCATGGAAGCACCGACTTGCAGCGATTAATACAAACAATCCCAAGCCAAATGCGGCAGCCATGATCCAAACAATTGCACCGGCATTCTTCTTGGGTTGCTGCGGGACTTCCACTGCCCCATCACTAAGTCCGTCTGTCCGGCAAGGCTTTTTAATGACCCCACCGCAGAGCCCTTCATTCCCAATAAATGACGATGGATGTAGGCTAGTAAAAATGGAGCCTATCGAGGGCACAGGACCAGTGAGCTGATTGTACGAAACATTGAAACTTTCCAGGGTGCTGCAGTTGCCGAAATTCGAAGGAATTGTTCCAGTGAGAAAATTGTGCGACAAATCAACTTCCGTAATGGAGGGAAGTGTTGAGATTTCCCAAGGAATAATCCCTGTTAACGAATTCTTACGGAAATTCAAATGTATGAGCTTTCCACAATGATCGATATCCCACGGGATGCTTCCGGTGAGATTATTTCCTTCTAGCTCAATTTTGTACAAGTTTTGACAGCCTCTGAAATCGGGAATTTTACCAATGAGGTTACCAAAGCTAGCTGAGAATATCTGTAAGCCTGGCGCGCTCCAGATATTATTAGGCAACTCGGAATCGAATGAATTTTCCGATATATTCAGGTACTCTAACTTGGCGGCATTCCCAAAATCTTTTGGAACTGGACCTGTGAAGTTATTCTTGCTGATGTCCATGAATGTAAAGTTGGGCAATAAACCGAAACCAAGAGGTATTGACCCGTTGAGCCGGTTATTCTGAACCCGAACACGATTTAAGGCTGTGCAATTTGCTAGATTCGAAGGAAGTTCACCGAAGAATTGGTTGGAGAAGAGGATGAGCTTCACTAGCTTGTTGCTTAGGCACAGATTTGGTGGGATGGGACCAGAGAGTGAATTGGAAGAGACGTCTAGCTTTTGTATCTTTGCATTTGAGCCTAACTTCTGTGGTAAAATACCAGTGAGTGAGTTGTTCCACAAGGTTAAAATTTCTAGGTTAGGAAGCTCACCAATTCCTTCAGGGATTTCACCTGTTAACTCATTGTTCATCAAAGACAACTGGTTCAGCTGTTTCAGAGCTGAAAATGAACTCGGTATGGAGCCTGTGAGACGATTGTCTGACAAATCAAGAAACTTTACAGATGTCAACTGAGCCAAACTCTCCGGAATTGTACCTGTAAAACCGTTCTTGAAGAGAAGCAATGTTTCAATCTGCGTCAGGTTACCTAGCTCAAGGGGAATCTCACCGGAAAGATTAGCCGATGAGATGTCAAGATATATTAAATTTGATAAACTGCCCAAATTAGATGGAAGCCCACCTCTGTAGACATTGTAACCCAGCTCTATACGCTCAAGCTGATTCAAGAAACCCAATTCAGTTGGAATTGACCCTGTCAGTGAATTTCCAGCTAAATACAAAAGTTTCAGCCTAGAGATGCTGCCATAACTAGCTGGGATTGCGCCGTCAAAGTAGCTACCTCCAAGATTGAGGTACTCGAGATACCGGAGGTGAATGGTTTCTTCTGGCAAAGGACCGATAAAGCTGTTGCTGTAGGCATTTAGGTGGGTGAGAGACCTCAGCCTGGATATTCCAGGTGGGAATGTTGAATTGAAGGAGTTGCGACTAATGTCAAGTGTTCTAAGAAAAGGAAATTCAAAAATGGCAAGCGGTAGAGTGCCATCAAATGCGTTTCCGCTCAAATTCAAATGATGCAAGTGGGAAAAGTATCTGATTTCAGCCGGGATTATGCCTGAGAGGTTGCGCCTGGAGAGATCAAGGGCCGAAATTTGATTGGTTTTATTGTCACATTTGATGCCGGACCATGTGCACCAGACAGGAAATTCTGGTTTGGAGAAACTTGGTGTGGGGTCCCAGTCTTGGAAGGTGTTGAGAGGGTCTCTAAGGGAGGACTTGAGAGAAAGGAGAGAAATGAGTTGCAAAGGAAGAGCTGAGCTGGTGGTGGCGGTGGAAATGGCCGGAGATATTTTAAAGAGAACAAAGAATATTAGTACCAAAAATGTTGGTCTAAGGAAGAGGGGAAGGTGGTGGTTCATGGCGGTGGGATTGAAGTAGTGGTGGTGATGGTAAAGGTCGATGAGAGGAGGGCTTTGTTAAGAGATGTGGTAAATTTAAGGGATGAAAGGTTTTGATGGTTATAGTAGCTTTTTTGGAGTGTTGGGAGCAGAGGGTGGAGTTTCATGATGATGATGATTAGTTTCTTCAGTGGGTTTTGTTTGGTAAGAAGAGAGAGAAGAAATGAGGAAACTACCACTACAACTGTTGTTTCTTCTTCTCCATCTACTAGTACTAAAACTTCTGTTTGTAGCTCCCATGCTTAAAACAGTTTCTATAGTCTACAATCCTACATTAGACTACTCTCCTTCTCTTTCCTTCTCTCATTATTCGATAAATTTAAGACTGCTGTTGTTATTGTGTTGTTCTGTTTCTGTTTTTGCTTTCTTTCTTTTTCCCAGTACCTGGCCATGTCTGCTCTCTAAGACTTGGCCCTGTCTGCTCTATACGACTCCTAACTATACTTTTGGTTTTCTTGGATTTCTTTCCACTTTTCTTTTGTTTCTACTTTTCATCATTCCATGTTTCCTTTATCTTTGGTCGGCATAATTTTGATATTTTGGACTGTAAGGCAAATGTTCCATTCGCAGGATCCGAGAAAGTGATCTCAATTTCCCACCAATTACACCAAAACTCTTACGCTTTCAATTGCTTATTCTACTTTCATTTTTCGGGTTTTCTTCTCCTTCTCTCTCTCCTTTTTTAATCCTGTTACAAGTAAAGAGGGCTGCAAGTGACATTAGGCATTCGAAGACCACAGCAGCGGATGGATTAGGAAAAATTAGTCAGCCAATGTTCTTTTTCATCTGCAACATTGGTCAAGATGTGTGATTATAATTTCTCAGGTACCAGCCTGCAAATATCTGGATGTTGATGATTAATACTAATTATCCTTTAGGCGATAATAATTGAAGTTGCTCTTCCTCTTCTTCTTATTCTTATTATTATTTTTCGCATGAGTACGAATTGAAGCTTGCTCGAGAAGTTCTCCAGTTTCATTTGTATCATCCCCTCATGCAACGGCCAAAAAGCTGGAAAGGGAGCACACAAAAACTAAATACAAGCAAAACAGTTAGTGATCATGCGCCAATCGGCAATGCGAATTAAAAAATAAAAACAGGAAGAATCAGGGGTACCATATCCCCAGAGTACTTAAAAATTAACAAAAGAATAGCTTTTGTCGATCCTCACACAGTATACAAAGATTAAAACAATTACTACGAAGAAGGTATCATATCTTTCTCTAACAGAAGAAAAAAAATCAAGAAAAAGCAGGCCAGATAATCAGTTGATTTGGGTGTTTAAATTTTTCAAAATCCAAACACTGATATGAACAAAAAGTGGACAAATAAAATACAGCGTAAATGAAAGTCTGAAGGGACGAAATTAAAAAGGCGTCTTGCAGTAGTAAGTAAATGATGCGAGGTACGTCCAGTCTTCTTCACTAAGAGCCCTTCCTTTTCTTGATATGAATTTATTTCTTACTGCCTACCAAAAAAGTGTTTTAACCCCTTTTCCCGTTGCCATGATGATCCCATATTTGCCCCACTCCGAGAATAGCACTCTTCCCACTGCTGCTGAACGGAGTAGCACATTATTTTGCAACTTTGCATGGCCTCTTACAGACAATATTCCGGTTAACTTACTTGCATAACTTACTGGGGGGCCATTGCTGGGAGAGAAAAAGCGTCAGCCATCTTATATGCCACCCTATCCTGATACCCTCCTGTCATAGAATTTAAAACGAATTAATAATTGCCACTCGCATTACTGTTATTGGACCGTCGTTAGTGTCACGAGGAGTTTATCGGATTGTTATGATTTCATACTCCTAGGAAATTAAAAAGGGTATCCAATTTTATTTTCAAATTAAACCTCATTAATCAATTCCTATTATAAGATATTTGTCTCATACAATTTGAGTGAGACTCTTAGATTTTTATCGCACACCAATTGAGTTACGACTTCTAATTAACGCCTAACCCTCTCACCTTTAACCTATTATTCTGACTGTCAAGGTCAAAGTTCGCCCTCCCTCCTCCCCCACTCTATTATCTTAACTGCCAAAAGTATGAGTTCGAGTTCTCCCTCACCTCACTTTATTTTCTTAATCCATCATTCTAACACTTACCCATTTTATCTTGACTGTCAAGATCGGGTTTCCCCCCCCCCCCCCCCCCCCCAGCTCTATTATCCTAACTGGCAAAAGTCAATAAAGAGTTCTCCCTCACCTTGCCCTATCATCCTGATCTATTATCCTAACGGCCAAAATTCAGGGTTCAAACCCTGATCCATGGCAGGGAAAAAGAATCTCTTGTTCAATTGGGCTATCTTTTCCCACTTGGTTAAAGTATGTCTGCAGTAATTCTCAAGATTTTCTAGTTCTAATTCTCGCTACATGCTAGTGGCTGTAGGCTCATTATTAGCCTAAGCTGAAAATAGGATTTTAATGTCTTAAAAATGACAAATGGGATTTAGATAAAAGAATGATTGGAAGGTAATTAAGCAGGTAACCATCCATGCTGGGTATAAGCAAATGCTCGGGTCAGACTAAAGTAACTTAAACCGAGATTAATACACGTGTTAGTAGAAATACAATTAAATTAAAACATTTTTTATGATGATGACTTTCGATTTACGCAACTAATATTCCAATTTCCAATTTGGATTCATGAGAGATTCTGTGCATAAATCTTGACAAACCTTAGTATTGATTTTTCATCAATGAACTGCTGTGTCTGATCATCTCAGAGGGTTAGTGTGTAGAAAAAGAAAATATAAATAATGAAGTGAACAAAAACAAACGATACGTCTGACGCCTGAGGATTCGTGATTGAGTTCTCTTGGGACCATTTTTTGGCTTTCTTCATAAAAGCAATAAAGCTATTTAGGGAAGCTTACAATCAGAATTGGCCGAAATTGATAGCAATCAGGCTGCAAGCACAAAGGACAGTGGGCTTCTTTTTTCGAATGTATAGTTGCTAATAAAGTTGCATTAAATGATTATAACACCCGTAATAACTTCGAGTAAATACGCCTGTTAGCAATTCAAAAAGGTTAATGTCCACAGATGCCGTGGAGGTGTAGAGCCCAGGGCTAATAGGTGGGCCAATCTTGATCGTCGATGAGATGGGGCCCAACGAAAACTCTTTGTCCCCCTCATACCCTTCACTCGTACGTAACAGGCCATTATCTGCTTTGTCATCTGTGCATGTCACACGTGGCCCATCACGTTTCGCTCGCGTGACGGTGTTGTCCCCACACGCTAACATGATGAGCGCGTGCCCAGAACCTGGAATTTGGGTTCTCTCATTTGGCCTAAAATCCTATGTTGTCTCTCTCTCTCTCTCTCCTCTCTCTCGCTGGGATAAAATTTTATGGTATGTTTTGATAGATTATTCTTTTACAATGTTTCTCAGTTGGGTAAGGCCCAAATTGATAAAATAGCGGCCACTTTTTTCTTCAAAAAGAAAAAACGCCCAACCTCGGCCGGGGACAAGACCTTGAGGACGGGGTAGATACATATAGAGAGAGAGAAAGGAGAGAGTCACATCTTCACCACGACACATTATTATCAGAAGTCTCACTTTACTTGTACAAGACGAAATACATTATGATACAAATCTTATGATAAAAAGAAAAAAAAAATCTTTGGCCATTTTCCTTTACTCACCGATAAGTCTAATTTGGGGACAGTGCATGATGAATCAATTGTTCATTTCCGTGGTATATCATTGTCCATGGTTTCCTTTGGGGGATGGACATAGGATGGTGGTCCACATTTAAAACCAAGAAACTTCTTTTTCGTTTTGTTTTTGGACAAACTAACTAGTAGTATCTCTTTTTAATCTGACTAATAATTTATTGCAGTATTTTTCTTTTCTTTTCTTTTTGCTTAAAACAAAAGGCTCGTTATAAAGTGGATGTCAACTTCTTGTTGGTTACACGATGTATCAACATCTTCCAGTACAAAAACAAAAAAGAATTATTTAGGCGAACGAAGGATGGTATCCAAACAGAAGATACCTTAAGAGTAGAGTTATCATTAGCTGTCTCAAATGTCAATTACTCAAATTGAAAATTGGGATGAAGCACACTCGAATGCAAAAGTGATGGATCATGGAATAGAAGGGTCCTCATCAACAACAGCAACAACAGAGTCGCTGGTGCAATGGTGCATTTTTTTGTCTATTTCCATGATGGTGCTGATCCTTCTTCCAAGTAAATGGTGTACTTAATACATTTTTTTACTGAAAAAGAAACATAAATCTAATAAAGAAAATGATTTGACCAATTCAAAAGCCTTAAAATATGGTGGTGGAAAGACAAACCATTGAAACAGCATGTAATTCAGTGTGCAGGCCAGAAAAAAAAGAATGGGAAGCCATCATAAATCTCAAATGTTTCGCGAACTTTTCAAAACAGCTAAAGTAATACCAGACTACCAGCAAAGGCTTTGTTTAACAGTAGGCAAGTCAAACGAATCACAAATCCTGTTTACATTTTTGCTATATATCCTTGGAATACGCTACAAAGCGGAGAAAAGATTGTACTTAAAGCTTTGTTTGTTACGCTCAAATTCCCACGAAAATGTCACTGATAAAAGTAAGGTTCAGAGCGCAAATTGTTAGACTTGGGATTTAGTTTTAAATTTCCATTAGTTCTTTTTACTATATATTTCATGCAACCCATTGACTCGTGTAATGAATTTTTTTTAAAAAAAATTGAAGATATATAAATAGATCCTTTCATGAATCATGAGGAGGAGACTCTGAAGAAAGGTTAATTAATAAGTGGAGTGACTAGTACAAGGCATGAACCAGTGTAATGATAATGCTATTTGCAGAATTACACAAAAAGAAAAACTTGAAAAGAAACCACATGTCGATAAAATATTTATGCATGCAAGCTCCATTTTCTTCTACATTTTCAAAAGAGGATAAAATAAAACTACGAGGTTCCAATTTCTTATTGATATTCACAAAGGTTCCTCATGCAGCTCGAACCTGTAGAGTTCTTGGCTGACCTCCACAGACCACGGTCCGGAGACTCCACACTCCCAAAAGCTACAACCAAGGAAGCACTACTGTTTGACTTTGCAGTCACCTGCTACAAAATCAATATAGATGATAATTCAAAAAAAAAAAAAATCAATATAGATGAAAAGACCTTATTCATCATATTGTGACATTTTCTTTTGCACCTTTAGTGGTGGACAAAATCATTAAGCTTTGAAGACGAGTGAATTGGCATGCCAGACATCCTTCTTAAGTCAAATAAAGAATTCCTAAATATTCCACAACGAGGATATACGACTATGTTCCTACACAATTTAGGGGTGTTCTATTCCAAACACGTCTCAATAACGTATTTATTTTTTAGAAAAAGAGAAAGAAAAAAGTTTGAAACAGACCAAGTTTCTATGCAAAGAACAAGATTAACAATTTTTCCTAAAGAGCATTAAAATTAAACATTTTCTTAAGCATCATGAGATAATTGAGTGGCTGCTCTTCATGAAGATCAGGGTTGTGCCAAGATTTTTCGTTGCGATATTAAGATAACGGTCTGTAAAAAACTGTGTGTCTTAGAGCAAAAGAAAAAAAAAATCCAGAATTCACTCTAAAATGCATTTATGTGATTTCATAATGAATTGGTGGAAACTGTGTTCAAAACTTTATGGTGATTAGAAAATTAACAGGTGGATTATTGGATCTATATGATCATTGGAATGTTACAACAGACATATTTGAACATTTTCTTGCTTGGTGAACAACTGGAGTCCAAGAGATATAAGAAGATAACAAAAAAGAAATCCAAGAAAAGGTCCCATGCAAATCATTACATGTCATGTTATTCTATCATTTTGTTGCCCTTAAAATAAAGACGCTTTAATGGAGAAGGCATACGAGTGCATATCTTAGCTCCACTTGTTTTCAAAGTATGAGAGATATGATAAATAGACAACCAAATGATTTAGACCTTCTAAAGTAGGTTAAAGAAAAGCAATATAGAAACTAAGCTGACATACGAGTATTAAGAATTTGCTTAAATTAGATGCCAAGTTAAAGCTAAAGTGATAAATATGTCCCAGTTTTTGAAGTCGATGTTCATAATGTATTGCATTCATAGTCTTTTTTTTTTTTTCTTTTTTATTCCCTCAAGGATGAACTCAAATGTCCATCAATTATCTTTTGGAGCAGTTCAACTCATCAAAGTGGTTTTCTCAATCAAGATCCAACACCTCCACGTCCACGCCACCAACACTCCTCAAAACCCACACCCAAACCAAAATAATAACCAAAAAAAAGGGGAAGGAGAGAAACTACATTGACCCCCTTTTCTCTAGGTCAGTGAGGCATGGGTCTCCTAAAATAAATGAATATAAGCTCTTTGTACTTAGAAAATTTTTTATTTTGAAGGACCTCCCTCTGCGATAATAAGCTTGATTTGCCTATTTATATGCAGGAAGCTGCCTATGTGCTAGATATATTTTCACTTTTTCAGGCACATTAAAAGTACAATTCGTTTTAGTGTCAATGGGTGTCTGCATACTAAACAGTATTCTTCATTATTATAATATTAATGCCAAAAATCCCTCCGCCTTTTGTTCACGGGCTGGTCAAGTGATTTAGAGATAAGATTGATCTTTATATGTGCCTTAATGAATAATCTGCAACACTTTAAAGTATTGTACAAGAACAACTCTCTAGCCCCTCTTCCGGTTAGCAATTATTTGAATAGTGTGAGTTAGTGAGTCCTATCTAAATCCCTTAAAGTAAGACTCACTAATTCACACCATCTAAGCAATTGATCTTTATATGTGCCTTAATGAATAATCTGCAGCACTTTAAAGTATTGTATAAGAACAACTCTCTAGTCCCTCTTCTAGTCAGCAATTACCTGAATAGTGTGAGTTAATGAATCCTACCTTAAGTACCCTTTTTCCCTTTTCCCACAACGTTTCACATAAAAAAAAAAGAACAACTCTCTAGCTATAGTAGCTTGGCCGCCTACTATCGGCCTTGCCCTTCACACTCCACCTTCAGTCACGAGCATTAGTAAGACAAATTACTCTACAACAGAGAGAAAAAGTAGGACAAATTATTAGATACAACAAAATTTATAGCTTAAAGTGCTTCCTCGTAGGACAAATTATTAGATACAACAAAATTTATAGCTTAAAGTGCTTCCTCGCATGTATTCTCATTTTCCAGATTGTACGTCCCGTTTATTTATTTATTTTCCTTGTGTTGGTTAATCAAAGGTTTCTTTTGTAACTATTAGTTCGTACATTTGGAAGCCTGAAAATTTCAATGCTTAGTAATATGTCTTGAAATTTGAAAAAAAACCATTCTCCATCCAAATTTTAATTTTCTCACGGAAGACCTAAAAGCAATCAAAGAAGATCCGGCACATGGATAGTGATAAGGTTTAGGAACAAGCACTGTTTTTGTTACTAATTTCACCAATAATTTCTGTTGGTACTCAGAACTTAGCAAAGATTATGAGTTCAACTTTTTAAAGCCAAAAACTCAAAAACTATCATCATGGTGTTTTAGAAGATGGAAGTCTAAACCCTTTTTTGAATTGGATGCTTGTCCAAAATCCTACCACTACTTACTGGTCTACTGCTTAATCATCAATTTCACTTCCCACTTTCCCTACTTTATTCACCAACCCATCCTTTCAAAACTAATAATTATTTAGCGGTGAAGAGATGCTGCCTCAGCCTGCTGGTGCTGGTCACATTGGAGGACAACCCATACCCCCCTGGAAGATCCTTACCCCAAAGTGTATATGTAAATAAGAAAATTACAGTTTTGATACCAAATATTTTGGGTATTTATAATTTTAATCCATAAAGTTTGGACAAAAACAAATTTAGTACCAAATAGTTTTAATTTTTCAGTACATAAAATCTTATTGAACCAATTTTCTCAAAATCTTATCGAAATTTGATCAATTGAAACTCACATGACCATTACAAAAGTTTTCAAAAAGAATTAAAAAAATATAATTGTTATAATTTGTAATTAAAGTCACACACGCAAATGCATTATACAAGCGAATTTTTTCAGTTTTATATACTTATTTATTATTTACAAACTCAAATTAGTGCTTTTAATTACAAATTATGGCAATTAAATTTTTTTCTTTATTCTTTTTTTTTTTTTGAAAATTTTTATAATTGGCATGTGAATATCACATGGTTAGATTCGGATAAGATTTTTATAAAACTAGTCAACAGGATTAAACATGCTAAAAAAATAAAATATTGAACACTATATTTGTTTTTGTCCAAATTTTAAGAATTGAAATTACTGATGTCCTAAATATTTGGTAGCAAAATTGTAATTCTCTCTATATGAATACCAAAATTCATGTTTTGTTTTTGACTCGTCATTCCTCATTGCATAATGGGCATTTAAATAAATAACACCACGGAACATTTAGCAAGTATCCAAATCTTGATACCAACAGAGTTGTCCAAATCCTAATTAGATTTGCGGTAGATTTGATTAACAGAGACAAAAACAGCCATACATTATACTTTTGAATCTCGGATGAAAATTTCAAAGCGAAAAGAAAAGGAGATTCACAAGGATCTGCTTTTTTGTACTTGATGATGCAGGGAAAAAAACGGTGACAGTGGCAGCGTTCATAGTGGAAACTCTGAGTCTTCACTCACATCCATTAAATGCTTGAAGAAATGTGCAAAGCATGCGAATAATCTGGTCACCAAAAGTTAAGAAGGGTTAAAAAAGATTGCCCATCTAATTCACGCACTGTCCACCAAAGTTGACCTCCATACGGTTCTATAAATACTTTTAAATATTTGATATAATATTTAAAAAAAAATAGTATCTGGATCTAATTACAGTTATATACTGAGCCTAGACCTATTCAAGTCCATAATTAGCAATCTATGTATGCAGCAAGTTCAACAATACTAAACAGATTTCAAAGCCCAAAAACATCCATTGTAGGCTTGATGCTTGGTCTAGCGAAATGTCAGGTCTTTGGGATATGTTGCATCGCCTCCTGAAAAACCAACACTCGGCAATACTTATGGAGTTGACGGGTCAACATAGAAATGAAGTAACTCTATACATCTTGCAATTTGTAATTCTTTATTCGAAAAGAAATCAGATGTTCAAGAAAATACATGAATGATTACTTCGCTTATTCGTGACTTACTGCATAACCTTAAATATATTTATGTCTTGGAGAAAATTTGGATTGCCAAGATACTCTCAAAAGTCCTGGCTTAGATAATCAAGAAGCAGCAATATCTTTTCAGGTGGTATAGTTGACAATACACCCATCCAAACAAAAAACAAAAAATAGAATAATTCAAGAAAAGAGGCAATACAAAAAAGGCTGAGCATTATCTTCATTGGTATCTGGAGGTAAAGTAGTAACATAGTTGCAAGTGTCACTAAAATGCTAAAGTACTACAAGAGTTTAATGCAAAAATTTAGGCACCCATGGATCATAATATTGTCATCAGTTTTTGCTACTTAAAGTTAAAAAAACTCAGTGTCAGGACTAAAGCATTATTTTACCGCAGCAGCTGTAAGGCATAGAATAAGAACATGAGAGAGAGAGAGAGAGAGAGAGAGAGAGAGAGAGAGCATAATCTTCTCTTCAAACAAATGTGATCAGCAGTTTAATGAAGCCTTAGACCTGCACATGCATGGTGATTTCTATGGAACAGGTGTCCATTAAAAAAAACCTACTTTCGTGGATTATTTGCTTGTCATTTGAAACAATTTTGTAAATAAACTGTACATATAAATTGTATGGCAAATCAAAGTAAAAGATTATAATACATGCTACTAAAGAAACAATTAAAAAACCCAGCACTGCCAAAATACTCAAAGAATTTGCAAGTATCAACCCAACTGCACCAATTGATCGTATCAGACAGACATTTAGCACTAGGTAAATCAATGAGAAAACAAGCAGTGAATCATTCCAGCACCTGAGTGAATTCTCTGTTGCAACTGCATGCAAAAATCCTTCAGATGTTCCTGTGAAAACAAAGAAAAGACAAAATTTCTGTTCACATTCAACTTTTGGGGGAGTGATGCCAACAATTGGTTATATAGTCACAGAATAAGATAACTAACCATTCACAGCCAAAATAACAATATAAAGTGTATAATATTTAAGGGCTGTTGAAGCTTCTCCATCACTCCATTTCTGACCATACAGTATTCTGATGAGAGAGTAAGAATAGCTCAGACCAAACGCCATAATAATGAGTCCTACACCATGCACAAATTTAAGACAGGAAGCAGGTTATGGTAATTACACATTCAAAGTCCTCCCTAGGAATGAAGCTGTAAATCAGCCCCCAATGACACATAGGACTAATAGGACACATAAAGGTAGCATGGTATAACCTATAGCTTTACAGAAACTGACAACGTGTTTAACTATCTAAATCAACTACAAATAACTAGTTCTGCAATCTCCTCTTCCCAAATCCTAACTCCCCATAGTTCAAAGGCATTGTTTATGAGTAGATAATGTCGTATATGCTAATATATAAATAATTAACAGTGCGCAATTACTTGATGCTCTACTAAAGCATGCATTTAATAGCTCATGCACAATTAGCTCAAGAATACTTCAACCATGTACGAACAAATTTTACTGTTCACAACTTCTTACACTCAAATGGATAGTCTAAATTACATTATTAATTCATTAGGAAAAACCAAGCCAGCGAGTCGAGCTTGGCTTGTTCATCACTAAGTCTACATTACAGCTATTCAAAAAATTACAAGCCAAGCTTGATAAAATAAGCTAATTAAAATAGGAGAAGCTTAAAAAATTGGTACCAGGTAAAATTAGAAACATTCGCAAGTATAACAAAACTATGAACGGACTACCTATAAGTACCTTAATCCTACCCCGGGCAGAGACTGCAACTAGATAGCTTGAAACTGGCCGAGCTGGGGGATCAAGATTTCAGGAATATAGGGCCAGCTAATTCGGAAATGAAAGAAGTCTACCGAAAGTCCGTCCATCAGCCCGAAACCGAGTGAGCATCCGTATCCACGTACGGTCCCAATCGTCCCCCTGGAGGAATATGTGCGCTCCATGGAGGATTTCATGTCTCATCAGTGGCTGGCTTCAAAAATTGGTACCAGGTAAAATTAGAAACATTCGCAAGTATAACAAAACTATGAACGGGCTACCTATAAGTAGAAACTAACAGTTAAGCATTTAGATATACCATCTAATATCAGCTCTCAAGCATGCTCCCCAAAGGCCTTCTCGACTTACGAATAATATACAGGAAACAAATAAATGAAATTGTACAGCATACAGCTGCATAATGTTGATAAACAGCTCAGGTTAAGCATCTTTTAATAGAATATAAAAATAGATAGACTACTTACTGTATGAGAAAATCCACAAAAGAAAAAGTCAGCTTTGACAGATCTTGAAACGAACGAATGTTATCTCGTAACGTTTTGAGAAAAACAAATAATAACTCCAAATGCAATTACAACGTATGTCTGTTGTCACCTGCCGATAGAAGTTACTTCAATCAGCAATACTCAGCTTGTGCAATAGCCATGGCAGGGTGAATGAAGAGATCCAACTTTGCACTACTTGTTAGATCATAAATAAATACTATTAAAGTTAGTGTGAAATAGTAGAAGAAAAACTTTCTGGAAGTCCCCGACTTGAAACTAAAAAGCTTAATCTGGACATCATCTCAAATGGCAGATCAAGGAAAATCTTCTCGTATTTCCATCAAAATGTGTATGAACTCTTCACTAAAAAGTGCAGCATCCCTTTCCTAACTACGTATGGCCACTAATCCACGTCCTCATTCAACCATTCAGCTCTGCTTCAGCCCCAGACCAGTTACATCCAATTAAAAAAAATACATTCCTTCATAACATTAATGGAAATAAAGATAGGCCTTATGTCATTGTACTTATTGGTCATCCTCCTCCTCATGAGTCTCACCATAATGTCATTCCTTTACACAATAAAAAACGGTGGCATGAGCACAGTAAATTGGACAAGTGCCTTATAAATTGACACCAGCCAAAAGTGGCATTGCCTCATAGAGTCTTGCTTCAATAATAAGTAATTCCAGTGCATTTTCCATACAACATTAATTTCGCCGCCTTTTTATTTTCAGGTGAGCAATGCCAACATTGCAGGACATTTGTAATGTGCTTACTATATAATTCAAATATTAAAAGGTAATGTAAAAGATTTTTAAAATAAAATTAACAAGGATTGAATAGAAAAGCATACAGCATAATCTTCTTCGGTAACGTGGCAGACAATCCACGAACTGAATATAAATTGTATTCTCCTTGAAAATAACTGTGTAGCTAAGAATACAAAATGTAACTGACTAAAATTGAGCCAATGCAGTTGAGAATAGGAAAAAAAATTAAAAAAGTTAATCATCACTTAACTAAGGAATAAACAGAATAAAAACAAAAAATAATACCCAATAAGTACATAAAGTTCGAGGTAGGTTAGTTGTGGGGTCGCCGACTCCAATGGGCTGAGATTGCTCTGGAGAATATGAAGATTCCGACATCTCTGTATTTCTTTCTTTGTAAGTTAAGTAAAATTAACACTTGATAAAATCTAATGGAAGGAGTAATGGGCTTTCCTCGTTATTTGGAACTCGACCCATTAAATTATATAAAAGGGTTTTATTTAATCCCTTTGTATTATGGGAAAAAAAAAAAGAGGTTGATTGTAGATAGTGCTTATTGTGAGTTGTGAGGAGAGTTTTTAGAAAACTTTACTTTGTATTCCATTGTTCTTACTAATAGTGAAATTTTCTCTCTTGATCAACCCGTGGATGTAGGTCTTACGACCGAATCACGTAAATCTCGTGTCCATTGCATTTATTGTATGCTTGATTATTCCTATTTTGCTTCCGTTTTGCCCAACAAACTGGTATCAGAGTCTGTCAAGAAGAAAGTATCATTTTTTGGTTCGTGGAGTTTGTGAGAGAGTTAGAGGGAGGTGTTAATATCATCAGAATTTACGTCTCCCGATCTACCTATCTGCAAAGTTTCACCGGAGTTGGTCGCCGAAATTTGTGTAACTTTTCGGAGAAAGACACATATGTTCGCCTCGTTGTTCGTGCCCTTCTAGCCATTTTGGCTGAAAACTTCCACCACTATTGGATAGAACTCTTCAATATCTACCTGCTCACCGAAATTCATCGTCGGATTCCACCAGAGTGGAGTGCACTCACCATCTCAGTTTTGGGTGAGAGGGGGCTTTGTTCCGAAGAGGAGATAATCAAATGTGGTAAATTGATTTGAGTTTTTTATCTTAGCCGTTGATCTGGTTTTGAAATCTTTAATCTTGACTGTTGGATTAGAAGAGTTAGTTTTGATTTGGTGTGGGTGAGTCTATTATGTTATCTTGCACTCAATTGTCATGAACCATTAGATTGGTTGACTGACCATTGACCGGGTTGGCTGTTGGCTGACCGTTGACCGGTATTGAGCGTTGACTTTAGGAGTAGCAACGGGTTGGGTTGGCGGGTTAGCGGGTCGAGTTGAAATCCAAATATAATAGCCAACCCGTCAACCTAAACCCGATCCGCCGACCCGTCAAACTGAAAATACTAACACAAATACGATCCGAAACGAGTTGGCGTGTTAGTAGGTCGACCGCCGACCCGAAAAAAAAATTATTATTACTACTACTACTACTAACATTTTGTAATTTTATTCTATTTATTTACATTCAAATACAAATTTTATTCATTGGATAATTAATTAAATAAATTGTAAGAAAAATTAAGAATACTATTTTGGTTTATGAAAGCAAATTGTAAAAGGAATTAAATGTATGTTAGTGAGTGATTTTGATATTAGTACGTGCAAACAACTATTTGATCATATTTTTTTGCATATGTGTTTTAATCTCTTTGTTTTCTTCTTTTGTTTAAAAAAAATTACTGCTAATATTTTGTAATTTTGTTTCACTTATTCACATTCAAACACAAATTTCATTCATTGGATAATTAATCAAGTAAATTGTAAGAAAAATTAAAAATTCTACTTAAGTTTATGAAAGTAAATTGTAAAAGGAATTAAATGTATGTTAGTGAGTGATTTTGATATTAATATGTACAAAAAAATGTGGTTGATCATTTTTTTGTGTGTGTTAATCTCTTTTCTTTTTTTTTTTCCTTCTTCTTCTCATTCCTTTTTTTTTTCTTCCAGGGGGTCGACCCGAATCCGATCTATTTTTCTTCTCGAGTCAGTCAGGTCCGACCCGCGAATCCCCAATCCAAACTCGCTATTTTTTAGTTAGGTTCGTGTCGAGTTTTTCGGTCGTGTCAGAAATTATCACCCCTAATTACCTTTTTCAGTGCCACCTTTTCCTATCATTTTTTGATGTCCTGAATCTATTTTTGAGGTCCATTTTTTCATTTGCTGAGTATTTTTGTTGGTTTTGGGCTCTTGTATGTCATTTGTAATAGATGTAAATGTTTCAAAAATGATTTGTTTAGATGGTGCAAATTATCATGCTTGAAAAAGTAAAATGAGAGATTTGCTTTATCTTAAAAAGTTGTTTAAGCCTGTTTTTATAATAAAAAAGTCTGATGATTTGAGTGCTGAAAATTCAAAAATTATGTATATAGAAGTTTGTTCTTTCATTGGTCAATGGATTAATAATAATGTGCGAAGTCATTATGTGATGAAGTTCACGCTTGTACTTTGTGAAACAAACTTGATGAATTGTATACAAAAAAGGGTGACTATCATAAATTGTTTATAATTAAGCAATTGATGTCTATGAGATACAGATATAGTATTTTCATGACTGATCAGTTAAATGATTGAAGGTATCATAAATAGGTTGACTAGCTTGGTTATCAATTTTGATGATGAGATTAGATATTTGATACTTCTTGAATCTCTACTAGATTCATAAAAAAATTTTCAAACAACAATTTGTAATACAATTCCTAGTGGTGTGATTTCTTGATATTATGCTAAGGGTAATATAATTGATGAAGAAAGTAAAAGGCGTATACAGGAGATTACTACTTTACAATCAGACATTTTTGTTGTTGAATTTAGAGGCGAAAATTAGACCTGAGAACAGGGTACAAGAGACAAGAGTAGAAGCAATTCCAAAGAAAAGTTTGTAAATATAAAGTGTCATCATTGTAACAAAGATGGGCATATCAAGAAATATTGTTGAAAATTGAAGAAAGAAAATAAGGGAAAGAAAAATGACAAAAGCAGTGATACAAAAAATGATGTTAAAGAGAGCACTACTACTGCAGTTGAATAGTTTCTTCTTTTGTGTGATATTGTAAATGATTTTGTGTTTTCAAAAATCAGTTGGGTAGCTGATAGTGGTGCTACCGTTCATGCCACTTCACTTAAGAATTTGTTCACATTCTTGACACTTTATCACTTCGGCACTGTGAGTATTGGTAATGATAGTCATGCTGAGATAGTTTGTGTAGGAGATGATATTTTCTTTTAGACAGGTAATGACATAAGATTAGCTCTAAAAAATGTGAAATATATTCCTGATATCGATTGAATGTAATTTCAGCTGAGAAGTTTGATGATGATGTTTTTTGTAATTATTTTTTAATGAACAATGGAAACTTCCTAAAAAAAAATTGATTGTGACAAGAGACAAAAAATATTACAAATTGTATTTGATACAAGTTAAGTGTTTTAAAAAGTGTATTAATATTGCAGATGATTCTGATGTAATTGATTTGTGGCACAAAATGTTTGGTCATATGAGTAAAAAAGGTATGAAATTGCTAACAAAGAAAAACTTCTTGTTTGGACTGAAGAGTATAGATTTGAAGAGATATGATCATTGTTTAGTAGGAAAGTATAATAGAGTCAGTTTTAGGAGTCATTTTCATTATAGAAAATCAGATGTACTAGATTTGGTTCATTCTGATTTGTGTGGTCCCATGAAGACAATGACAAATGATAATTTCTTATATTTTGTGACATTTATTGATGACTACTCGAAAAAAGTTTAATTTATACGTTAAAGTCTAAAAAATTAGTTATTGAATGTTTTCAAACATTTTCAGGTTTTAGTTCAGAAAATAACTTGTAAAAAACTGAAATGTATTTGAAACTGATAATGGAGGAAAATATATTGAGCCATTTGATAAGTATTGCAAACAGCAAGACATTCGATATCAGAAGGACTCCACTAAAAATACCAAAGTTAAATGATTTAGTTGAAAGGATGAACGGAACATTGGTTGAGAAAGTCAGATATTTGTTGTCTCGTGCCAAATTATCAAAATCTTTTTGGGTTGAGATTTTAACTATTGTTGTTCATTTGATTAATCTTATACCATGTGTTCCTTTGCAATTTGATGTTCCTAATAGGGTATGAACAGGTAAGGATGTTTCATATGATCACTTGTGTATTTTTAGTTGGAAAATTTTATGCATGTCCTTAAAGATGAAAGGTCAAAATTTGACGTGAAAATTAGACAGTGTGTGTTTTTGGACTATGAATAGGATAAGTTTGGTTAGAAATTGTATGATCCAATTGAGGAGGAGCTTATCAAAAGCAAGGATGTGATTTTTGTAGATGATCAGACTATTGAAAATGTTGAGAAAATTCAGAAGCTCATAACAAAATTTGCAACTGATTCAATTGATTTTGATCCAATTTCTTTGACTATTGTTCCTCAACAGGCTGTAGAGGATGCTTAAAATGACCAAAGTATTGATGAGGCACAGATTGATCAGCATGATGCGGTTGACACAAATGTTCTTATATAGTTTGATCCTGATGAAGAGCCCTCAATGATTGAGAATTATCCATTGATTCTCTTATAAGGTCTACCAGAGTTAAACAGTCTTCCATTAGGTACTCTCTTCATGAGTATGTGATGCTGATTGATGAGGAGAACCTACGTGTTTTGCAAAGTCTTGAAAGATGAGTACAAGAATGAGTAGCTTGATGCTATGTAAGATGAAAGAAATCTTTGTATGAAAAAAAATACATTTGAGTTTGTACAACTTTTTAAAGGGAAGAAGGTTTTGAAAAATAGGTGAGTCTTTCGCAAAAAAAAAAAAAAAAAAAGATGAGTTTTGTTCGCACCTAAAGTATAAAGTTAGACTAATTGTTAAGGGATACAGTCAGAGGAAAAGAGTCAATTTTGATGAAATCTTTACTCCTGTTGTTAAAATGTCTTTTATTCAGGTGGTTCTTGGTTTGGCAACTAGTCTTGATTTGGAGATTGAGCAGATGAATGTGAAAATTATTTTTCATTATGGTGAGTTAGTAGATAAAATCTACATGGAGTTGAAAGAAGGTTTTGAAATAAAAGAGAAAGAGAATTTTGTCTGCAAGTTGAAGAAAAGTTTTTATGACTTAAAATAAGCACCCTAAACAGTGGTATAAGAAATTTGAGTCTGTTATAAGGAAGTAAGGCTTCAAGAAAACTATTTGAAATCACTGTATTTTTTTACAGAAATTCTCTAATGATGACGTTATTATTTTGTTACTTTATATTGATGACGCATTGATTGTTAGTAGGAATTTTTCAAAAATCAATAAGTTAAAGAAACAATTGAGTAATTTTTTTGCTATGAAAGATTGGGTCCAACCAAATAGATTTTAAGCGTAGAGATCTCTCGAGACAAAACTGCTAGAAAGCTTTACTTGTCTTAAGAGAAATACATTGGTAAGGTGTTTCAAAAGTTTAGCATAGATAGTGTTAAGTCAGTAAGTACTACTCTTGCTACTCATATCAAGTTGAGTGTTCAACAGTATCTTACTAATGATATGTCGAAGAAGGAAATAGAGAAGATTCCTTACTTTTCAGCAGTGGAAAGTTTGATGTATGCCATGGTGTGTATGAGGACAGACATAGCTTATGCAATTGGTGTGATAAGTCGTTTTTTTTTTTTTCAAATCCTGAAAGACAATATTGAAAAATTTTTAAGTGGATTATGAGGTATGTTAAAGGCAATTCAAATATGAAACTTTATCTTAAATGTGATGATTCTGTTTTGGTTGGTTATATAGATTCTGATATGGCTGGAGATCTTGATACTCGTAGGTCCACAGAGGTGTGTCTTAGCAATCTAAGTTGTAGAAGTGTGCTGCTCTTTCTACCACAGAGGTAAAATTTATTGTAATCACTGAAGCATGCAAAGAGTTGATGTAGATGAAGAAATTCATTCAGAAATTTGGTTTTGTTCAAGCGAAATATCAACTATTTTGTGACAATCAAAGTGTCATCTATCTTGGTAAAGACTTTCAATTTAATGCAAGGTCAAAACATATTTATGTCATATATCACTGGATTAGAGATATTTTGAGTTCTAAATTATTAGAGTTTGAGAAGATCCACACAGATGAAAATGACTCAAATATGCTGACAAAAGGTTTTTCAAATGGAGAAGTTTGAAACTTGTTGCTTGATGGTCGGTATAGTGATACCTTCTAAATAATTCAAAGGGAGAGATTTGATGGGCTTTCCTCATTATTGGAGCCTGGCCCATTAAATTGTATAAAAGGGTTTTGTTTAATCATTTTGTATTCGGAGAAAAAAAGAGAGAAGTTGATTATAGAAAGTATCTATTGTGAGTTGTGAGGGGAGTATTTAGATAGTTTTACTCTGTACTTTATTGTTCTTGCTCATAGTGAAAATTTTTCTCTTAATCTGCCCATGAATGTAGGTTTTACAAATGAACCACGTAAAGCTCGTATCCATTACATATATTATATGCTTGATTATTTCTATTTTGCTTTTGTTTTGCACAACAAGAAGAACCTCCTAGAGTCGATGGAAAAGAAGGGAAGTGTCCATAACTGCAAAGGTGCCAAAGGACGAAAATGATATTTTGGGTAGTTGGTGGATCATGTGATGATGAGCGACGGCGTGATGGTGGACAGAGGTACAATACCCCACCTACAAAGCAAAAGAGGCTTATATATATATGTGTGTGTGTGTATATATATGTGTATATATATATTGGTTTCAATTTTCGTAGTAGTTTTAAATTCTTCTACTTGATCATGTTGGTTGGCTTCTTATCAATCTCTTTTATCTTTAATTATACACTGTAAAAAATAATAATACTTGGGTAGTGAATTTCACTAAGTATGTAAACGTACCTTTTATAACCAACCTAACTTAGTTGTGTTAGCTATCACACAGCTTTAAAAGTCAAGTGGGGTGGGAGGTCGATGGTTCAAATATTGCCTCCCATAAAAAATCTAAATGGGTGTATAATGCACTCGTTTGGTCTGGTGGTGGTTCAGTTTTCATCGGTTCCCTAAAGACTTAGTTGGGCCTCCCCTATAGTGTAGGTTAGAAGTAAGATAGTAGACTGTTGACTATTGTCAAAATATTTATATATCTACCAATTATATACAAAGGTAATAGGCAGGCAGGAGAGCTGCCCACGTGTCGAGGCTTCATTGGATGTTGGAATCTCTTTTAAAACAGCATATGACGAAATGCCATTTGTGTCCTGCTCCAAAAAGGTTAAACGTTGAACAGTTTCTTACTATTTTGGGTTTCTTTTGTAATTCGCCTTGCATTGTCTGCACGTTTATGGAGGAATGGAGGATCAAATGACTTTTGTGACCTAGGTAAAAAAAGCTAAGTTGATGAATAGTTTCAAACTGTTGGAGTATTTGTTTGTAATTTCGTCTTGCCCCGCACTACTTTCCGAGCTTGTTCTTTATTTTTAACCAAATTACACTTTCATCCTTCCTCACACAATTGGGTACGCTAACAGATGTTAAGTATTAAGGGTTTCATTTGCCATTTTATTGTCTCTCCTTATATTTATTATCTCTCCTTATTATATATATTAGTTGTAATTGTAATATTTATTAGGCCAATATTATTATACAATTGAAACAAATCTACATACACATGTAGATAAATAAATACATGCATGTAATATGATTTTAGCAGTCTTGTTAAAAATAAAATCGCATGCGTTTACTTTTAATTAGGAAAATTTAAACTTGAAAATCTTTTAGGAAATGGAATCAAGTAGATGGGGAAGATAAAAATAAATAAATGAAAATATAAAGTGATCTAATGGGATCATCAAGTGGGTACGGATTGAGATGGCATTTATAGGCTGCCGTTAGTCAACTTCAATTATTGAAGTTTGGTTTAATGAATAATAAATATGTAGTTGGTGAACTTGCCTGCCACTTTTAGCTTTTATTTAGTAAAGTACTTCTTTACCCCCATTCTTGAAAATTGTTTCATCTTTGCATTTCTTTCTATTTGTGTCATTTTGTAATTTTGCATCTTCTGTTAATTTTTTTTCCACCGTCCATTCTTTAGATCCGTTTGCTTCAGGTCACTTTGCCTTTGAGGTCTTGTTTTGGACAATTTCCAAAAGTGCTTCCCTGTTGTATTTCTGTTCCAAAATCCACCTACAGAGCTGTGGTTGCACAAGGCTTTGCAACCGAGAAATAAGGATTTTGTTCGTAAATCCTTATTTTTTCGTACTCTCAGTTCACCTGCACCATACTCTACAGTTTCTCTTAGGTCTTTGACTTTTCCTAAAATTGAGGGATTTTTTCTATGGGTAAATCTTCAGTTGTTGATTTTGTACCTCTTTTTTGTCCCAGCCATTAGATCACCCAAAGCTTAGATTTGATGGAGCTGAAGAAATTTGCTAACTTTTTTTTTTTTTTTTTGCAGTACGAATAGTGGTCTTTTCTCCTTCCGATTTGACAATGAAGAGGGCCCGACTGAGAAGAACTTCTCCAAAAAGCTGGTTTTGTTTGGTCATTTTTTCACTCTTCACTTTTTTTGTTTCCGTATTTCCTCCGGTTTTACTTCCTTCCCTTTTTTTGCTTTTATTTTCCTTTCTTCTCCGTTTATATAGTTTACCTTTTTAATCTCGTCTTTTGACTACTTTACACTTTGTTTTTGTGTTTGGTGCAGTGTATAAAGAGCTGCATTTGGTTTGATTATTCCAGGTTTGTGATGACACTCGCATTACATGTTGCCATTTTATTGCATTTTTTTTAATTTGCATATTTGCAGTATTCTCTGTCTCATACCATATTAGCATTTTTTCTTTGTTGTTTGTTGACTGTTATTTGTGTTTTTTTTTATCTATTTTCTAAAACCGTTTATTCAAGAGGTACCAGTTTTTTAAAATTCTTTTTCCTCCATATGGAGTATAAAATACCTTTTTTTTGTCTGGGTTATTTTTCTGGGCTAAAAGATTACAAATAATTTGTTTGTGGAGCTGAATAGTTATTAAATGAGAAATTATTACAGAGCATGATGAATTGTTGCTTTTGGTTAAATTTTAATCTTTTTTTTAATACTATGCTATGACAATTTGTAATACTTTTATCTCAAACGTTTGGATTATTTTTAAATGTTTGTGAGTTAATTATCTAAAATTAGTTTAAAAGTTCAATATTTATGTACATAATTTACTCTACACTTTACATAGTGTTTTGGTAGAAGCTGCAAATTATTGATTATCATAACTAAAATGTCTTAACCTTAATCATTCTCACCATGCATCAATTGCAAAAATACCAGTATAAAGATAAACTGAGATGGTTTAATGATCTCATTAGTTAGAAATCCAGCAAATATTTAGACAACAAAGTGCTATGTTACTCATCTATATATGTCTTCAACTTGAGCAGATAAGATGTTGTTTAAACAATAACTACCTCTATGTGCTATATTTAAAAGGTTAGTTAGTATATAATGCAAATCTAGACCATTTATAGATGTGATGTGATTCATGTGTAGTTGATATATTTAAAGAAATTGTTAGTATTAATGAGTTAATATTACTTTCAAATGACATTCGAAAAATCATGGATTTAAGAATTAATCCGTTACCGGTATTTTAATTGTAGAAGCGATTCTTGAAAACAGCTATTTTCTTTATTTCTCCATTAAAAAAATCATAGATAAACTTAACGCAAAAGAATAAAGTAGTTGTTAGTCAAATTTGCAGCCACTAATAAAAATCTTTTCTCTGAAGTTGATCTTTTTGATTCTATCATAGTGACCGTGAAAATTGTATAAGCTTCTTAATATATGAACCGATAATATAAGATAGGACCCATTACACATAATTACCAAGAATAATATGCATCGTAAAAATATGATGCAAATGACATGCAGCTGAATGGCCTTAGGAATCGAATGAGCTACTTTTGCAATTTTTTTTTTTTTTTTGCATGGCCAGTTGTATGTTGCATTGTCGCGTGCTAAAACATCAGCATCTGTTAGAGTTTTAATCAGGCCTCTATCTTTTGGCTTTTCTAATGTAAATGAAACAAAGAACATTGTGTACAAGGAAATTCTAGAAGCTTCACAGATTAGGATTAACATATCAAGTATAACTTTATTATCTTTATTTTATCATTTCTATTTTCCCTTCTAAATTAAACTGATGTTTCTTCAATTCTACATAACTAACTATTACTTATTTTGAATCATTTCAGCTAGCAATGGCTATGCGTTTGTCTTCTGCAGTTGATGTTGACAAAAATACTAAGGGATGGACAGTCCTCATTCAAGTGATAGAAAGAGGCAATGTGCAAACCAGCCGTAGTACTCCTCCAAAAAGAATGAAACGTTTCCTCTTCACTGATTCCCAGGTTTAAATATTTTACATCAACTGTTACTGTATTATTTCCTCATTTTTACATGTTTATATTAACCTTAAAATAACTGGCCAAATGATCAGGGAACAAAAATATCAGCTATCATGTTTGACAGCTGCATCAGACTTTTTTACAACCTTTTGTGGCCATTTCGAAGATACTACATCTCAAATGCAGTTGTTAATTATGCACCAGATCAGTACAGAGTTGGTGTATATGAATACTCATGGATCATCAGTTCAACTACCTTGGTTGAACCTCATCCTGAGCAAATTCCTCCATCGTTGCCCTGCACTTTCGAGCTAACAAATTTCAATGATTTGCACAAATATGCTGATACAGATGCATTGCAGAGTTAGTATTTGTAATCATTTTTTATGTTAAATTAGTTAACAAATTAGTTATAGTTACCTACTTATATGGATTATTTTCATTCTTTTTAAGATATCAAAGCGGTTGTTATACATGCTTTCCCACAAAGACAGCAAGGACCTGGTGCCATAGCTAGAGACTTTGTCATAGTCAACGAGGAGTAAGTTTTATTGTTTTGTTGCGTTGTCTTCTTTTCATCTGCACCTGTAGAACATGCTTTTTTATGACCTTAATTGTTTATGAAGGAAAAAACCTATGATATTAACACTGTGGAACGAATTTGAAGAGGTCGACGGCAACCAAATAGCGAGCCTCATCTCTGCTGCACCTGTTATTATTGCTATGCGCATTAAAGTCACTACCTTTAATAGCAATTCACCTTCTCATAGTTATCTAATCTTCTTTGATGTATGTTTCATTATGCATTTACATCGACTGTTTTTACATATGCAGCTCTCTCTTTGACATCAAGAATGTCATCTGCATTTTTGCTCAATCCTCCCTTACCAGATCTTGCGCACATGAAAGATTGGTAATTGTTGCTTTCATTTGTCAAAAGATTTACTGCACCTTTTCATTTACATGCATTTCTGAACAGCAACTAATATTTTTCTTTTTACAAACCATAACAGGTATAGCACTAACAAAGAAGATCTAAAATTTTTGGTTGAAGCAAAGGCGTATAAAAACCCAACTTTTCTTTTGCCTCTGCCAAATGAGCATGACATTGTGACAATTAAAACAGCACAAGATCTATTTCAAAGTGTAATTATCTAATAATCTACTCTTATTATTTACATTTTTTGTAATAGAATACATATTTATTGATTCATAATTTGATTATTGACATATAATAAGTGTACAAAAAATTTCATATTTACAGAATCAACAGAAAACTGCATGGATACGAGGAGATGCAAATCTTATTTTTGGCCAGTCAAAGTTCTGGTACACATCTTGTATCAACTGTCAAAAATCAATCAATGCTGATGTAGATTGGACAATAACATGCCCTTCGTGTAAGAAATCTACTCAAGCTCAACTGAGAAGCCGGATTACCATTACACTTTCTGATCCAACGGGAACCTTAGACTGTGCCGTATTTGGTGAAGATGCAGAAAAACTAATTCCCTTTACTGCTACAAAGCTCAAAGAACAAGAAGAAAGTGTAAGTGCACAAAGCAAACAACTAATTTTTAAGTTTTCTTTGGTGCACTGCAGAAAGAACATTTACTTATATTTAATATAAACTTTTGTAGGGTGCAAACATTGAACAAGAACTTGCAGATTCCATTAAAAAACAGACAATAATCTGCTTTCTAAGGAGCTATGATGTTGATTTTCGTGGCCAGCCACAGAAAAGGCACAACATTCTCAAAGTGTATACCCTTGATGAATACTTTTCACTTCCAGAACCAGTAATGCATGGACAATCATCAATCACTGTTGTGCCATCTCTTGCATCTGTTGTCTGCAATCAACAAAATCAAGGCAACGATGAAATGTTCAGTCCAACAACAAAATCGATTATCGAAGAAATTGCTGAACAAACTACTGTTGCAAAGAATCTAGGGTCAACATCAACAGGAGTTAAGAGAGTGCTTTTCACAGCCGAGAATCAACCTAAGTCTATGCATGTTCTTGTTCAACCAGCCTCATCTACAACCACCAGAATTCCTCCAGGCCATTCAGCTGAAGTTACTGCAGAAGGTTCAATAGCATCTAAAACAGACACTGAAGAAAGCCCTTCCAAAAAGTCTAAAGGCAACCTGTGACCCTGTTGAAATCATGTAAATTGACAATATGCTTTTACTTATTAATGCTTGGACTGACTGTTTTAAGACATCTTTTTGACTAGCACGTTATGGCTCATTAAATTTGGTCATCAACCATAATTTAAAGAGTCATTACATGCCTTTGTTGTGCTTCTTGGTGAACTTTTGTAATTTAAAGCTAATAGTATATGTGCACTATCTATTGTGAACTTGAAAATGGTTGCAAAGGTTGAAAACCTTATCTATGTAGAATTTTTTGTCATGCCTTTCCAGATATTAATGTCAATACAATATACAGAATTGGCTCTTGTGATTTGAGTTTTTGTTTCAAGTTAACAATTGCATTGTCATAAGGTTGCATTTCTTATGTCTTTTTTTATTGGTAGAAGAATATGGCTGATGGTTCTTACAGGTAGAATAACATATCTGATAAAAAATGTGTTGTTATGTTGCTTTTTCTTTGTGCATTTTTTGTCATGAACTTGAAAATGGTTGCACAAACTGAAAAGCTATCTATGTAGAACTTTTTGTCATGCCTTTCCGGATATTAATGTCAATAAAAGCTGCAGGATTAGCTCTTTAGATTTGAGCTTTTGTTTCAAGTTAACAATTACATTACCACAATAATGCAATTCTCATGCCTTTCTTTCCTTGACTGGCAAAAGAATATGGTTGATTGTTCTTACAGGCAAAATAGCATATTTGATAAAAAAAAGTGTTATTATGTTGCTCTTTCTTTATGTTTAGACACATTTCCATGTCACATGTTTAGCATCCATAATTTTCTTGCTCTACAATTGTAAGCTAATTATTTCCTTTTGTACATTGCATCAATACAAAAACAATTTGCTTGACATATTTCTAATGCAATTGAAGCTCCAACACTGGCAACATTTATTGAATCTCAAAATTACATACTATTTGTAACTTAAGATCAAATCTGATTAATTTGCTTCCACTTTGAGCCATCACTTATGAAATAAGCTTTCTCAAATTTTCAGTTAACAATTTACAGGCTTACCTTGCATATTTACTTTGGACTATATTAATTTTCAAGTAACCAGTGGGCAGTGGGCAGTGGCTGTGCGTAGCAGAGCCAGCCCCACCTAGTATATATATATATATATATATAAACGTACCTTTTATCGTAAGTATAAATTTTTCAAGGAACAAATATAGATTTCAAATATCAAACTTATAATTTTTTATTAGATAGGTACCTTTTATTTTAGAATTACGATATAATTAAATATGGCCACATTGCAACATGTTTTAGTTATTCAAAATGGAGCCAAAGTTTAGGGAAAAATTATTTACATCAAGTAGTAATTTTTACACATGTCATAAAAATAATCCAAAAAATTTGTTAACAACATTTGTTAAGTAAAATTGGTCGAATAATTTAATTATCATGTAACTCGAGAAATATCAATATCGTTAAGGGGGTATTGGTCCAGAGGTTTCAGGGAAAAAATGGATGTCAGTAGTAATGACACTCAATATCGATGTTTAAAAAGTAACTATCATTACATTTCAATCGGAATGAAAAGAAATGGATGTCAATAGTAATGAAACTTAATGTTGATGTTTAAAAAATAACTATTATTACATTTCAATCGAAATGAAAGTGATTAATTGAGGTCATTCATTTTAAAATACTATTATATCAAACTTATTATTAACTGAAGTCATTCCTCTCAAAATATTATTTAATCAAACTCATTAATCATTTTGAGAAAATAATATCCATTTCATTACAAAACTAAACATGTTGGGGCTCGTCAAAACCAGTAGTAGGGTTAATAGTATTCATGGTGATAGTAATTAAAGAATTTGAATCAAATTACTCCTAAATAATTAGTTCCTGGGCTAAAAAACTTTTAGCTTCTTTTAATTTGTATAATTGAGAACTTTTTATCTCCCCCACAACACACACACAGAACCCAAAAAAAAAAAAAGATATCAGTTAAAAAGTTGACCTGCCAAGTAAATGCATCACATCAATTAAATTAATGTCCTTATATTAATCACGTTTGATTGCCTAAGTTAGAAATCTACGTTTTTGTTAGGATGCTTTTTAAATCTTTTTATTCAATTGTTATTTTGTGAAAATAAAGGGTAAATAAATATAACGAGGAGCCATAAAATAATAAATATACAAAAAAGAGAGGGGCTAGTTTGAGAAAATCTAGAATTTAAAAAAATCACACTGCGTTACAACTTCCTAGAGAGGCAGACTTCTGTTCTATCCATAAATATTATCCCTCGAAGAAACCAACAAAAAAAAGGAAATAAAATCCACTGAAATATAAAGAAAAACTCTGAGAGGATAAGCATATGAGGTCATTTGGTGGTGCCAGCAGAGGTATGGGTGGAGGCAGCGGAGGAGTTGGCGGTGGTGGAAGCATGCAGATGTTAAGAACTGTTCAAAGGGCTGTCAGAGCCGGGGTCGGTGGTGCAGCACAAGAACCATTATCTCGTACTCACCCCTCCTCCACCACCACCACCAACGCTGCAAATAGTACTCATAGAGCAAGGCAAAGTACTTACAGCAAGAACAAGAATCAGCCCAGCACACTTTCTTCCTCTTCAACTTCATCTCTTCTGTATCCACAAAACAATCTGCCAGTATCTGCCTCTTCATCAACTGCACCCGCTTGGCCTTCTTGTTCATCACCTACTTACGCTGACGAGCCTGAATGGGAGTGCATCGATGACTTTTATGATGACTTTGTTTTTGGGACTGTTCCATCAAAAGATGAAGTGCATCATGCAGTTTTTGCTCTTCAAGAGTCAGTTCTTGAATTCCCCCTTTTTTTTTAAATTTCCACTTTTCTTCATAATTTATCTGATTTTTACTTGTTTTATTGATCAAGGGTGATGATAATTCGTATGGGGTATCTCTATCGAAGGATGTAGTACAAGGCATATTTTGCTTGCTTAACTATGGAGGCTTGTAAAAAATTTAATACTTGGCAGTTATTTATCCTAATTGCAATATATTCATTAACGTAAACATGTAATATATTGCTGTTAATTTTATTTCTAAATGTTGACGTTGATGTTGGTATTGATGACGACGTGGGGGGTCAAAAATTCGGCTGACTGTATTGGCACCTAGGACGAAGCAAATAATTTTCTCAAATTATAAAAGAAATTTTGTCTAATGATCAGCAAACTAGTTGTATTAATGTTATATTGCTATCAACAATTATGATTAATAATTATAGGAGAATAACCACGGAACTCTCTTGTAGGATGGATACCAAATAGTAGTTTAAATTTCAGTACCTTAAGAATTAAAATTGTGCTTTTGATGGTTTATGAATGTTATATAATGGGACTTCAGAGATTAGGGAGTCTTGCTTAGACCATATAAGTTTCTACTAAAGAAACATTCTTCAGCAATGGGCTCTTTTTGCCTCCCATCTCCGAACCTCATGAGATAATTTGGAAGATAAAATTGGAAATAGGTAGTGAAATGAAGATTGGAACAGTAAATGGATGGAATGCACTTACTCATAGTGATTTTGTTTATAATTTTTTGGAATTGAAAATGACCAGTTATAGCTTGTAATTGTTCTTGTAATACAAAGACTCTGACATTTTTTATTTTTCAGAAGATATTAGACCACCGCTCTTCTTTATATCTGTTTTCTTTGTAATATCCGAGTAGATATTTTTAGTACTGAAGTTTTTTTGTCGATGTCCCATGGTACTAATTTTTCCATTGCTTGAAATTTTGCAATTTTCAGGATCATCGATCCAGACTCTCCAACATATTTAACAAAGGACAGACCTGAACTCAATTTGGATATGGATATAGCTGATCAAGTATCTAACCCAACTAATTCTGTGCGTAGAACTTCTCCATTTAGGGCCAAGTTAGATTGGATAGAGCCAACATTGCAGCTATGTAATCCAAGTATGTTGCAGGCCCATGAACCAGTATATGATGCTTTCCACTTGCTGCGGAATGAGCCTTCTGTTCAGGTTCGTTTTGCATGTCACAGTTAGTTTTTTATGGTTTAACTTAAACTTAATTTATTCATGGTTTAAATTCTTAATACAAGCTTTCATTGTTTTAATTCGTAGAGAATGGTCATATCACTGTCTTCTGATAAAGCTGTTTGGGATGCTGTGTTGAATAATGAAGTAGTTCAGGAGCTCAGAGAGTCGTTCAATCAAGGTTTGTGGTAAATCCAGAAAATAGGATGGTATTTCTTTCTTGTAATTGAGCTACTCCTTTAAATTGAGAGCTCATGTAAAATATGATCATAAATATCTTTTTTGTGCTTGAATGTAGTTATGACAATCCTTCGCTGTGATATTGTGTGGTGCCTTGTTGTGTATTATTGAGGGGAAGAATGCATATGTGTTACCTTCTAATGATTTTAACCACCATGAATCACAAATTTACACGCACCATTAGCTGTGTGAGATGTAACTGTAGTTTTTGATGGCTACTTTGAAATCATCAGGGTTTATCCACATATTAGATTATTATGCTGGGTTAAGAATCAATGACAAGTGAACAATGTTATGACCAGAGGTTTCTAAATGCACAGTTGGTTAGGTGAGAACTAAAGTTTGACTGTTGCTTTGGAGACATTAAGGTATACCTTCACATGAAAGTTAACTCATAATCTAGGGTACACCTGAACATTAACACACAATCACAACTACGCCTTACGACAAAATCTGGGTAGTTCAATAAAAGATTTATTTAATTTAGTAAAAAAAATTATTTAATCTTGATTTATATGATATAGTAAATCGGTAAGATTGTCTTGTTTTAAATCTTAGTGATTTAGTTCAGCCTGTTTCTCTCAGTGCTGCTTTACAGTGGTGTTTGTTTTATATGTAATATTAAGTATCTATATTATATCTATCAACAACCAAAATGACTGCATTTTGGTTTCTAGTAAATTTTGTTACAAGACATCTGCATTTGAGTGTGCCTTATTCTTTTATTTCTATCTGCTCAACTTGGCATGCGAGTTTAAAATTTTGATCGTCAAAGTATATTCGGATGCTTCAGAGTGTGGCATTTCATGTATTTATTTAGTTATTATTGACATTGACGTGATTCATGAAGCAGATAAATGTCCTTCGGAGAAATCAGATGACGATTCTGATATTTCAGAGACATCAACAGACTTCCTGAGTTGGATAATTGTCAACATGAAGGCAAAAGTCATGGAGCTTATTGATAAGATCACAAAGCTAGTAAATGAATTCTTTCATATCCAAGAAAGTGACAAGACAGCTGATAGAAAAGCAGATCCTTTCGAAGAAAAGCTAAGAGCCTCTTTTTTGCTTTCAGTCATGGTTATGCTAATTGTGGTCGTGGGCCGAGCAAGCAAGGCATGATAACAATTTGTCGACAAACCGGTGGTATTTCCTCCCATTAATTGTCCCTGGAGTATTGTCAAGTGTGTTGGAAACGTGTTTCTTGTACATTTAATTTAGGTCGTTTTGTGTAAGTACGTTTATGCTGTGTAGTTCTTTGAAGTTCATTTTCTTTCTCTACATCAAAGAAGATTAAACATTCATATTTATATTAGGAAGAAATGGAAAGTTTCGGACCAAATGATAGTGATTAATGAGATTAAAAAAATAAAAAGAATAAAGAAAAGTTGCGAATGCCCTTTATTAGACTTACAAAGTAGATCAACAGCTCGACTCCCGTGTGAGGTTAGAAGCTGCAGTAATACATACTGAAGAAGAAATCTAATGCCCTTAAGATACTGGTATATGGTGGAGCTGAGCAAGGGTTTAAACGGTGGCAAAATCATAGAATTACAACACGGGCCTCAAACTTGAAAGCACAAAAAATGTGCATCAGAAAGATCAAATTAGCCTCCTGCAGCAGAACAAGTCACCGTTAAATGATTACCATTTCCATGACATGAGAGTGCGCACTAGCTAAGAGTATGATAAGCCAGAAACTCAGCACAAGTATCAGAAGTACTACATAAGTTGATGGGAGTGAGGATTCAGCTATTTACAATAATTTCTGCTGGTAAATAAGAAAGAACAAGTTCTTAAACAACCGAGAATAATCTACATGTTAGAGCACCGGTACATCTAGCTACATTCTAAGATTGAAGGTATGCTTCTCATTTACATAATTGTCAGAAGCCTAATATGCACAAACGATTAGGTCAAATAAATCACAGCTCCAGTTGTGAATCAATATCTGGAGTTACAACTGCCCGCTTACTAAGTTCTCCAGATCACAACATTCTTTATCCGATGTGTTGATTGCAACAATGTCGTGAGCAAACATACAATTGGAACCAGGAGAAACCTGCAAGCTGTTTCATGCCTATAAGAGAAGCTTGTATATTTGATAACATTATGTTCATGCAATATAATTACAATTTTGACTCGTAGCATCTCCTCGGTCATTATGGTTGTGTGGGAAGCAGGAAATTGTTGGTTTAAATGTTCAGAGCATGGCAAAAGATATTAATTCACATTATAAAAAAAATATCTCTAAGCGTCAATGTCACTGCACCACTCTTGTAAACCAAGATTTTGCCCATGTATCCAGGTGGCAACTCCTCCAAACTGCATACTTTCTTAGAAAAGTTTGTCTGCATGGAAGTCGAGGATTGCCAACTCTCTCTTTTCCCCTTGCACAACCTGGAACCATTTAGAAATCTCCTTCCTCTTTTCCATGGCTGAGGTCACAGGAATCTCTTTATGACTTGTGCTGGCTTGAGACATGTTCAACCCCTGGTAATTTCAAGAAGCCAGATGCTTCCCTGCTGTCTGCTCCAGCTGGCCGCTCGCCACAGAGAAGGTTAGCAGGAAATTGAAGAAAGAGCATCTTTATTCCGTCACCTTCCTCCTAAACATTAATCAGAATTTAGTTTGCAAAAACAAACTCTAAGATCGATGTAAACAAAAATTCAAGACATGAATACTATCCAGCAGACCGAGTTCTGAAGCAGATATAGCACTTTCATCATACTCTGAAACTGTCTCGCAAAATTCTTCTCGATCAAGAACCTCTAAAGCCCAAGAAAGCATAGAATTAAGACATGAAGAACATTCCTCAACATTCCATAGAATCAAAAGACCAGCAAATTCATGGTGACAAATAGAACTCAGAATGCTATCATAAGATCACCCTGTGCAGCTTGTTAAGATCATTTTCAGGTACCAGGAGCAGAAATCATGTTATTTAATGCTTATTGTGAATATGTCATGAATATACTTTTCTTCCCCCGAAACTGCAGCATTCATCCGTCTCCTTTGTTGCTCTGCACTTTTTCATCACACTGAATGAGAAAACTACTTTTGTATTAAATAAGCTCTACTTTTTATCTCCCCATTAAGCGTTTTTACACCTGTGCTCCAAAGTATAAAGAGTTTCTGCGTTCAATACCCATGGGAGCAAACTCTTAAGAATCCTGATTGTCATGTTTGTCTTTTAGTCAGAAACAAACACAAAAATTTCCAAAATAAAATCTTCAAACATTGAAAGAAGATTACTGTTGCTTTTAACTTCCCTCTGACACAATTCATGATTCATAAAACAGCAGAACCACGGCAAAGACTTGAACAGACTTAAAGGTCAATAAGGAGAGACACTAGATAGCAATCCATAAGGCCTTCTGAAAGGAAGAGTAACAGAGTTGTAGCTGTGATGTTAATCCTGATATTCAATCAGAAGGTTTAATTAGCAATACGTTTTGTCTGTATGTATGAGACACCCAGTTTATTTCTAGCTAAAGACAAAACAGACTAACACTCTTTATTACCCAAGACTCTCTATATTCTCTTTTCTTCTGCTTGGATAAAGAATTAGCAGCATTTTCTGAACTTTCAGTCCTCCAATCAATTCCAGCAGTTGAAGGCAAAGAAAGGATATCCTGCCCAGTATCTGCAGCAGAATCTCTCAATCCTGTGCCATCACTTCTATCACCAGACCCTCTCTTAACTACGCCATCTGTCCTTAAAGAAGTTGACGATGCAACTTCATGAACAAATGCAACTTGAACAGAAGCTGAAAATTTGAACCCGAGCATGAGTTGATGACTAAGTAATATTCAAGAAAAAATAGTCATTAACAACCACTCCTGATGCAGACCAAAATTTATTTGCCTGTGCAAACTCAATATATGGAAAAGACATGGCACCTGTATTCACAAAATTTATCCAATCAAAATCCACACCAACTCAAATAATTGGGATGTGCAGTTATATTCTCTTTATTTATTTTAAACTTAAAAGAACTATACTAGCAATTTAAAAGCCTCCAACATCTAGGATGCTAAAAATTACCTATAACTAAACACGAACGTAGTTTTACAGTCATAAGCACCTGTCTTTTCAGGGTCATGCAGCACCTGTCCTTTAACATTACTAACGTACCAAAAACGCATCACCAATCTACCGAAAGGAGGAAGAGGCTATGGGGAGACAAGTGGTTGATAGCTGGTGACTTCAACGACATTGTCTCTAACCAAGAGAAGTGGGGGGGGGGGGGAAGGAAAGGTCAGAAGGCTCATTTGAAAATTTCAGAAACATGATACGAGACAATCAGCTATTAGACTTGGGATACATAGGTCTACCATGGACTTGGGCAAACAATTGGGGCGGAGAAAAGGAAATCAAAGAAAGATTGGATAGAAGCCTAAGCACAGCGGAGTGTTGCCAAAAGTTTCCTGAGGTCACATGCACACATGTGCAAGTGGAATCATCAGACCATTGCATGTTATTGATAGATACAAATCCAGAAAATGTGAGGAAAAAAAAGAGATTCCATTTTGACAAGAGGTGGCTGATGAGAGAAGGGATTGGAGAGGTGGTAGAGAAGGCATGGAGAACTCCTGTGGAAGGGTCCAGGATGTACAGAGTCGTAGAGAAGATCAGGAATGTGAAAAAAAGTCTGATTGGGTGGAATAAAGGAACGCATATAAATACAGGGCTCAGAATCAAAACACTTAAAAGACAGATACGAGAGTTCAAAGAGAATAAGGTGAAGAGTGGGACTGGAGAACTCAATGAGCTGAAAATGGATTTAGACAAGGCTTACAAAGAAGAAGAGAGGTACTGGGCACAAAAAGCACGCTGCAATTGGCTCCGAGAAGGGGATAAAAATACCAGATATTTCCATGCATCAGTCAATATCAGGAGGAGGAAAAATAAAATAGTTAAACTACAAGGGAAGGATGGCAAGTGGCTGTCTAAAAGGGAAGAGATAGGAGAAGAAATAGAGGATTTCTATAGGGAGTTGTTCACCTCTTCTTTCCCTCAGAATTTCGAGGAAGTCTTACAGTGTATTGATCCCAAAGTGACTACTGAGATGAACATGGAACTTATCAAGCCTTTTGAGGACCAAGAAATCAAAGATGCCTTCTTGTCTATGAATCCAAACAAAGCCCCAGGACCAGACGGTATAACTCCTATCTTTTTTACTAAATTCTGGCACGTGATTGGTCCTGACATTATAGATGCTGTTAAAAGCTTTTTCCATTCTGGACATCTTCTCAAGTCCATTAATGAAACCATTATATCCCTCATCCCCAAAGTTGATAATCCAATTAATTTAGGGCAGTATAGACCAATATCCCTGTGTAATGTTTTGTTTAAAGGGATCTCTAAACTATTAGTCAATAAGGCTAAAAATTGTTTTGAATCACTGCATTAGCAGTAGTCAAGCAGCTTTTGTTCCTGGGAGACAGATTCTTGACAATGTCATTCTTGCACATGAATGTCTCCATTTTTTCAAAAATAAAAGGAAAGGACTAACTGGCTTCATGACCCTAAAGCTTGACATGTCTAAAGCTTATGATAGAGTAGAGTGGTCTTATATTAGGGCAATTATGGGGAAGATGGGTTTTTGTCATAGATGGATTCATTGGGTTATGGAAACAGTTTCTTCTGTGTCTTATGCTTTTAATATTAATGGGGAAAAAACAGGTTTTGTGAGGCCTCATAGGGGAATTAGACAAGGTGATCCCTTAAGTCCATATCTTTTTTTGCTCTGTGCTGAAGGTTTTAGCAGTTTAATTAGCAAAGCTGTGGTCGAAGGGAGATTGGGTAACCTGAAACTAAGTAGAAGAGGGCCATCTTTATCTCATCTTTTTTTTGCAGATGACACCCTCATTTTCTGTAAAGCTTCGCTGCAGGATGCCAAGGAATTAAGAAGAATTTTGATGATCTACCAACAAGCCTCTGGTCAGCAAATCAACATGGACAAATCCTCCATTTTGTTTAGCAAGAATGTGGAAGAGGAGCAGGCAAGTCGCATCTGTTCAGAACTGGAGGGAGTAAAAAAAGTGACTCAAGGAAAATATTTAGGTCTTCCAATGGTCATTACTAAATCAAAAGAGCAAGTCTTTAGTTATGTAAGGGAAAGGGTTAAAGGCAAGCTACAAAGCTGGAAAGGAAAAATTTTGAGCCCAGCTGGAAAGGAGGTACTTCTCAAAGCTGTAGTACAAGCTCTTCCAACTTATGTTATGTCTTGTTTCAGATTGTCAAAGAAGTTATGTAAGGGAATTAGCAGCATCATGGCCAAATTTTGGTGGGAAGACACGGATGGAGAAAAGAAGATACATTGGTTAAAATGGAACAGGCTGACAGATGATAAGAACCAAGGAGGACTTGCATTCAAAGACTTGCAGTGCTTTAATTCAGCTCTACTTGCTAAGCAAATTTGGAGATTCTTAACCAATCCAAATTTGCTAGTGAGTAAAGTATTAAAAGCCAAATATTTTGAAAAAGTCAGCATTTTGGAGGCAAGTTCACCTAAAACTTCTTCTTGGTTTTGGCAAAGTATCATGTCGACAAAAAGGTTACTTTTGAATGGTCTACTGAAGAGGATTGGAAACGGAAGATCGACCAACATCTGGACTGATAGATGGATCCCTTTTTCTAAGGATGGTAAATTGAAGTCGTCTAAACCACCAAACTGCCTCATTGAGACAGTAGATGACTTAATTCAGGAAAAATGCTGGAACCATCAGTTGCTTGCACAAGTTTTCGAAAAAGAAGATATTGAAAATATCATCAGGATTCCAATTAGCATCGTAGGGAAGCAAGACAAGTGGGTTTGGAGAGCTACAAATCATGGCTCATACACGGTCCAATCAGGATACCAGATAGCTAAGGAATTGCAGCAAATGGACAGCAATCAGCACCAGGGAGAGGAAACAAGTTCGGAGAAGCATAAAGGAAAAGTTTGGAAGTCTGTGTGGAATATGAACATCAAACATAAAATCAAACATTTCCTTTGGAAATGCTTAAATAATGTGCTGGCTACAAAAACGGTACTAAAGCAGAGGGTGAAAGAAGGAGATCCAACATGTCAGCTTTGTGGAGAAGAGGAGGAAACAGTAGAACATGTTTTACTGACATGCAAACATGCAAAAGAGATTTGGGAAATAGCTCCAATTCAATGGGATGGGCTCTACGACTTCAGATACAACTTCTGGAGTTGGTGGGAACAGGTGCTTGGAGCCAAGAAAAGACCACAAGGACAGGACCACATTGAGCTAACAACTTACATTCTGTGGCAAATTTGGAAGGATAGAAATCACAGAATTTTCCAGCAGAGTGGGAGAGATGGAAGAGAGGTGGTTCAGAAAGCTTTAAATGAGTGGAATGAATATGAGAGGGACAACCAAAAGGAAGGGGAAGGGGAAGGAGGGAGAATGCAGTTACATACAGGGAATCAGGAAGACCACCAAACAACTGATGGTTGGGAAGGTATGAAAATATCGACTGGGATTGAAGTCAACAAAATTCAAAGAAGGATTGGTTATAGCATTCTGGTTAGAGACCAAAGGGACAAGCTGATTTTGGTATGGGCTGCTGCAGAACAGAGGGAGGCTGATTGGCTAATGGAAGAGGCTAATGTAACAAAGCTGGCTTTGATGTTAGCAAAAGAAAGAGGATGGGAGAATATTCAGATTCAGGGAAGCTGTGCAAAGTTGATAACGATGCTGAATAACAAAAATGCTGATGACGTCAAAGCTGCAACAACAATTGAAAATGTTCTGTGTCTAAGTCTTTTGTTTAAGGATTGTAAATTTATAAATATTAGTAGCAGTTGTAATGCAATTGCTATGAGAATAGCAAAGTTTGCTTCAAAACTCAGAAAAGCTGTCGTGTGGGAAGGAGTCTTTCCACAGTGGATTAATGAAATTCCACAAACTGAATCGGGGTATTCATCCTATTTGTAACTAGTTTACAGCAATACAAGGAACTACTGTTGACTTTTTGACAAAAAAAAAAAAATCTACCGAAAGAATAATTGTGCTTCAAACAACCTTTAATACTCCCAAGTGGTTCTGGAAAAAAAGGACAGAAAATAATATACCATGTGGTAATTGCGTCTCTAATTGATAGGGATTGTAGCTCTAAAGGGGAAAAAAAGAAAAAAGAAAAAAAAGAAGAAAAATCGGAATTTTTTTTTTGAGGAAAAAAAATCAGAAAATGTTGATGGGGATGGTTTGACCCATGAGTTTTTGGTACCGCCAACTTCTTTCGTTGCTCCACGACTTCTCACAGTCACAGGCTGCTATATTGAGAGAGACCAATTTCTACTTTCCTACCTAATTATCATCTACCATCTTTGCAAATTCACACACACAAACACAAACACGCACCACATCAGTGGAGAGATGGTGAACTTGTGGTGGGAATCCTGGGTCGAAGAGGCACTCTCAAAGCTCCAGTCTTTAAAGTTGCTGCGGTCTCTGAGACCCATTCATCTTATCCGAAACCAATTCGACCCAACTGAACCAGATGAGTTGGAGTTTTACGATGGATTGCGGCAATGGGACAGAGCCTCTGTCGAAGTTCAAATCTCAGAACCCACATTCCAAAAATGGCTGCAAGACATCCCCAGTTCAGGTACAACAATTCTTTTCCGCCATCCCTTTCCGTTCCAAAAATTTATGGGAACGTTAATTTCTTGAAAACCCACATTTTGTTTAAATTTCATGAAAACCCACATTTTGTTTAAAAAAAAAAAGTTCACTTTTTTATGTATGCTTGTGGCTGTAAATTCACATTCTATTAAGTCGAAAAAAGGGAATGCGTAGAGAGACTATTGCTAAAGCTTAAGGATTCATTGCATTTGGATTGTTGTGGAATTTTATGTTTATTTTATTTGTACGATAGGAGATGATTTTGTAATTGGCGATGGTGAGGCTGATTGCAGAGCAGAGGCATGTGGTGGAAAGTTCAAGAAATTATTGATCTTCTCTGGGAATGATTACTTGGGCTTGAGTTCACATCCAACTGTTATCAAGGCTGCTGTGAAGGTAGTCTTTTCTTTTTAATATATTCTCTAATTTTGAATTTTATTGAATGGAGACTTTTTGTTAAATATTATTGATAATTGTTGGTTCCGGAAAATTTAGGCAGCTCAAGACCATGGAATGGGACCTAGGGGTTCTGCATTAATATGTGGGTACACAAATTACCACAGATTGCTGGAGTCATCATTGGCAGACTTAAAGAAGAAGGAGGTATAGCGTGTTTCAAATGCTTCATCCAACACCCCTAATGGGCATTGTGCTGTGACATTTATGTTTTTGTTGGGAACCTCTTAATTAATCTTTTCATTTACTTATAACTTCACATCTTGGGAAGAACTTTCTTGATCGAAGCAGTTACTTTTCTATTAAAGACACGCATGGTGTACAACACTTACAGTTATTTGTAGAGTGGGTATAAGGACCATTAAATAGCATGCATCTGTTAGAACAAAAGCATTTGATTTCTGTTCCATGAACTTTTTCAGAATGAGGCTGGGGGAGGAGAGTTATTGGTGGGAGTATTGACGATCGAGCCTCTAGATTGTTTAATTGCTTGTCAAGCTGTTTTTTTATATTACAACTATTTAGTAAAACTCGTTTGGAATCTACTCTACTGGGCATTGAATTGACAATTTAGTACTGAAACTTTGAATAGATATTATGCTATTAACTTTTATGAAGACATCTTTGTGCATTGAGTGCAGTTGCAAATTTTTGTGCTTTATGAGTTCAAACCCTTGTGGGCTACATTAATTAATTAATAGATGAATTTGAATCTGGTGATAGCAAAAGCGGTTCTCACAATCTATTCAACTATTTGGTAATAAAGAGCAAACAGCTTAAATTGTTGTCTTCCATATTTATTACATCAGTCACTTTATTATAGGATTTGATTCCTTTAGAGGGAAGTATCCATCACATAAATAATCTGTGGGGTATAAATTTCTAATTCGTGCACTGTGGTTAGTAGATGATTAAAGTATGTTACCATGTATATTCTTGATCATAGAAAGAAATTGATACAGCTGAATTTAAACTGATGAAAATTTTGCTCTAATGTTACATATTAGGATTGCCTTCTTTGTCCCACAGGCTTTTCAGCCAACATGGCATTTATAACAGCAGTGGGAAGTGTTGGTTTGCTCCTGACTAAAGGGAGGAAACCTACAAATGATGAAAGAATTGCCATATTTTCTGATGCCTTGAACCATGCATCAATAATTGATGGTATCCACCTTGCTGAGAAACAAGGGAATGTAGTTACTTTTGTCTATCAACATTGTGATATGTTGCACCTTGATGCTTTACTGTAAGTTCATGTTTTATTTTGTTATTTGTAGCCCCTACGATCTCATTTTATTTTCTTATATATTTCCATCTCACAACAATAACTTTGTGTTTAACAGATCAAGTTGCACAATGAAGAAGAAAGTTGTTGTTACCGACAGGTTAGCCAATCACTTGGTTGTGGTTATTTATACTGTTTGGCGTTCATCTTGTATCTCAGAAGAATCACTGCAGAAATATTTGAAAAATTCGTTTTGCTTCAAGAATGCAACTTCATAACGTCAATTGGTTTTGATATCTGTTTATTTACCAATGTGAGTAGGCCATCAGAGGGAAAATGTAAATGTTTGATAGTAAATCAAATGAAATACTGATTCATGCTTCTAATCACCCAGATCTGTGGTCAAAGGATTAACCTTCTGCAAGGCACTAAAGTGCTTCCAGTTGTTTCTTTGATGGAAGTCCTTAACCACTGCACTTTGTAGGATAATGGAAATAAAATTTATTTTACAGGTGTTTACACGTATTGATTATTTCTTTTTCTTTATTTTCAGACCAGAAGACGAAATTGTGGATCAAATTGAGATTTACATATCCTAATATCTTATCATTCAAATTCTAACATCAGAAAGTTAAAGATAATTAGTGCTCCAGATTTTGGATAGAAATTCCATAAAATTTACTAAGTTTATACCTAGGAAGACAGGTGTTTAGTGTAATTAGTTTTCTTGAATGCATGAAAGAAAAATTGAGTCCTGTAGTTATTTACTGCTGAAGCTTCAAAAAGCTGTTACGGGAATTTTTTGTTATGGTGTCAAATAAGAGAATGGAAGAATAAGCAGGCATTTGTTGCTTATTATTAGTAGCTAGCATTATTAAGTCTCTGGTGAATACTTATTATACTCATATGAAGGACTGAACATGCTGTGGGGTGACCCAACTCTTGAACTTGTGCATTGTAGTGTGAAAATTTACACTCACTCTTGGTTGGGATAGAGTCCGTGCATGAAGCAAAATTATTCGCCCAAAGAATTGACGTTTATTCTCATTTTTAAGTCATAAAGGATCACGAGTATGTCCTTAACTGGATAAATCATTGGCATGTAATAGTTTCTCTAAATGGTTGAATTTTTTTACATTTGAACTTTTCATAAATTTTGAGCTAGTTATTCTTGTTTGAAGTGAATTTCCAATTTCCTGCTTAGAAAAACCTGTTTCTTTACAAATCATACTAGGAATTAAAGCCAGAGGTATTCAATCTGAGACACATTTATTGTTGTATCAGTTTTGAATTTGTCTAATAGACGATTGCCTTATCCTCCAAATAAGGTCAATGCTTCCCTTTGCTTAAGTCTGTAGGCTTGGAGATGTATATTGACTTCAGACATGGTTGTCACACAATCTGCTGTGACCTCTTCTACCATTCGCAAAGTTTGTTATTCTCTGGATAATAGTGTTGATGGGTGATTACTAATTCTTTCCAAAATTCTATGTACTCTTGTGGTCATGCTCCAATCTCATCTCTTAGCCTGCTTGCTAGTTACAAATGAAAAAATAAATAAATAAATAAAGAACAGGTAAAATAAAAGAATAAGAAATTCTTTATATATACTTGGTTATGTTTTCTTTGCCAGCTTGTTTAGCATGGATGGAGATTTTGCACCAATGATGGAGCTTGTGAAGCTACGCAGGAAGCACGGATTCTTGTTGGCAATTGATGATGTGAGTATTCTAAAACTTGACACCTTATCCAGAATTTGAGAAGTTGCTTGCAACATGCCTAGTCTGTGCAGTTATTTGGTCCATCTGTGGATATGTTGGAATTTCTCCTAACTCTGTTGACTGCATTTTTTAATTGTAGAGTTCCTATGGAGTATTTATTAGATGTGCTGAACCCAAATTGATTTAATTTTTTTATTTGTTCTTTATCCAGGCTCATGCAACTTTGGTTTGTGGCAAAACTGGTGGGGGTGCGGCTGAGAAGTTCAAGTGTGAAAATGATATTGATATTTGCATAGGCACCCTGAGTAAGGCTTCTGGTTGCCATGGTGGATTTATAGCATGCAGGTAATTCTGTGAAGATCGCTGTTGCTAATCACCTGGTTGAAAGATAGTGGGGTTGGGGGGTGGGTTGAGGAGGAGATAGATTAGGCATGAGTTTTCTTTAGATACTCTCTTGACAAATTAAGTAGTCTGTGCTGGTTTTACAAAAGTTGATTGTGGTTACAATTTTTAATTTACTCTCTCCTGTTGTGGCAGTACAAGTTGATTTATTTAGTAATCTATCTTACTTGCCTCATATGCTTTTAATTTTAAAAATTTTTGTTCAGTTTTTAATTTCTTATTTGATCTGAAACTTTTTATTGTTTAACAAAAGGAAGATTTTTTTCCTTTCCATTTTGTTGAGGTGATTTTGTTAGACTAAATATCCGGGGGCAAAATAAATTTACTGAAGGGATTCTGGATAGGATGCTTCCAAGGACAACAGAGAAATCCATTATCAGACATACAATATATGAATTTAACCACTGTTTGGCTATATCATTGTTACATTTAACATTTAACATACCAACAGTTCACTTTTAATGGCAAATGAACAGCAAGAGATGGAAACAACTGATACAGTCGAGGGGTCGGTCTTTCATATTTTCAACTTCTACACCAGTGCCAGTTGCTGCAGCTGCACGTGGTAAGCTTTGGTTCATAATATTGGAATGAGTGAGCAATCCATTCTTGTATATATTAGTATTTTCATTTAAAACAAACTTGTATTTTACCGCAGGTGGCATGAATTTCTGAAGAATTGGGGTTGTTAATATTTTGTAAATAAATCTTAGGTTGTATCATGGCTTACATAATGAGCATGATGGGGGGAAGTTGAATCCAATTCTAAATGCTGATGTAACCTAGTTAGCACACCAATGAGAATCCTGGTGCATTATATTGCTTAGATGAAGTTACATGTCAACTTTGCATGACTGATTCATTTATTTCATGTGAAAATTATGTGAAAAAGAGTGATTATATTGTTAACTGAGAAAGGCTACAGATTAGTTCAAAGTTTTTTTCATGTTTGTGTTAGCTTCTATATTGAATGTAACTTACTTCCTGTGTAGCCGCTATTCATGTGGCAAAAAAGGAGACATGGCGTAGAAAGGCCATTTGGAATCGGGTACTAGATTTCCGTGCCATGACAGGAATCCCAATTACCAGTCCCATTATTTCCCTTATTGTAGGGAGTGAAGAGAAGGCCCTGGAAGCTAGCCGGTAAATGCTAATCCTTCCATCTCTTTACTTGTGTGTCTGTGTATCATTGTTGTCTTGCTCCTGACCTTGTTAATCGTGATGAAACAGGCATCTTCTAAAGTCAGGTTTCCATGTAACTGCTATAAGGCCCCCAACAGTGCCTTCAAATTCATGCAGGTTTGTACTACTATGAATCTTGGTGATGATGCAAACTTCTATCCCGTCCATAGGCTGTTGTATGAACTACGTAGTGTGCATTACTTGGTCATTGTTTGTGCAAGGCTTTTCTTCTTGGCACAGTATTTGGTGAAATCGGAAAAATTCGTTCTCATTAGTTTATGCATAAAATGTCCTGGATGCAGATAAATTCTTTATATAAAATCATTAATTTAGCAAGTTTGATTCATATTTATGCATTCTGATCATATTGACTTTGCCATCTCTAGGTTAAGGATAGCTTTGAGTGCTGTGCACACGCAGGATGATTTGAGAAAGCTTATAACTGCATTGTCTAAATGCATCAATTTTCAGGAGATAGGATTTTATTGCACAAATTACCCTTCAAAACTGTGATCCCAGATACTATTCCTTTATATCTATCTATCTATCTATCTATTCTCTCTTTAAAAGTATGATGAGTCTTGATTGTTTGGAGTCTTTGCACCTTATAGTGTTAGTTTTCAAATATGCCTAACATACCCTCATGTGCTATTTAATCATATTAATTGTGTTCTAATTGTAGTAGAGTTACAAACTCTTTACATTCCTTTGTGAATTTCATTGAATTTAATTTTTGTTGTTAATTAAAATAAAATAATTTCTCATACAAAAACCCTTTACCTACCCTTCAATTCAATCCTCAAGAGAGCAATAATACCAATAAACTTTAACATTTGTTCATAATTTAGTTTTGACTTATTAAAAACCAAAGGATGATGATTCGTAAAAATGTCACTGCAAATTCTAAGAAAACGAGCAAAGTACTAAATTTTACTAAATTAAGTTAATAAAATATAACATAGTTTTAAATTTTATTAAATGATTACAGTATTATGTTTAACAAATAAGTTGTTTTAAAAAATAATATATTGAAATTTGGGTTATGAATAAGCACTCTACTAGCAAGTTCCTTTTTGTCCTTTTTTTTATTATATCTATGTCAAGCTAAATTTTTGGTGATTGATGAAATAATTCAAAAAATAATACGTTAAAATCTGGGTTGTAAATAAGCACTCCGCTAGCAAGTTTCTTTTCATATTTTTTTTAATCCATGCCAAGCTAGAGTTTGGTGATTGATGAAATAATTCAAAAAATTGTATATATAGTTCAAAGTTCAAACAACAAATTACATACCTATCTAAATGGTTCACAAGTATTTGACTTTAACAATCTATGAAGGATGAAAAAATGTTAGGTATATGTTTTTAATGTAAAACTTAAAATAGATAGAGCACTCATAACAAAAAGATAGTACAAGATGCAGGATTTTACAAAATGAAAATGAGAAATAATTCAAAGAGTACTATTAACGTTGACTCATAATTTTATTTGTGAAAGAACCCCTTTTGTTTCATTTTTTGAACAAAACTTCCTCAATTAGACAAGGATTTAAAAAATATAAAAATAAATAACAAACATTTGTAAAGTCAATTTCATAAATGAATACAATAGGATACTAAATGATAAACTTGTACAAAAATGGACTTTTCCATATCAATGATATAAAACAAGTTTACTTGATTGAAATGGATCTTTTTTTTACATAAAAAAATGATAGTTTGCATCATTTAGAAGGCAACTAAGTTAATTTTGTGAAATTCTTTTTAAGTTTTTTTACAACCATGTTAAAAATCTAATGCGCAAATGATTATAATTGAAATTCACTAATCTAAAAACGCTAATTGAATAAAGAACCTGAATACTAAATGGAATAAATAGTATTCTATTTAAACCATATAGTTAAATAAATAATTGTTTTTGGAATCTAATGTTACACATATTAAACAAAGTTTCTTTCACCAAATCAATAATTACTATTAAGATGTATTAGATTTCAAGTATCCATTTGAGTTGAGATATTCATAATAAATTATAAAGTAAATAGATTTTAAGTTTAATCATTAATATTTGTAAAGAAAGAACTTCAAAATATTTTTAACAACATCATTTCATAAATAAAAAAATTTGAATATAAATTTTTAAGTAGAATGATACTTGAACATAAAATAGATTTGATAAAATACCTTAGTGTCAGTGTTATCATAATGCCAATTATATATTATCTGCAAAGCTTTAAATAAAAATTTGAAAAGTTTTTGGTTATGACTTCTAATTCAAACCATATATTTCAACAACAATTGTTTTAAGAAAATAATAATAGACAATCAATTTAACATGGTATTCATAAAATTATATAAAGTTAGTATCCAAGAAGTATTATATTTTAAAATAACTTTACATTTCAATTATTTCAATTTAAAACTTGCACCTTCCAAACGGCTATGTATGCGCATTTAAATAACTATAAACATGTTTAGAAAAAGAATATTTGTCCCTTTTTTTACTATATACAAATTAATTAAATAAAAAATGTGACTTCATGCAATGTTAGAGAAAGAGTTGTTAATTAAATATTATATCCTACTTAACTTCTTTTTATCTTTTATTTTTTAGACTATTGCTGCAATAAAATTTAAATCGAGAAAAGAATGTGACTCTGTCCAATGTACCTATGATAATCAAGAGTTATGAATTTTATTAAGTAAACTCTCCTAAAGTGTATCTTTTGTATAGTTTTTGAAATTTATCCTTTTTTATTATTAATAAAAAATTCAGTTGAACAAAGATGTGACTTATTTAATATAAGACTTATTTAATATAGTAGGAAGAATTTTGAGTTCAATCAAATATATTATTTCCTAAAATAAGTTCTCTGTACCTTTTGTTATTCAACTATTCATGTTGTAGAATTAAATAGAAAAAAATCTAATCTAGAGTAATAGAAAGAATTATTTTATAATTAAAAATATCTCATAAAATATATTCTTCGTGAAGTTGGGAAGTAACTTACTTTGTGCACCCAAACACATTCAAATAGCATCATCTCACATATTTTGAATTGTTTTAGGAAGTGAAATGTTTACTGTTTTAAAAGAATGTATAATTCATTTTTTTTGGTGGTCCAAGAGAATGGGAATTCTTTAATTTAGGAATATTATGAAGTTCTCTTAATGTATCGAAATGCATGTATATACACTATTGAAAAAGCCTTTTAAAACCACTTAAAAATGAAGCATTCATATAATCATTGTATAGAATTTAAGAATTGTTCTTGAATTTTTTGCAAAAAATACTTCCTAATTTTTCTCTGAGTGGTATAATTTTGAATTGATGGATTAAACATTTTATTATTTTCTGGACTCTAAGTTTTTCAATATTTTTTTGGGCATACTCTTCAAAATAAAAATAAAATTCCCATACACTTATGATTCATCTCATGTATTATTATATTATTAAAAATATTTAATAATAATATCGTCAAAACACATATCAGGGATTTTGAAGAGGATGTAGAAGTTAATCTATTAATTTTCAATTTGTTCACTTTATTTCCAATACATTTCTTTATAAAATAATTAAATTTCTCATAACCAGAAAATAAAAAAAAATAAAAAAACAAGTCATCATATTCACGTGCAATGCACGTACTTTATTACTAGTGTGGTTAAATGTGTCAATATTCAGGTTTAATTTATTCTTCCTTGCATGACCAGATAGGCTTTGGTATTTTTTTTTTTTTGGTCAAGATAGGCTTTGGTATTTTAGTTGGATATGAGCCCTACAAACAATTGAATTTGTTAAATAGTATGATTCTGCTCTGCTCTTTATTTAATTTTTTGAGCTTTTCACGGAAGACTGAAGCAGATAGCGTGAATAAGTATAAACATGGATGAGATGCCGTGTATTGTACAAGCCCTTTCTTCCTCAGTTTTTTAATACAGTATTTCATTTGTTTCTTCTACAAACTTGTAACTTGCTGTTTAAGTCCATAAATAGTAATTGCTGTGACCATGGGCTTTGCTTGATGCATTGCCCACATGAACGAAAAAGGAATAAAAAAATGGGAACGTTGATAATCAAATTTTCGTTCCTTTTCAGGACAAGAACGCAGGCTCTTTAATCAATAGGCCGTAAACAATTTTTTTTATGCACACCAAGCCTCTAATGCCTGTGAAACAGTAAAAGTGGGAAAAGACAAAAAATTAAATAACGAAGCAAATGACTTGAGATATATTGTAAAACAAAATTTCCCAAATCTCCTTGTAAAACAAGTAATTGTAAATTCTTTTTTTTTTCATGTATTTTATTTTACGACACATCTAGTTGGAAGTAAAAGGACGAATATAACCTGATCGAAGAAGACAAAAGTTTCACGTTATAAAAGAGGAGGAAAAAAAAATTTACCTACACTTGTAAAGAGAAAAAAAAAAAAGTAGTAATAATACACATAATTAACTGAACCAGAGCAACATACAGTAAAACTCGTATTGTTGCCCAGCGTGTTCCCGTTCCGTGAAAAGATAGTAAGAGCCAACTGTCATAGTTTCGTGCACAATTGAAACATCAAAAACTCAGTTCTCGGGCCCTAAAACAACAAAATTATCTTCAACCTTTCTCAATAACCCAAAGCCAAAGAAACAAAATCAGATACAAAAGAGAAATTTGGATTATCCAATGCAGTTCAACCCTGGCTGGACTCGTCAGAGGCAGATTTTGCAGTTACCAGAGCTAGCCAATTCCCCATTACCTCTTCGGGGGACAAGCATGAGGCTGAGGATGAGCAGCATTTATTTAGCTGATTTTGGACATGTCCCCTTGCTTCTCTTGCCCCACTAATGCCCGTGCTAGCCCCACCAGTCATGCCCTCCCAAGGTCTACTAGACTTCCTTTTTGCTTCGCCAGGCAGCGACTGCAAGATGTATTAATCGCAAATTAATTAGTACCTTGTTGACCAACAAATAAATTAACCAATTTCACAACATGCTTGCTGACTTGCTGTCAAAACAAGTGGGATCATACACACAATTATTGCACTCACCGGAGGCACCACAGTAGTTCTAGCGACAGTGTGTTGTGAAGATGATGACTTGCCAGAAAAACCTTCAACAACAGGATTACAAGGAATATCATTTAGGCTGATGGGATTTGCTTTCTTGTTTGCAGTGGTGGTGGTGGTGGTGGTTGTGCTCGTGGTGGAGTAGCTGTGACCCCCATTCTCATTAGACAATGTGGAGACTGTGACTGTAATAGCACGCCTTTCTGCTAAGGGCTTCACTGGAGAAGCTGGTCGGTTGTAGGTGTTGGTACTGGTAGTGGTGTTAGGATGGTGGTAAGGGAGCTGAGGGGAAGCCAAGGCACGAGAGGAAGAGACTGAGGGTGGAGTTGGGACCACAGAGAGATCCTCTACCTGGACTACAACCTGAGGCTGAGGGCACACCATATTGCTAGTAGTGCTGGTGTTGTTGCGGGCCAGGCTTGGCCAAAGGAAAGTCCCCTGGGGCTTGCAGATCCTGAACCCACTCTCCAGCCTTTCAATCTTTGCTGCCTTTATCTCTGCTGTTGCTGCTGCAGCTGTGCTCGTCTTTTTTGCTTTTGCTGATCCCTCCTGCCTTTCATTTATTATTTCTTGTACATCTTGCTCTTTCTTTCTTTGCTCCAATTCTACAATCTCTTTTCCATCACCAGACTCCGTTGACACAATTAATGCAGAGTCGCACCGTGTTTCCCCTTCAGATTCCGCCATTAGCCTCTTTATCTCTTCCTGGATTCATATATCCAGTATGATCAGCATCATCATCATCAAAGTCATCACATGCAAATAACATACTATATATGCCTATCCATGATTGGTAACTTGTAATAAGTTACTAATTAAGAAGTAAACACTAGTATTACTAGTAATTTTTATTTTATTGTCTGACACTAATTTTCCTTTTTGGTAATGAGGATTTGGATGATAATATTATTTTTTTTTTCTGTTTTTGACTGTATGCATTATAATGTCCACTAGAAGAGACAGTGGAAATGCTATTCACTATTATAGTATGGTCAATGGAAGGAAAGCTTACGAAGAATTGGACTACCAATTAATTAGAAAATCAGCAACAGCATGCAAATAATTCATTCAATCAAACAAAAGGCAAAGTCATCATCTTTAAATGAATCAACAATTTTCAATTACCTCTATCCCTTTCACAAATTCTTGTATGACCATCAGGTGTTCCTTGTACTTTTCCTGCCACAAGAAATTGATACGGTAATATGCTTAATCAGAGGTTTCTACAAATTGAGCTAGGCTTTCAATAAACACCAATAATCTTTTGTAATTATTTAGGTACCAATGGAACAGGTGCCTTGGCAAGATCAGACTTTGAAGAAACCAACAAATTGGCAAGATGATCCAAATTTTCAGTGATGCCCCCATCATTTGATGAAACCTGAATAGCTTGATTTTCCTCTTGATTGGAGACATGCTTTTCAATCTCCCTATACATGGAGGCAGACAAAAGAAATCGAGTAGAAACACACACGTAATAGAAGCCCGGTATGCAAAACCTATTAGTTTCTTACATAAAACATGTATGCAAGAAAAGGATTCTGCTTCACCTTCTTAGTTTCCCAAGTTCTTCCTCCAACTGCGTCCTTGGCACCAGCTCTAGCACATTTCTGTAAATACATCAATGTAAATTAGCGAAAGTTTAAACATAGAAAGCCAACAAAAGGTTAAAAAAAAAAAAAAAAGACCTTAATTATCAGTTTGTCTAAATTAGTACACAGTCTATTAGTTTGACCTTTGAAGATTGAAATATTCTTCTTTTAATAGCCTCAACTCCTTAGCACAGATAGGATCCTGAGTAAGGCAGTCACCAGGCCTCCATCCAGGTGGTGGAATCCAATGGGGATCATTCACACCAGCCTCCCTCCTAATGTTGACAAGATCAGCACTTTCTAACCAGTACTCTATTGCCCCATCTGCATTATGCCGCCTCTGAAACCGTACTTCTCCACCTGGTGCAAGCTTACCAGCCACGTGCTTTAGGAGATGATCCAACAGCCCAGTGTCCCCAATCATCTTCCTTGCTTCCGCCCTTAGGTTAGGCCTGATAATCGGGTTGCCTGCTCTTGCCCCCTTAGCTTTCATCACCTCCAAAAGGTTCTTAGTTGCAACCTGATACCTTAAACAAAGACACGCAAGGAACAGTTTATTGCTGCAAAAACTACTTAAGAATTAAATAACATGCAGATTATCTTCGGTGAGGACAAAAATATGCAATAATTTTTCTTGATTCTTACCTCTCAGAAGACCATCTTTCTATTGGGTTTTCCATCACTAATAGCTCCCTGCATTTGTTTCTGGCCCTCTTGACATCACTCTTCTTTTGCTTGTTCTTCTCCTTTTTCTCATGTTTAACTTTCTTTGCTTTTTTTCTAACAGTTCTATGTCTCAGCTTGTACCGTTTTCTCTTAAGGTTTCTATTCATCTCTTGGGTCTCCTCTTCTGCTTCAGTTTCTTCATTCGCAATATCCACCCCCCTTTTGTCCTCTTTTCTTTCATCATCTTCATCATCCTCACCTTTCTCTTCATCTTTTTCATCATCCTTCATCGTCACCACCATCACCTTCTTCTTCTTCTTCTGGTTTTCCAAAGGCTGCAATTTGTCTCTTACTTATCCCTTCGATAAAGCCTGAAGAAGACTGAACATTGCCGTTTATGTTCTCTTTGTGCCCTTCCAGATACTTGACTTGTCTTCGGATACCCCAGCGAACCATTCCCGTGCCCTTCAGCTCCGTCAAACAGTTGCCCATCCTCGAACAATTGTCCCCTTCAGACACATCAACTGCGGCAGCATTCAACAACCAGAACCCCTCCAAATGCTTATTCGCAGCAAACTCTTGAGAAGGGACCTGCCGGAGGAGCACTTTGGCAGCAAGTGCAGTTCCCATCACAAACTTCTCATCTAAGGCTGGGTACATCTCTCTTATGCTGTTGCTAAAATAGTTTTTAAGAGCCATCATGCTCGGAAATCTCACTGCTACATTCAGCTCTGTTTTCTCACTGACCTGAAAAAAAAAACAAAAAAGAATAATTGAATAAGAACCATGCATACGTCAGAAAATTAAGAACAACCTGTTTATTGATAGATGTAGAGAGGTTCTGAGTAAGATAGCTACCATGGCAACTCTGATAGACCTGAGTTGAACAGGAGCTCGAGGAGGTAAATGAATGTGATCAATCTCATACACAGAACCCACTTCCACTTCAACATTGTTGAACAGGAAATCTACACATGAAACTTCGTGATCCAGATTTGCTGGGTACCAAGACAACAAGCTATCAGAAGACATTTTTTAACTGTTATTGTAGCTCTTTTGAACCTTATGCTTAGTCTCATAAAAAAATCACAGGAATGAATTTGAATAAGAAATACTATATCTAAATACTGATTGAGAGTTCATATTACAGATAAGGACACAATTGGAAAAAGAAAACAAAAGGACACGGAGTATTGTAGTATGAGAATAGTACCACCATTGAGCTGGAATGGGCATTGGTCGGACACCGGAAGTGGAGTTGAAGTCTGTACGCCGTCTTTGCTGGTCTGATCCTGCACTTTTGAGCAGCTGATCCATTTCCTTAAAAAGCTAAACCAATCTTCAGATTCAGAACAGGCACAACACTTAATCTCGTTGTCTCTCTGACTACAATTTGATCGCGAAACACACACACGCACTAAAGATCTCTACGTTGTTAGAGACAGCAAGAATATACAACCACCCCAGCTAAATAAACAAGACAGTATATGCTATTTATTATTAATTACTACCACTAGAATTTCACTGTCTACCACTACATTCATGCGGTTTGAGGGTTCACAATCATGTGCAAAGATTTGATTTTTAATGTGTGTTTTGTGTGTTATGTTTCTGATTGATTAACCAAGCAAGGCTTGCACACGCACGCCCCCTAGACTGAAAGCTACTTCTTCTAGCTACCTTCATAGTTACTACACACTAAAAAAAAAGAAATAAGCCTTTTTTAGGCGCGTGAGGAGTACTACTCCTCTTACATCACCAACTTTTTTAAAGCGCGTGTGCTTGTGAAGCAAGAAAAACAAATAATAATAAAAAAAATAAAGGATCATGATCAGCAACAGGCAGAAACTGTGAGGTTCTGCATGGGAGATTTTCCGTTTTTAGGGAGAGAAAGAGAGGAGAGCGAATAAATGAAACATCTTACCATAATGTCGACTTTTTTGGACATTCTGAATCTCCTTCTTTGATAGGTTTCCATAAACGCGTTTAATCTATAAATCAATGTACAAAAAGTTGAATTTTTAATAGGAAATATTAACCCAAAAACCAAAAAAAAGGAAAGTATAGTTCAACAGAGATAGAAATGGGTCGAGTAAAAGAGCAGAAAGGGACAATTTTTCGAAGTTCAGCATGAGTGAATTAGAAATCAGCTAAAACGTAGCAGAAAAAGTGCAGAAAAAGTGGGGGTGGGAATGGGATTGGGGTTTTGAAAAAAAGTGGAGAGATGTCTGAAAAATGAAAACTTCCTCTGTATAGTAATGTAATTACTGTTACAGCAGTGAGGGAGAAAAAAGGATCAAAAAATTTTCTACACAAAATATAGAAATAAATATGCAGACATGAATCCCTCAGCAAGCTCAATTATATACTTCTCTCTTCATAGCTGCAGAAACAAACAAGTAAGAACAAATCATACGGACTAAATTCTAACTGGTCTAGAACTACTACAAAAAGCTATGAACACTCACAACACACACTTGAGTGGGAAACCTGCATTAAAATTTTAATTATTTTGGGAGCGTTTGACTTGAGAAATCAAAAAATTTCTCGTTGAAATACAAACAAATAAAGCAGATATATAATCTGATGTACTACTAACTACCATACCGCCCCGTAGTTTGCTGAGAAGACATGGGGGAAAAAAAAAAAAAAAAAAGGGAGAAAAATTATACCTTAATTAGAAAACCCAGTTTATCGATCTTCTCGATCGTAGAATACTGATTCTACACTTTTGGAGTATGATAATATAATAGTGTCCGAAACCGCCTTTTTCCTTTATTCAACAAATGATTCTATGAGAAATAAAATAAGCTGCGCAGATCTTTCTGGTCCCCACGCTAAATACTAGCGTGCATGCACAATTGCAAATTGATTGATTGAGTCTGGCTCAAGCTTTTATCATTTATTTTTATTTTTATTTTTAAAAATGAGCTAATTAATGGGTTATATGCGCATTCCTATCGAATGATTATCTATGAAATATTAAGAAGGCAGCGATAATCATGTGCAAATCTCCAATCGAAAATTCATAGTGAAGAACTTAATTTTGGTGTTGTGGTGAGTGAAAAATTATTTGAGCATATTCATTGCGTGCAATACTTATTTGTACATTGCCTCAACTCAATTTTTGAAAAAATTACACCGGACTGTATGATATGACCATGATCCCGTATCCTTAAGGTCTTCTATGTTGAGTCGTTTTTTTTTTTTTTTTTTGCCATTCCTCCGCGTGGTTCAGAATGGAAGTTATACTGACTGATTAAAACTAATTGAGGAATTCCACATTTGGATTTTTTTTTTTTGGTTTGATTAATACAGTTGGAATAAAGATTGCAAGCCTCTGTTCTAATCTTTCTCAGCGGAGTGTAGGGGTCCGAACACAGGTCCTCCGCTCCCACATATTTTAACGAAGCCAGGCATATAGCTAAGAAATGGCCATGGTTTTATGAATGATCACAGAAAATTACACGTCAAAACATACAGAAAGCAATCGTATGCCAGCCCAAACATTTAAGGGAATCATCTCTTTATTTGCTGCATTAAAGTTTTCTCCATACAAACACCGCAAGATAAGTTGGAAATCAGAACACAGTTTCATACGTCAATAAATTACAGAGTCATCGTGCAATCACTGAGCAACAGTGTCGGGTATAAGAAGAACAGAGCCAGATGTTTTTCGATTCTCAAGATCCGAGTGTGCTTGAGCAGCCTGAGATAAGGGATAAGTATGATTAACACGGACCCGTAGTATACCTGATGCAACATTCGTAAATACTTCTCCTGCAGTTTCCAGCAGTTCTTCACGAGTTGAAGTGTATTGCATCATAGATGGCCTTGTCAAGAACAAAGACTTTGCTGCAAGAGCAGGCAAAGGTACTGGATCTGGTGTGCCAGATGACTGCCCAAAATTGACCATGTATCCACGAACTTTTAAGCATGCTAGCGATCCCTGATAACAGAAAATTTCACAATTAAAGACCGGCAGCAAAGAAATTTCAATGTGACACCTTGGATTACACATACCAGAAGATCACAAAAAATTAGTACACACAACAGGTACATCCTGTCGAATTAACTTGTTATTTACTCAATACGAAAAACAGAGTTCAAAATATAATTAATAGTTCTGAACCAGCCTCACAAGTAGGGCTCAGAAACATGAGGTATTGGTTGAACAGCCTGGTAAAATTTGGTTTCAATGGCTGGGGGAATGGAGAAGGGAAAGAGAGGAAAGTAGGAAAATATGGGTGCAAATAATCTTCTCCACACTGACACTCATCCTATATCATGATTTTGATAGCAGTAAATGAAATTAATAGCAGGTATCTACAAAAAACAGTCATGCTATTGCTTTTGTTTCAGCATACTTCAGGAATTTTTTCAAAATTGCCTAGATAATTTGATCATAATGGAAAAATATTACCTCAAAGGTGTCTTTCCCAACAGAATCATAGACTACTTCAACTCCTTTGCCAGATGTTATCTCATTGACACGACTGACAAAATCCTCATCCTTATAGAATATGACATGGTGACATCCATCCTCCTTTGCTTGGGCTGCCTTCTCTTGGGTTGAAACAGTTCCAATAACAGTTGCGCCAAGAGCATTGGCCCATTGGCACAGAAGAGACCCAACTCCACCAGCTGCTGCATGAACAAGAACTGTGTGTCCAGGTTCAACCTGCCATACTCTACATGTCAGCAATTCTTTAAGTAAAATGATAAGTAAAATGATAAGAAAATCTTTTCCATATTAGGCCAAAACTCAGAACAAATAAAAATGTATTAGTGAAACAAAGGTAGACTACCCTCGTATTACTCTAAGACTTTCATCTTATAAACCAGATTTTACCCCTAAGACTTTAAACTAGATTTCATCTTATAATTCAGATTTATGTGGAAGTTTCTGTCAAAGGTAATAAAGACAACTGCAGTTAATGGGGATGACTGTATTTTAGATGCAAACTATATCTACATAGCACAATTTACAATTTAATGTTTGATCTTCTTAATCAGTTAAATCAAAATATCCGCCAAAAATATTGCTGCAATTCACTTAATTTTTTACTTTAGATACGTGTTGTCATCAGAAGTCTTCTCTCCATTGCAATTGAGCAACACATGGCAGTGGCAGATATTTCTTTAAGGGCTGAGCAACAACTGAATCCAAGCATTCCTACTTAACACATACGACACTCCAGGGAACAGATACCAATATACAAGATCAATCACATATTGTGGATTTCTTGTTAGTTAATTTAATTGGAGGTGTTGCAGATATTCCAATTCCTAAAAGAGATGCAGCTATGTTAAAAGACAATTATCTTGTTTGCAAACATATCTGGGCGGGATTAAATATATGGCAGGATTACCCCATATCATGATCATCGTTGATCAACATGAAGAATATACAGCTCTATGAGAGTGTATCACTTTAGGAATTCCAACAATTTGTTTAAGTATGACTGGAATAGAAAAGGAGAGGTGTGGGTTGGTAGAGTTTGGAAGCTTTCAATAGCCGAAGGAAAGAACTCTTCAGCCCCTTCCACCTCTGACCACTGTCACCAGACCAATAAAACAAGCAAGTTTCAATCTTCCATGAATTTCAGCTTCCCATAGAAAAACTGTCAATTCTCCATGTAAATTGAAAGATCTTGAATCTGAAATACCACAGGAGTTTGCTGAATTAAGGCATGAGAAGGAGTAGCAAAATTTAACACTCTTGAGTTAGTAAATTCCCGTAAGCTAGTTTTTTTTTGAGACAAAAGAAACAAAAAAAAAAAAAAAGGTTTTGGAGAATAAAGGATAATTGAAATATTGTTGTTTGAGAGATTAAAGAAGGATCAGGATGTTTTGGAGGTAAAATGAATGTTATCAAATCTGAGCTTGCTATGAGCCATGGTAAGCTCCTGTTCAGTGCTCTTATAACACAAGGAAAGCAAAGTCAATTTGACATACAACCAGACTTCCACTTTTCCTTCATGCATCATTGTTTCCCTAAGATTTACTAATATATTCATGATAGAAAAGGAGGCAGCTTTCTGAAGTTATTCACCGCCTATGTTTCAAACACACCAATTGAAAGCCAAGATGGTTAAGTAGCAAAAAGCGAAGAAAAGTCATTTAAGTAGTTTCTTTTCCTTCACCCACAGTCAATATCTACATCATTGGTTAAATTTTCTTATCACCCTATCTGTATTAGATTCTCCAAGCACAAAGTTGAGCAGAGCAAAACACCCAGTCACACTCAACTCCAAAGATCTATGGAGTAGAAATGAAACAAGGTGCAAATCTTCTTAGCTGAAGACATGATCAATTACCTAGCAAATTTTCATGCTTGAATGAACCTGTCCTCAGTAATGTAATAAGGAAGACATATTGTTCAACGCCCACAAAGAGATAGGGTATTTGCTGCGAGCCAAAGTATATAGATGGTTCTATGCAAGTTTAGGTCAACCTACTTTGAAACAGCGCCGGAGTAAGAATTGAGCCGTCATTCCTTTGAGTATGATTGATGCTGCAACAACTGGGTCAATTGAAGGAGGAACTGGTACTACTTTGTCGGCAGGAAGTATTTGTTCTTCTGCATATGCACCCATTGGAGTACCCGCATAAGCAACAAGGTCTCCAACTTTTCTACCAGTTAGCCCAGGCCCCACGGCTGTCACCACACCAGCAGCTTCCATTCCTGTAACAAAATTTTAGCTTTAAATCCTGATTGATTCCAACATTGGATGGACAGGAAATTTCAAAATGCTCGTTGATAAGAATCTAAAAATTTACAAGAATCGATCAATTTGATAACATGTATGCTACTGTACTAATGGAATTCATGAGATAGTGGACTCGTGATTTACAGAAGGGACATCATTCAAGGCCACTTTATAATACGTCAGAAGCTGAATAGTATTGCAAATATTATGATTAAATAATATACAAGAGCTTTTAAGTCTTCTTTTCTCTTCAAGGTTGTTTCAACCACTGTCGAGTATCTTATTACCAAGTAAAATAAGAAAAGGTAAAAACGCTACTATGAAAAATAAAAAAATTCTTAGTGCATCTTCCGAGAGAGAGGATAAAAACGTGTTAGCCAAGATTGCCAAACACAGACTTTATGTTATATTATTCAGAATAGTATACCCAAATTTCAAGTAACGAGAAATTCATTCCAAAGTCATGGAAAAAGTTTTTTTTTTTTCCCCCAACTCAACCATAGCAAGCATCAAGTTTTGCACCTTTAAAAAGTTTGCATCTTCTTAAATTAATTCCTAGATATCCTGGGACAATGTTGTCCCCAAATATAATAAGAGAGAGAGAGAGAGAGAGAGAGAGAGAGAGAGAGAGCAAAAGATTACACTGTTCTCTGATAATCCACAGCAAGCCTTGTGACACAGAATATTTTCCCAAATACAGCATTTTTTCCATTAAGCAGCAGTCAGTAGTTAGCACAATGGGGTTACTGAAGAAACAGAATTTGTAGTAACTGGGAGAAGCCAAACAAACCTGGAGTAAAGGGCAGTGAGGCTGCTTTGTAAACTCCTTTTCTGAAGTACACATCAATGAAGTTAAGTCCAATAGCCTTGTTTTTTACTCTAATTTCTCCTTCCTTTGGCTCCCCTACTTCCACATCTTCCCATTTCAGGACCTATAACATCACAAGTTGTTCAGTAGGGATGACCCTCGCTTATCCAAAGTAAAACGAGCCATAGAAAAGGGAATATGACATGCAAGAAGAGGAGTATATCCAAATGCTGGCTTCATAATCGACCCCCCATGATGCCACCCTCAAGTTTCAAACTAATAAAACCCAAAATTCCACGAATGTAAACTCTGATTCGAAAACTCTCTACAATCATTAGAAAAATAAGTCTCACAAAAATGCTTAGAAAAGGGAGAAGAGGAATCTTTTTTTTTTTGAAACAGTATATCTGTAGGCATTATGCTATCAACATCATCAGTAATGGGATCGAGTCAAATGATCAATTTAACAATTTCAACCATTTATCTCTGTTAAAGAAAATGCTTATGGGCTGTTGCAGTTAGGAACATTAATTAAGGTCTGCAGTCAACTTCTGAAGCTTTCATTAGGAACACATAAATATGCAAAGGCAAAGATGAATAAAATTGGGCTTCTGGATGGATTTCGAAAATTTCCTCCAACGGAAAATCACCTTGGATAATGAAAAGAAAGATAACTCCCGGATCACAAAGCGAAGTTTTTCAAATCAAAGAAGTAGCCTTTACAAATACAAACAGCTCAGTCAAATGGGTTCTGCAATATAATATAGATAATCTTGTTTAAAAGGACAGTTTTCTGACCTCTGGTCCGCCAAGTTCGTGAACCCTGATAGCCTTGACCATAGTTGCGGTAGGATTTGCTGATTCCGATAGAGCTCTTATACCTTTGCTAGTACTACTCTTACAGATATTAAAACTGGTAATATAACTGGTGCTACTCCACCTCAGGTTCGGCCAGACTCGCGGGAGTTGAGGAAGTGGAAAGAGGAGTAAGGAGGAACAAGCTTGGGGGCGGCGAAATCCCTGAGTAAAAGGATTTTGTAGAAGACGACGACGATGGTCATTATGATGGCAACTAAATGTTGCTAATTTAGTAGATAATCCCATATGTTGCAATTAAATCAATTTTGTTATTTTTAAGCCAAAGTCATCTAATAATTGAGATCAATTTTGACTAATGATTTCTACCAAAGCAATGGTCAGTGGCTCGATTGAGTCAAGCTTTGTTTTGATCTTTTCACACTTTATGCCTTTTGGGCCCTCCGTCAGACCAAAAAATAAAAATAAAAATATTTTTTGTGGTTTTTTTGGGTTCTCAAAATTTAGGTGAGAACATTAATCAAGTATTCCATGGCTACTCTTTTGACCTTTTTTAAGGTTGGGTATATTTTAGTATCAAATAGAGGGTTGAACGGTTAAAATTTTATAATTTTAGGATTCAAAAGTTCCAATTCTATTAATACTAATTCTTCTCCCTTGTAACAGTACAGGTTTAATCTGGAAAAAAAAAAAAAAAAAAAGTTGAGTATGGTTGAGTGTTTCTTGAACCGAGGAACTTTGGTTGGGGTGTGGACCTTGGCCAAGATGAGGCTTCAATCAGATCAAACGTGGGCAGAAAATATAGATGAGCCCAGTTCAGTGTGGGTCTGTTTAGTCTAGGCAGTTAAAGTGGGTTATGCTGCCTACCTTATTTTAAATTGGTCTAGCCCATACATTCCGTCACAAAAACTGGGCAGTTTTTTAGATGCCCAAAGCACTAGAGCCAAGGTAACAGATTAGGATATGGGCCATTTGGGAGGCATGGTATGATAAAGCGTCTATGGATATTCAATTTTCAATAATTGATTTCTGTTTCTTTTTTTCAAGAAAAGTATTCTTCGTTTCGCTGCCTCTTAGCACAAAGCAAAAGCGTGCAAGAATTATGAGCCCCCACTTGTTGCAAGTGCAACTAATTCAATTATGGGGAAGATTATTTTGGTCATCTTGAATCAAAGCAGTTCAAGTGCATAACAAAAAAATATAAAAATAGTTAAAAAGAGAAAAGCGGCCAGTAAATGAATGCTCATTAAATCGTTAAATCAAAGTTGGCAACTCTGGATATGGTCCTAAGACTACAAGAAAATGTACTGCTACAAACTTACGCAAGCTAGCATGGTGTTATACATCCACATTGTATACTCCTTAGGCAGTTAACACTAAAATTTAGACTTCCATTCCACCGCCCTTTCTCACTTTTTGAGTAACTGTGAACAATTGAACCTGGTTTCCTCTTCTTGTTTGCGTTATTTTTTTAATCTTATTAGAGCTTAATTAGCTAAGGAAATATGGAAGGAGGCATTTTGTCTGCCACAGGTGAAGGTGGTATTGCTTATTATAATGGAAGGATAACGTCATTTGCACTCTTATCTTGTATCACGGCTGCCATGGGAGGTATTACCCTTGGTTGCGATACTGGAGTTTCAGGTAACTAAGTATCGAGGGCCTTCCTCTAATGTTTGAAGAGATAAACCTCCTACATTTTTAGTCTAATCAATTTCTGGTGATCATCAACTTTGTCCAGATTAATTGTTTTGTATCATTACTCAACTAGTAATTGTTCTGTTTCCCTTATGTGTATTCTTTTTGTTGAGGTTTCTTCCATTGGATATGCATAGTTAAGATACTTTTATCCAACTTTCTCACCACTGCCATATGATGATCTAACAATAACTTTCTGAATACTAATTTTATGTCCTTTGAAAAGGTGGAGTGACCTCCATGGATTCGTTTTTGAAGAAATTCTTCCCAGACGTGTACACCAAAATGGAAGAGGACACAAAGGTCAGCAACTATTGCAAATTTGACAGCCAACTTTTGACCTCCTTCACCTCCTCGCTCTATGCTGCTGGCCTAATTGCTTCCTTTTTTGCTTCGACTGTTACTAGGGACTTTGGACGCAAGACATCCATCCTTGTTGGTGGAGCTTCACTTTTTATTGGTTCTGCCTTAGGAGCTGCAGCTTTTAATGTTTACATTCTTGTCCTAAGTCGAATTTTGCTGGGAGTTGGTGTCGGTTTTACAAACCAGGTATGATGATATTTCCTCAATTTATGGTGTCAAGGTGGAAATTTCTTACCAGAACAAAAAAAGGGAAGAAATAGAATATGAACTATTAGAAACTTCACAATTTAGTAACCAACTACAGCTGATGTTATTATTGTGATTCATAGAATGACAACTGACAAGAGACAAGAAAACGAAATCGTGGTCTAAGAGAAAAATGTCCATGGTTTTTTCACAGATAAATCCTAGTGTTATGACTGGCATGCATCAAAGCCTTGTGGCCTTTCCCAATTATTCTATTGTATGACTATATTCTTTGATTGTTTGCAGTCAGTTCCACTGTATTTATCAGAAATTTCACCCCCCAAATACAGAGGAGCCATCAGCAACATTTTCCAATTTAGTGTCACTTTTGGGATTTTAGTCGCGAACCTTATTAACTACGAAACTGAAAAAATTAAAGGGGGATGGGGATGGAGGATCTCATTAGGTGTGGCAGCTATCCCAGCCTTTATTATGACTTTTGGTGAAGTATTTTTGCCAGAAACACCAAACAGTTTAATTCAGCGCACTGATGACTTTCAGAATGCCAAGCAAATGCTGCAAAAATTACGCGGAACTGAGGATGTTCGAGCGGAGCTTGATGATCTCATTAAAGCAAATGACTTTTCAAAATCCATCAAACACCCGTTCAAGAAAATCATGCAAAGAGAATACAGGCCTCAGCTTGTCATGTCAATAGCAATACCATTCTTTCAACAAGTAACAGGAATCAATGTCATTTACTTCTATGCTCCTATACTTATCCGAAGTATTGGTTTAAAGGAAAGGTCATCACTTCTGTCGGTAGTGGTTACTGCAGCTGTCAGTATGTTTACCACCTTCATATCTGTATTGGTTGTTGACAAACTTGGTCGAAGGTTTATGTTTGCTGTCGGAGGAATTCTAATGTTTATCTCACAAATTACGATTGGAACAATCATGGCGGTTAAGCTAAGGGATCATGATGGATTGAGCCAGGAATATGCGCTTCTTCTTCTATTGCTGATTTGCCTATATGTAGCTGCTTATGGTTTGTCTTGGGGTCCGTTAGGATGGTTGGTTCCCAGTGAGATATTTCCATTAGAGATACGACCTGCTGGCCAAAGCATCACGGTTGCAGTGAGCTTTCTATTTACTTTGATTGTTGCTCAAACTTCTCTAGCTATGTTTTGCCATTTCAAGGCTGGAATCTTTTTCTTTTTTGGAGGATGGGTGGCAGTGATGACCATATTTGTGTATGCATTTCTACCTGAGACTCAAAATGTGCCGATAGAACAGATGGGCAGGATCTGGAGGATTCACTGGTTTTGGAAGAGAATAACAGACGCGGGCCATGCAAGTGTTGCTAGTGAGAGAGAAGAATCACTATTGAGACAAAATTGATTATGGGAGGACCAGGACCTTGCAAACACAGTACTAATATTGCTTTATATGCGCTTCAAGGCATCTAATGGCACCATGTTTACTTTTAGTTTTACATTTGGTAGAATTAGCAACTTATCAAAAAAGAATTGCTATCATAGAAGAGAGACTTTCCATTCCTTTTGAGCAATCTCTCATATACAATTTTCTTCTTTTGTCTCAATCAACATTCTTCTCTGGTATTGGTTTGATACTAATAATGTCATAATCCTATTTTCCTTTCTTTCTGGTTCATAGTCTAGATTTTACTTTATGCTATCTGCAAGAAATTAACATCTGTTAGTGGTGAGTACTCTCAAGTTTTAAGAGTTTTCATATTTTTTGAAAATTTAAAAAACAAAAGAAAAGAAAAAACAGAAAAATATTCCGAATGTGGGCTCTTCTGTGAATGGGCCTTCAACAAGGCTGGACAGATTCTGCACCCCATCTACTCAAACTGGACCTAAGTGAAGTCCACAAAGATCGGCCCAGGAATAAATAGGTTTGGTCCAATGGGATTTCTGTGATAGGATTGTAGAAACGGGGTAGATTTTGTTTATGAAGAAATGTTTAATTGTCCAATCAAATCCAGATTACGGGGGACATAAGCTTATTTTATCCAATTTAAGTTTGAAGGATTTGGACCAATATGATAGGATTGTAGAAACTGGGTAGATTTTGTCTATGGAGAAATGTTTAATTGTCCAATCAAATCCAGATTACCGGGGACATAAGCTTATTTTATCCAATTTAAGTTTGAAGGATTTGGACCAATAAGGCATGGGATGATTAATCGTCAATGGTGGATTTTCAATTAACTGGTTCCTAGCTTGCTCGTGTAGCCCAACATTGATACCAAAGCTGTGTGATTATTTGCAACTAATGCAATTAGTTGTCTTATCATCATTTTGTTCCATTCCCACTTTTCTTCTTTACACCAACCCAACCAATGAATTGATTATTTTGTGTTTCTTTTCTCTGTTCCACGAAGAATACTTATTTTGAAATTTATTTATTGACAAGAAATCGTTTCAAACCTTTAACTTCTGAAAGTCGAGTTTAGATGAATAGAAAAGACAAGATAATTGCTAATTGGTCATTAATCACGTTTTTGGACTGAGAAAACATTATAAATCAAACTTGGCCACTAGCAGAAAATATTGTACTGCTGCAAAAATACGTACGCTAGCATATCAGCATGCATCCACGTGCACATGGCTGAGGCTGACTCCACATCTTCAGCAGTTGGACTTGGACTTAGCGTTCCACCGCCCAATCTTAAATTAAACTGCATTGCTTTGAACTTTCTCTCTTCTAGTTTGCGTCCTTGATTTCACCTTAGAGCTTAACAAAAAAACTATGGCGGGAGGAGCGGTGTTCGTCACTGGTGAAGGTGGTGGTGCTCAGTCCTATAATGGAAGGATAACATCGTTTGTTCTCTTATCTTGTATAATGGCTGCCGTGGGAGGTGCTATCTTTGGCTATGATACTGGAATTTCAGGTTAATTTACTCTTCTGACTTCAGTTAGTATTAAATAGAAAGTATCTTTCCTCCTCTTATGTTTGAAGAAACGACCAGGGCTACATGATGCTTTTTTTTTTTTTTTGGGGGGGGGGGGGGTGTTATTATTTACTTTTGGGATTCACGCAAAAGGATGAATAGTCAATAGTCTATGAATTCGTTATCTTGTATTTTTTGCTTTATTAATTGGTGATTAATTAGTTTCCCTTTGTTGCATGTCCTCTATGTTGAGGCTACTGGATCCTTGAATTAATGTAAATGCGTGAAACTTCAGATACTTAGAAACTTATAACTGAAGGGATCATTAATTTTACTTTAGAAATTTTTTGTTACAGTTCACATGTATAACACATTGTTAGGGTGTCTGAATTCAATCCGTGAAGTATATCAATGAAGTTTGATATACGAATTAGGATTTAACTTTTTGCCACTTGTTCATGCATATTATTTAAGTTGGTGATTTTGACTTGCGGTTCTGTTTTTGGAGTCATTTTCTGTTTCTTTCCCACCCCCACATAACTTCTATTATTTTTTTCACAGCAAAGGTTACAAAAAATTTAAACAATAAAGCAAAGAATGAAAGAAAGAAATTAGTTTGTCTTGTATTGATTGGTACTTAACCAGATTCAAGCCTCAATCTTGAAAACTCAACCCTTTTAACGTACCTTCCGGATCCAAAGCCAAAAATAGGCTATGTCATCCCAACTCATAATCAGACCCAACGTGTATGTCCGTCGAACAGATTTTATATGCTAAGTAAAGAAAATTTATGCACTTTTAATGCTTCTGTACATAATACTGTAGCGTGTTGGGGCTGGTCATAAGTGGGTTATATGGTGAGTTTTTGGCCTTCAATGAAAACAAGGGTGGGATAGAGTGTCCCGGCAGTGCATTGTTCGAAAAGATTAGGTTTGCAGCCGTTGAGACCTTGCATCCATGTTTAACCGCCCCTTGTCCCCAATGCCACATGATGAACCTAGAGTACAAATTTTGAATACTAATGTTTTGCTCTATGAGAAGGTGGAGTGACCTCAATGGAGTCCTTTTTGAAGAATTTCTTCCCAGAGGTGTACACTAAAATGGAGGAAGACACAGAGGTCAGCAACTATTGCAAATTTGACAGCCAACTGCTTACGTCCTTCACCTCCTCGCTCTATGTTGCTGGCTTAATTGCTTCCTTCTTTGCTTCATCATTCACTAGGGATTTTGGTCGCAAGCCATCAATTCTTGTTGGTGGAGCTTCATTTTTTATTGGTGCTGTTCTAGGAGCTGCAGCTTTTAATGTGTACATTCTAGTTCTTGGTCGTGTTTTGCTTGGAGTTGGGGTTGGTTTTGCAAACCAGGTAACGTAATTCCTCAATTTATCATAACACGTCATTGAAACAGGTGGAAGAAATATACAAATGTGCAGAAGCTCCAAACTTTAGCAACCTGATGTTATTAGTATGATTTTAAGGACGGCAATAAATTTGAACAAATTTAAGATCAAAAGAAACCATATGAATGGGTTTTCAGAGATATTTGTCTTTTGATAACATCAGAAAAGGGCTTAAAGATTAAGATTTCTATCCATCTACAATTGCGTTAACAAATTAAAATTCAGAGCAAACAACAGGTTCACTTGTAGCAGAGTAAGCTTCCTTCTTTGACGTTTCGCAGAAACTTCATATTAGAAATGAATAGTAGATTTTTCGGCTGTCACAATTATGATCGTAACTTGTGGCGAATCCTCACTAATCCACAGCTCTGCTCTCTTCTTCTTGCAGTCAGTTCCACTGTATCTGTCAGAAATGGCACCTCCCAAGTACAGAGGAGCAATTAACAACGGCTTCCAATTTAGTGTTAGTCTTGGGGTTTTAGTTGCAAACCTTATCAACTATGGAACTGAAAAAATTAAAGGTGGATGGGGATGGAGGATCTCATTAGGCATGGCTGCTGTCCCAGCATTGATCCTGACTTTTGGCACAATATTTTTGCCAGAGACACCCAACAGTATAATTCAGCGCACTGATAACTATGAGAAGGCCAAGGAAATGCTTCAAAAATTACGTGGAACCAATGATGTTCAAGCAGAGCTTGATGATCTCATTAAAGCAAGTGATTTTTCAAAAACCATCAAACACCCATTTAAGAAAATTATGCAGAGACAATATAGGCCTCAACTTGTCATGTCTATTGCAATACCATTCTTTCAACAAGTTACAGGAATCAATGTGATTGCGTTCTATGCTCCAATACTTTTCCGGATAATTGGTTTGAAGGAAAGTTCATCACTTCTGTCAGCAGTCGTGACTGGAGCTGTAGGCATGTTTACCACCTTCATATCAGTATTGGTAGTTGATAAACTTGGTCGAAGGGTAATGTTTGCTGTTGGAGGAATTCTCATGTTTATCTCACAAATAATAATTGGAGTGGTAATGGCGTTTAAGTTAGGGGATCATGGTGGGGTGAACAAAGGATATGCACTTGTTCTTCTGCTGCTGATTTGCCTATATGTTGCTGCATATGGTTTGTCTTGGGGTCCATTAGGATGGCTGGTTCCCAGCGAGATATTTCCGTTAGAAATACGATCTGCTGGTCAAAGCATTACAGTTGCTGTGAACTTTCTATTCACTTTCATTGTTGCTCAAACATTTCTAGCTATGCTTTGCTATTTCAAGGCTGGAATCTTCTTCTTTTTTGGAGGATGGGTGGCAGTGATGACTATGTTTGTGTATGCCTTTCTGCCAGAGACTAAAAGCGTTCCAATAGAACAGATGGACGGAATCTGGAGGAATCACTGGTTTTGGAGGAGAGTAGCAGACACAGACCATGCAAATGTTAGTGATATGGAAAAGTCACTATTGGGACAAAGTTGATGATGATAGTATCAATGCTGCCTTTTTAGTTTTTAAGTCATGTAACTGGCAGTATATTACGTACTAGTATTATTTTTTTGATTAGGTAGAATTGCTGTGTGTCAAGAAGGAATTGCTATATACAAGTAAGGATCTCTGTCTCTATCTTCCCTTTTTTCTACCCCATTTTGCTGGATTATGTTGATTCGGTAGTCAATAATTTGGACTAAACCTGATTTTGCATTCATTGAATCTCAGACAGTTGTCCTCTTTTGTCTTGCTTAAATTTCTTCTCTAGGAATTGTTTCTTTCTTTGCTTCACTAGTCACTTGGTACCATTGGCTGCTTTGACAAACTACATTTGAGATTTGAAAGAAAAAAATAAAGTGAAAAAAATAAAGAAAACACAGAAGAAAGAGTATCAAGATGCATTGAAACTCATATTGAAATGATATTGAATCGAACTCTAATTTTAATTATGCTATTGAAGCCAGGACAGATATGACGGTTCTCTCATAGACAAAAGCACAAAAATTTTCAGACACTTGCAAATGATTCGATGTGCTGAAAAGCATTCTTCCAGGAGATCAAAGGCTCCTGATAATTATCAGCTCCAGGCACAAAATCACAAAGCTTTCTACAAGTCTTTTTGATGATATTGTAGCGAATCACCTTACCCACAATGCTCACAAGAAGGAATGTTTCCTCCTCATTCATTGCTCTAACAATGGCCAACACTCCAAATCTGTGATAGTAAAGCTGGGATGGATAATAGGAGTGATCAATTGCTTCAGGAAAGGTTTCCATAACAATCCCAAGATCAACATGATACCTAACAAACCAGCCAGAGTAATCCATCTCCATTTCATACACACTGAACTGTGTTGCAGGAGCACTGCTTATAAGATGCAAATGGCCATTAGACTCTCCAAAGTACACAATGTTCCTGCAATACCGATCCTCGGGGAGAGGAGGCATAGTCAATTTGCCAAGTTCCTCATCCTCCACATTGAAGTACAGGGAATCATCCTCATCAGAAGGCCAATTAATAGCTCCATTCCAGAACACTCCGTATTTGACATTAATACTTACAGTAAAGGGCTTGACAGCATGCTTCCAAACAGCAGTCTCAGATGAATATATCTCAATCTCAAAATCCTCAAAATCCCCAAAATCCCCTGACACTGAGTCAGATTGATATACACAAACAACTCTGTAAAATGCTGATTTCGTGGGATCAAAAGCTAAATTAACTGAACGAACTGATCTACTCTTGTATACGCAATAAGTTGGGTCAGGAATGAGAGTGTACAGGCTGGTAGTTGGATTGTAAACGTAGATATACTTGCTCTGAAAATCCATAAAATCTCGAAGTGCAAAGCAACAGAGTAGTCCATTGCAGGACTGGGAAATGGTAGTAGGAGCATTAGCAAATGTAAGATCTCTTGTAGGGGCAATGACTGAGGTTTCCAGATTGAGAGGTACAAAACTGAAAATGCAACGGTGCACAAATATGCCAGTGGCTATTCCTATTGTTGCGACATTACTGCTTCGGATAGGACGGAAGTAGGAATTGGAAATCAAAGAGAACCAACGTTTGGACACAGATTTAAATCGCACCAATGATTTTATGGGTAAGTGCAGGAGGATTGCTGTTAAGAGGCTGTCATCTTCGGCTACTAGATTGATGGATAGACTTGAAAAGCCACCATCCATGGCTGCATAAATGTTGTTTACTCTTTGATTGTAAGGCCGTTTTGATTGGAGGAAGTCTTTGGTGTTGTCTAAGGACATGATCGGCTTATGAATTAGAAGGCCTTTTTTTATGGATATTACTACCAAATCTTGAACTTCTTGATCTATTAATATAGAGGTATAGTGTCTGAACAATCAAAGTCAGCGTCAACTCTGAATTTAGCTGCTACGGCTGCTAATTTACGCTATTGACATTTGACACCAAAACGAAAACGTCCTGCACGTGCTTTCTCAACGTCAAAGCTATGTTTAGAAATTGGCTTTTCTCTAGCACATGTTTATATGAAATTTTCTTTTGGTTAAGGTTTTATTCTTTTTAGTGGAAACTGGAAAGTGAATGCATTTAAGTTCAATAAGAGAAACTCAGTGCAATTCCAACCGGAGACTGACTTATTCTATGTATATTTGAAGTAGAAATGAATGACCGGCATTTGATGCCGTTCCAACAGAGTGGGATGGTCGCCTTGTACGTTGCCTTTCTTATTATTATTATTATTATTTTTACCTAGAAGTCAACAAATTATACCTGCAAAGTTAGATTAGAATACTAACAATTACGGAAAATATTTATCTAAGCACATCCCACGAGTCAAATCAAAAGGTAATTGCTGACTTAAGGTTTAACCCATGAAACATAAGTGCACGGACACTACCACACATGTTTTCGATATGGAATGAATTGACACTCATCTTTTACTGTTAGCACATAACTCACCACGAAGGATTTCTTTTTTACCCAGAAGGCAACAAATTATACCTACAAAGTTAGATTAGAACAATAATAGTCACGGAAAACACTCACCTAAGCACACTCCACGAGTTAAACCAAAAGGCAATTACTAACTTAAGGTTTAACCCCTGGAACTTAAGTGCAGGGACACTATCACATATATTTTCGATGTGGGACGAATTAACACTCATCTTTTACCGTTAGCACACAACTCACCATGAAGGTTTTCTTTTTTACCCAGAAGGCAACAAATTATACCTACAAAGTTAGATTAGAACACTAACAGTCACGGAAAAACACTCACCTAAGCACACCCACAAGTTAAATCAAAAGGCAATTGCCTGTCTTGATTGTCTTTGTTTCTTTTCAAGCGGCTGCAACTGATTTGATTTCTCGAGGAAATTCATATGTTTTTCTGGTCACTAATGCTACCGTTCTTTAGTATATGTTCCCAATTTATTTCATGCTGATATAAAATGAAATTTCAAAATTATTTGTTTGTTCTTAAAAATTAAATTTGAATGACAACTGAGGGCCAATTATGTGCTGAATTCTCTCTTTATATTTGTACAGTTATAGCATCTTATTCCCTCTCTCACTTTCTTTAAGAAACCAAAAACATCAAATTACTAATAAGGAAAATTATTAATTTCAAAGTTTTAATTTCTCTCCATCCATTTTCCAATCTCTATGAAAACACAAGAGTGAATGATCATTTAAAAAAACATTACGTGGTCAAATCCTTAATCATAGGGGTAATATGTAATTTAACTTTGCAATTTTATTTTCTTCTCTTCATTCAAGTTAATTTCCACAAGTTGCAAACACCAAGTGTTTTTACACTTCAAATCATCTGTTTATTTTTTTTTTTAGCGTCTACTTATGTATAATGTGAAATTTATTTGCATCAACGGAAAATTACATTAGGCACAATCAAATACAAAAAAAAAAAAAATGGATATAAGATTTCAACGATTGTTTTTATCTCCTTCGTTTAAAAGTTAGTGATGTTGTGTTTGGTTCGAACTCGGAATCAGAATCGGAATCATTCCTCTTGAATTTGGAATGAATCCACCGATTCCAATACATGTGTTTGGTTTAGTATTTGAATAGACATCATTTTTACAATTATTATTTGGTTTGATGGAAATTGGAATCATATCCGCAAGTTATCTGGACGTCTGCATGTACCATCCGAACGTCTGCATATTTGGAATATGCGGAATTGATGCGGACAATATTCGGATGAGGTTCCGAATGTCCAGATACGAAAATCATTGGTGTGTTTTGTCCAAAACCCACCAATTGAGGGTTTGATTCTGATTTTCAATTATCAAACACCAATTATGGGGTTGATTGGTGTTGATTCCAAAACTCGCGAACCAAAACTCCCCCTTGGACTTTTGTGTTTGTGGTATCATTCCTTTGTTTTGACTTGTGTTTACGCGAGCTTCTAACAATTAAAAATAGAAAGCACGGATCCGGCCACCCGATGATGGATTGCGGAAGAAGTTATTGAAGCTTTTGATAAGAGAGAGAGGCTTCTACCATTATGGGGGGTAGTGGGACCAAATCAAGAAGGATAATAACTTCTTCATTTGCCTTTTTTGGGATCGTACTCTATCTAATTCGCCGAATCCATCCAAAATTTTACGTGGATGCCGTTGTATCTTTAACGCCACAGAGTACTACTAGCATTGTTTCTTGATTTTGATCGTGCTAAGACGATGACGTCTCCAAAACGCAGACCACACGTTCACCTAACCAGTTCTGGCTAACTTGTAGACAAGAACATCGAGTCAAGAGTTAATGTGTGGCCTGTGCAGTATTCTCGTCACCGGTCTTCCTCTTTAGCTTTCACCAGTTTGCAAGCTCTTGAGGAGAAATGGCAGTTTGCAATAGCCATCGCAAGTGAAGGGATCTAATCTTGTGGCATCGCGAGACCAAAGCAAGAAAAGATAAGTGTTCATTGTTTGGGTTCAAAACTGTAATTTGCTAAATACTGGTACATAATAGGCATTGTAATAAATGACTAATGAGTCTTCATCTTCATTATTATTGTGTTGTCACTTGATTATGCTTGTCCCACACGACGTTCATGTTCTTTTGTAGACCACATACTTCCTCTTTTAACTTTCACTACTTCGTCAGCTCTGCCTGTGTTAATATTCTCAAGTGGTATTGGAAGGCTCAATTTTAAATATGCAAATATTACTCAATGTTAAATATATAATATTACCTCAAAATATTAAAGATTGTGGAATACTAACTAAATACACAACTCCAGAGCTGAGGAATATTTAAGTTTTACTAAAATCCTTAAGGCCTATTTATAGGCATTCCAGGTCGATTTAACTAGGAGTCGTTGCTCTCTTGATAAGCTGTTGAGAAATGGCAGATGCAATGGCGACAACAAATGAAGGGGGCCAATATAATGCCAGGATCACATGGTTTCTGGTGTTATCTTGTGCTGTGGCTGCAACTGGAGGACTTATCTTTGGCTATGATCTGGGCATTTCAGGTTTCTTTTTTTTTTTTCCTCTTAAATTTTGGCTGTACGTTTCTGCTTTAGTACCAAAATCTTGAAAGATCAATCATTTTAACGTTTGTCAATGGTCCTTGTATTCTTTGCCGTGTCTTTTCTTTGATCTTTTGCTACCAGCTTTTTTACTTGAAACTGGATTCAGAGAGAGAACTTACCGAGGCATATTTCTCAAACTTCTGTTTTTATGATGTAGAACAAGTGAAAACTATATTTCTCCATCGCACAAGCAAATCTTCATGATTGATTAACTTTTATTTAACTGCTGTTCTGTGTATTTCAATATTTTGGGTCCTTGAGACGAAGATAACTTCAACAAATGTTTCACATGATTATCTTTTTTAATGGCAACATATAATTTGAAATCACATTACTTGATTTCGATTCAATGTGAAGGTGGAGTATCCTCGATGGATCACTTTTTGAAGAAATTCTTCCCCGACGTATATCATAAGATGAAAGAAGACAGCAAGACGAGCAACTACTGCAAATTTGATAGTCAATTACTGACCTTTTTCACCTCTTCCCTCTACATAGCTGGCCTTGTTGCTTCATTCTGTGCTTCACCTATTACTAGGGCCTTTGGACGCAAGTCATCCATCTGCCTAGGTGGAGCTGCATTTCTAATTGGTTCTGCCATAGGTGGTGCAGCATATAATGTAATCATGCTAATAGTTGGTCGAGTTTTCCTTGGAGTTGGGATTGGCTTTGCAAACCAGGTACAACTATACTCCCATATGGAGTCAAAATAAGGAATAGAAATGAAGGATACCGTTCGTTTAAATCTGTAAAATCTAGATTTTCCATTGCCAGTCACTGCTCATTCAAGTCTGTAATCAAGCTTTTTCCATTGTCATTGTCTAGGTAATGAATTTGTCCATTTCACTTGCTCGTTCCATATGGTTTCTTCTACTGGTTGCTAATCTAAGAATTTTGTTTTGCAGTCAGTCCCCTTGTACCTCTCAGAAATGGCACCACCCAAAAACAGAGGAGCTTTTACCTCTGCCTTCAATTTCTGTGTTGGAATTGGTGTTTTAATAGCTAACCTTATAAACTATGCTGCACAAAAAATCAAAGGTGGTTGGGGATGGCGAATCTCCCTTAGCTATGGCTGCAGCCCCAGCCTCAATTCTTACTTTGGGAGCTCTTTTCCTCCCCGACACACCCAACAGCCTAATTCAGCATTCCAAAAACCATGAAAAGGCTAAGAGGGTGCTTCAACAAGTCCGTGGTGTTGACAATGTTCAAGTTGAACTAGATGATCTTATCCAAGCAAGTAACATTTCAAAAACAATTAAACATCCATTTAAGGACATGAGAAAAAGAAAATATAGACCTCAACTCGTGATGTCAATAGCAATACCGTTTTGCCAGCAAGTAACTGGAATCAATGTGATCACCTTCTATGCTCCAGTACTCTTCAGGACTATGGGTCTGGGTGAAAGTGCATCCCTCATGTCTGCAATAGTGACCTGGACTTGTAAGTAGCAGTGCAATATTTCTCACGTCACTGATAGTAGACAAAATTGGTCGAAAAGTTATATTTATTACAGGAGGAGCTCTGATGTTGATTAGCCTGTTATTAATTGGGGGAATCATGGCGGTAAAGCTGGGGGATCATGGTCAATTGAGCAATACATATGCTTTCTTGGTTTTGATCCTAGTCTGTATCTATGTTGCTGGTTTTGGATTGTCTTGGGGTCCACTGGGGTGGTTAATTCCAAGTGAAATCTTTGCCCTGGAGATAAGATCTGCTGCACAAAGTGTCCGAGTCGCTGTGGATTTTCTATTCATTTTCCTTGGAGCGCAAAATTTCCTAGCAATGCTGTGCCACTTCAAGTCTGGCATTTTCTTCTTTTTTGCGGGATGGATAGCGTTGATGACCACATTTGTGTACCTATTCTTGCCTGAGACAAAGAACATTCCTATTGAAAAGATGGACAAGATTTGGAGGGAACATTGGTTTTGGAAGGAATTTGTGCTTAATGATGAAGACTATTTGGGAAACAAGGGTGAGGACGCTTGACTGCTAGTTATCTTGATGTTTGCAACGCAATTATCAGAAATTTCTATAGGAGCATTAGGAGATTGAAGTCGAAACTGTTGACAGAATGGGCCAAAAACAAAAATTCTTCATCTTCTTGGAGTATCTGTTCAACTCTGAATCATCATTTAGGTGTCCTTTGCATGTCACCACATGATTGGGAAGACCACAGGAGCTGCTATAAGACCTTCTTGGCTTAATTTAACAAATGAGTGGTCTTGCTTTTTATTACTTAGTTGTGAGCTGATGATAGCAATACATTGTTTATGAGTCTGAAATTCAATTCCACATGGTTTCAATTTTCCAAGACAAGTGTGAAAATCTGCACCATAATGCTGATATAGATTGATGGTCATCTCTAGCAGTCAACTTGCACTGTTCTATCCATATTTAATAAATATTAACAATAAATCTTCGCTCACAATTTCTTCTGCTCAAAGTATAAATAGCATAAAAGGCTATGATAACACGAATTTTAGATGGCAAATTGTAATTTATCAAACTTTTAAAAATGCATTCCATAAATTATTGATAAAAAGCGGAGGAAAATAACAGGGGACAAAAAAAAAAGAAAATGGATTTATTTTTTTTTTTCGGATTTAAAAGAGCAGGAGAGGCGCAAAACGGTTATATCCGTTGGAAGCCTGAAGCGTCCAGAAATGTTAATAAACTTTCCATAGTAAGTTTTAAAAATCCACGTGTCTTGATGTCATTGGCTACACGGAAAGACCAACTTAGTGGACCAGTAGCCAAAGATGCCCTTTATTTCACAACTCATTGACAAAGAAAATTAATAACTATAATAAATTACTCTCCCTTGTTACTCTACCTTTCTTGAGCAACTTAACCCAATCTTTTTTCTCCACTTTTTTGGTCGCCTCCAGTTACGTATATTTTTCAACGGTCTGCAGCAGCAAGGTAAACCTAAAAACCCTACTCTGAATTTCAATATAATTTTAGGTTTTCAATTGCCGATGCTTGATTTTTTGTTTTTCTTTTGAGATTTACAGTGTTGTTGCTGGTATTGAATTTCACTTTTATTGAAATTTTCAATTTCTGGACTTTACTGAGTTTGAATGCGCGGTCTTCTGTAATTTACCATCGCTGCGGTAAATTCCTCGTGTATTAATAGGAGGTATGGATTTCGAGGTGTCACTGATCGATCATCAGTGAAAAAATCTTGATTCTTTAATGAAATAGAAAAAATCTTGATTCTTTAATGAAATAGATTTTTGTTCATTAATTTGTTCTACAGTTTTTAGCTTTACTAATTCCAAAGAAATTCAATGAAATTTAAAAATAAAAAAAAACAAAAAGAAAAGGATCTTGATATCTTCTTTTTTTTCCTTCCTGATAAAGCATTTAATTCTGTTTCAAGGGATTTGCTTTACTTTTGACTTGTTGCTATTAGAACTGGATTTAGCAAATATTGGGTTAAATTACTAATAAATTTGATATCAATTGCATTTGCCTGCTGTTTCTGTACAGTTTTAGCGCGGTCATCTTAGGAACTGGCATAGCTAGTGTTATTTGGTGGAACTTCAATGCTGTCGGCCGCCTCGCCTCAGTGGCAAGAGAAAGCTAGTGATTTCCTTCAATCCTCAGGTGATTAACTGAAACCTCTAATTTGGCGTTTTTATGTTGGTGCTTTAAATTGTTATAGTTGGGTTTTCTTTGGTTTTGTTGGCTGATCAAACTTTCTAGTGTAGGTGTGAAGCTTAAAGAAGTTGGCCAAACTGCTGGGACATTTGTAGAGGAGGTTGCTAAGGATGCAAAGGGTAATGTTGCTGATGTGGCCGGAAAAGTTGGATCCATAGGTCAAAAGTCGCTGGTCCCTTTTTCAGCAGCCATCAACTAGACATGCCATGCAAGAGCGTCTTATTACTGCAGCTGCAACGACAAGCATGTTCTTGAGGCGGGGATTTTCGGAAACTAAAGATAAAGTTACTGTTGGAAAGACTAAAGTTGAAGAGGTAATGCTCCTCAAATAATTATAATCAACGAGCTCGGTCCTAGTAAAATTACATTGGTACATTTTAATGCTATAGAAGTATACACAATGCACAGGATTTATTACCTCAAATTGTGCATGCATAAACACGTATTCATAAAAACTCTATATATTCAATGAAACTGCTAAAAGTCCGTATTAACAAAGTAGATTTCCCTAATATGTTTTCACATATTAACTTCCGTAGAATAGGGTTAATATTGCTGGTTCTTGATTTGGATGATAACCTCGTAGGTCTGTTTGTGCACATTGCTAATTTGGGGTCTGATATGTGCTTTAGTATTGATAAAAACTCCTAGATGAGGTTTGACAATGGAATCCATATGTGCTATAGCATTAATAATGGCTCACGGTCAAGCAGAGCAATTCGTTCACCTTTCACTACATCTTTCTTCTCCTTTAGTTTTTCTCTTTTGCTTTTGGTAAATTCCTTCACCTTTTCCTTTATCTTGTCATTGTGTTGAAAAATAAAAAAAGAAAACACAAAAGATCAGATGTCAACTGCTACTGCCACACATGCTAATATTCTACAAACCCATGTACCATCATTGGCAGAAAGGATTTAGATCATTTGCTTGACACTCTTTACAACCCTTTTATAGTAGTGCAGGCAAGATATATTGCACACAGAAGAGTTACAGATGCACATTAATATATGTAACTAATCTCCCAATCGGTAACATTTTGCTTCTCTAGCCATTGATGAATAGATCGGATCGAGACATCCTTCTTTTGCTTGTTATACTTTCTATTTCAGAGGCATAAGAATATGTGATACTGACAATCATTGAAATATTATGTGATACTGAGAATCATTGAGAATCATTTAGAATATGTCATAAAATTATAAAGCCTGTTCTGATGCAACTTGATTCTTGACTAATTGGTAAGGATTATTTTGGTTCAGGTGGCGAAGAAAACTGCACAAAAGAGCAAGACTCTTCTCAGTGACATTGAACGATGGCAGAAGGTTTTATTGAATCTTTTGTAGGAATCATTTTCTTGTCCGGTACCACAAGAATTTGAATATACTTTAACTTCCTTCTTTGTCATTTTGCAGGGAGTTGCAAGTACTGATGGTAAGCTTTTAGTTTACTGGCTATCAATTACTCATTTATTGAGTTCTTGTATTTTGTTTAAAAAAATTCTTAATAAATGCATAATTGTTGCTCTTCTTCTTCTTCTCATGAGGTACTTGTGCATCACTTAAACATGGTTGGGTTGTACTCCTTTCTGCCCATGATTCAACTTAACTTTTTTTTTTTTTTTTGGCTTGTAAAATATCTGTATATAGCATTACCTTATTCCTGATCTGATATTCAGCTGCGAGTTTTTAAGGTAAATTGAAACCTACAGTTTAGGTGCCACCTAGTGTTTTAATTTTTCCCTGCTTCATTAAAAGAATCTTAATCTAATTATGGCATCAACTTAGGATTTCTAACCAATTAATGTACTCACTCGCTTAATCTGGTTCCTATGTTGTAAGTGTATTCTGGCTAAAATTAAAATGTCACTTCTATCCATTACCAGTATTTGGAGTTCCAATTGAAGTCACTGTTCAGCGACAACAATCTACAAGGCCCATTCCTTGTATCTTGGTCAAATGTGCTGATTATCTTGTATTATCAGGTAAGTGGACTACAGGTATAAATCCGTATATTCTATTGTTACCTTGACTTTAAAACCTTGGGTAATATGTATCCTGATTTGGTTATAAGGAATGAACTCACAAGAGCTATTCAAATCTGATGGAGACAGAAAGGTTATTCAGCAATTAGTTTCATTATACAACCAAGGTATTCGAGTACTCGAGATCATCTCAACCTTGCGCTGTTCTTCATCAGTCAACTTACTTATCCAGTTCTGTTATCTTTGTGCTGTAGATCTGAATGCTTCATTACCAGAGGGTGTCAATCCACTTGATGTTGCTGCTCTCATGAAATGTTACCTTGCAAGCCTGCCTGAGCCATTGACCACCTTTGAGTTATACAATGAAATTAGAGGTGCTCGCTCCAGCATACATGTAATGAGAACTATATTGAAGAGGCTTCCGACTGTTAATTATATGACTCTGGAACTGATTACTGCACTACTAGTCCGTGTTTGCCAGAAATCTCTACTTAACAAGGCAGGCTGCATCTCTTTTTTGCATTTTTATATATACATGTGGCTAGATTTTCTTTACTTTTTAATTTGCTTTAACATTTTTTCTTTTTCTAGTTATCTGCCAGAAGTTGAATCCTTATATAACATTGCATTTGTGATAGATGGATGCTCGAAGCCTTGCAATGGAAATGGCCCCTATTGTAATGTGGCAGCAAGGGCAGAGGCCAGAACATTATAAGCAGTTTTGGAATCAATTATCTAAACCTCACTCCATAACTAACAGGGATCCTGTCCAAGACTATAATAATACATGGGACTTGCTTGCAGGTAATTTTATTCTTAATATTATGTACATTGGCAAGTAATTCAATTCTTTGATTTTGAACTTGTGGATTCATGTATGTACGCCTCTATAAATGTGCAATTGTACATATCTATATGCATTTACATTATTTGCATGTGTATGTTCTCTTCCTTTTCCTTTCCCCTTTTTCTGGGCTTTCATTCAGCAAGAAGTGATCATGCCCGAACCCTTGCCATGCTCATTTTCTCACCCTCTCTAGTAGAGGCACACAAATAAATATCATACACAGTTTGTTGCATCTGTGCAGGCACTTGCTTGGCGCACATCGTGTGCTTGCATTCAAACTTTCTATGTTTATAACTTAATGGGAAGCATGTGCTATGTGCTTAATAAAGGGTGGGATGTGAAAAGGTTAAAAGAACGAGGGGACAGGAACGAATAAATGGATGTATAAAATAAATAGCTGCTTTGAGTTTCAAATATCTGTTGAAAGTTTATATATCCTCGAGGCTGAATTATCACACCCCAAGATCCTACTTTAGCTATGAAGCACAATGGTATTTTATTTTTGTGCAGAATAGTTGAAAGAAAACATACTTTTCCAAAAATATATAGTATTCATTGCAACTTTATTGCTATTGTGATATTTGCTATGAATTTTGACATCTAACAAATCCAGATATGGTTGAAGGTTATCAGTGATGTGATAGTTTGAACTTTCAATATGTAGCTGTTATATTCTAATTGTTTGATGGAATGTTATGACTTTTTAAGTATTTTGCATAATTTGTTGAACGGCTCCTAATGACTTGAACTACTTACGTCTTCTGACCTGGAGCAAATTTGACACGAGAATCATGACTATAATTTTGTATATTGATTTATCAAGTGTCCATCACCAGAAGACTGTTTACATGTTCACCAATTGTTAGGAATAGCAAAAAGAAAATATGATAAAATCAGTTGCATCAATGAGGTGAAATTGCATCGCAAATGCTATTACTTGATTTTACAGAGACGGACAGGCTTGGCTGATCAAATTCCACTCTTATATTTCGGTTGAAACAGAATTATTGTATGAAAAATTTAAATTATTGTCTGCTAATTCTTTTCCTGCTGTTTTTCTCTATTCAGAAGAAGACGAAGGTACAGATGCATCATCTCCCATTCCCTTGGATGATGGGTTGCCTGTAGATTATGGAGCTATTGAGGTTATCCAATGCCTAATCGAGCATCACAATGCAATTTTCACAGATGCAAATGAGACTGTCTGGTGACTTGAAAAGTTACATGTTGTGGTTCTTAAAAAATTCATTGGATTGTGACTCTGACCAATAAGGTGTTGGATGGCATTAGGGAAATTTTGCTGAAGATTGTATAGTAGGTGTTGTTTAGAACTGGGGATTTTGGTTGCTTTGTAAATCGTTGATTGAAATTGTTACTTTAACCAACTGATGAAGTTTGAGACTTCTAATGTATATTTTGCAGTTATCGTTGCATGGTATACTAATTAACGTGCTTGGTATTTTCTTCCAAAGGTGCTTAGGAACATATATCCTCATCTTTCAGCTTGAGTCGATTTTACTGAGGGCAGCCATACTCCTGGTTGAGATCCAATGGCTTGACCAGGAAGAAGTGCTTATATGTCCATTAGCATTGTACTGTTTTATGTTGGCTTCTCAGATCTGATGGCCTGATATTGTGTATTTCAGATCTGGTAGGGATAATAATCTTTTTTACTCAATAGTAGAATTTGCAAATTTGTGATATCCTTTGAATGTTTTCAAATATTAAAAGATCTTCAAATTTTCTACATATTGAAGTCCATTCTCATAATCCGACAACGATATTTTCAACATTTAGATCAGTCTGAACTCTTATCTGGTCAAATTGAAACATCAAACAGGTGTACGCCTAGCCACTTTTTTTATGAATACAATAAAAATCTAGCAACTTATCACTTACTACCAGTATATAAATTGTTCCCTTTTTTTTTTTTTTGTTGGTGGTTCGCTGGTACAATTACTTCAGAATGTAAACATAGCTTATTGTGCTGTTGTACATATGGAGAGTATACACTGTACAATAACTCGCATCGCTAAATTAAGTAACATGGCCCTTAATCCCGTTAAACAATTAAAAGAAGTACCGGCTAATCACTTATATCTTACGCCCAAGTAATTAATTCCGTATCAATCAGTGTAGTGTTGTAGCTAACACGCAGTATACAAAAAAGTAGATGCATATGCACAGAAGTCAAAAGTGGAGTGTTGTAGCAATTGACAGAATCCCGTAGTTCCTCTCCGATGTTGTCAACACTCTTCCTCCTCACTATTCTCTTGTCTTCGGTAATGTTCCATTTATCCATATCTTCATTCCTTAATATTAATTAATGGGAAAAGGGCATCCAAAACTGTGCTTTTGATTATCTCTGAATCTTTGTTTTTGATTTGGGTCCTTCCATTTCTTGGTCTCCTGCTGTTGTCTGATTTTACTTTCTTGAATTCCCCCCCCCCCCCTCCCTTTTTGCTTTTTTGGGATTCTCCTGGTTTTCCTATCGCTAGATATTGGTTAATTTATTGTCGTATGTGTTGTTAGTTTTTTGTTCTTTGACTTTACTGACGTACTGTGTTTGTTATGCTAATCTACTTACAAATACGCATTGGGGAATCAGGCTGGGAGCTCTGCGAAATATCCACTAGTTGTGAGCACCTGGCCCTTCAAGGAAGCTGTTAGAGCTGCCTGGAGGGCTGTCCATGATGGTGCTTCTGCAGTGGAAGCGGTGGTGGAAGGTTGTTCTGCTTGTGAAGAACTGAGGTGTGATGGCACAGGTAAGACAATGGGACTTTGGTTTATTATCCATTTATGATTAAAAAAAGAACGTTGTTGAATTGGACGGATTTTTGTTTATTTATAATATTCTGTATTTATCATTTAATCTCGTAAATGCTATTTTGGGTTGCATTTTCTTAGTCCAGTTGTTCAACTTTTTCATTGGAGGTTATAAGATTATGTACTAAATAGCCTATGTGTTCGAAAGTGCGTAGCTGCTCATGGCCTTTTCCAGATGTTTCTGATGCATAGCATGTGCTACCTATATGAGCATGCAGGTTATGGTGTGGGGAAAACAAATAAATATTCAATTTTTCACTTCTTTAATTTATTAATTTTGATTATTTGGAAGACTGTGGATATCAACATCTTCCCAAAACAAATTTAGGATGCTATGGACAGTTGTGATGATTGTTTTTATGGACAGTTGGACCTGGTGGAAGTCCAGATGAGAATGGGGAAACTACAATAGATGCAATGGTCATGAATGGGGTAATAACCACGTGACCTGTCCTTCATATTGCTAGTGTACTCTTGTTTTGTCAGAAAACCAACCATTACTTTGTACTTGCCAAGACATGCCCTAGGTGACGATGGAGGTTGGAGCTGTTGCTGCTATGAGGTATGTACGAAATGGCATCAGAGCTGCACGATTGGTGATGCAATACTCTCGACACACTATGCTTGTTGGAGAGCAAGCATCAATTTTTGCCATTTCGATGGGTCTTCCAGGACCAACAAACTTAAGCTCTGCAGAGTCATTGGAGAAGTGGACTAAATGGAAAGAGAGTAACTGCCAACCTAATTTTAGAAAAGATGTTTTTCCTGCTGATAGTTGTGGTCCTTACCATCCAGAATGTCCTGTGAACTCGGACAAGATGACATGCTCGATGTCCAATTTGGTGGGTCCAAATGAGTCCGGTTCATTTGCAGATCGCCACAACCATGATACAATAGCTATGGCTGTAATTGACAATGTAAGTTCTTTCTTGACTGTCTTCCATTCTGATCAATTACTTTGCCAGAACATGGATGCTAATGGGTGTTTTGTTCAGATGGGACACATTGCTGCTGGTACATCAACCAATGGGGCTACATTCAAGATCCCGGGCAGGTGATAGATGATAAAAAATTAAAGTTATTTTCTTTATTTTTTTTGTTGTTGATAACTCTCGTGTTGAGTCATCGATGTGTGTAGCTTCTCTGGGATGGATCAGTAACAATACTTTTTGACTCTTACTTGATATGTCGGAGATTAAAAATACTTCAAAACTAAGGTTCAGTTTTGGAAACATGAAGTAAGAACAAGTAAAAGGAAAAAGAAAAGGTTTCATTCAGTTGTATAAAGCTAACATTTCTTTTTTGTATATTTCTGTTCTTTTACTGAAAATTTGAATCAACTTTAAGGCCTATGTGTTGTGCTTCATGATTTTTTTTGGGCATCATTTCAATCTAAAGACAACTCTGTAAACTTGAAGAGTATCATCAAGGCTAGGATCCTGCAGCCTGTTAACTGTGACCTGCATTGTACCATATTTGTACTAGTTCTTTGCATAGAAATAATGACCTCATTTAATGCAAATCTGATGAATGGCATTTAATATTTCAGAAGGTAAGAAATGGAAATTCAGCTCCTTAAATTTTGCTAGCAAACTGCAAACAGTAATTAGGAGGGATCGTAGCAAACTACTTACATGCATTTTCTCAATGAAATATGACACTTAATTTTCATTTTGATTGAGATATTGACTAAAATTGGCTACTGTTGCAATTTGAGACACTATCATACCTTTCAGTAGAATTTCTGCACTCCCTCCAACCTGAATGGAAAAAGGAAGAGGAGGAGGAGAGGGTTTTTTTTTTTTGTGTGTTTGGGGGGGAAGGAAAAGGAATCTGCTAAATCACTCCAAGCGTCCTAAATGTTTAATGTTTTTGAATTTAATTTTCATCTGAATTGTTCTTTAAGCACTGCAGAGTCTTTCTTGGAAGGCTAAATAACCCTGCATGACGAGTTTGATCTACCTGTTCATAATATGCAAAATCCCATGCAAACTCTATGTTTGGACTAATTCTTGAACTGTTCTTTTTTGGCTTGAGGAAGGGTTGGTGATGGGCCCATAGCTGGATCTTCAGCATATGCTGACACTGAAGTTGGAGCCTGTGGTGCAACTGGGGATGGTGATATTATGATGCGATTTCTTCCGTGGTGCGATTTTACTTGAATTGAGCTTCCTGAAATCTACCTTCTCCTTGATGATATAAACATGATAGCCAGGACATTACAGAACGATACATATTTTAGTGGGGCACGAGAGAACAAAGGCAAACTTAGTACAACCAAAGGATCTTTAGTCAGAAGGCTAATATAGATACATGTCCTTGCTTTTTTCTTGTTTTCATTTTCCTTTCTTTTTTCTTTTTCTTTTTCCTCTTTTTGGTCATTTATGTCCTTAAATAGATCTGTACTTCCTTTGCATAACCGAGCATACTTTTATCTGGTGAAGCAATGGCTAATCCTAAAGTTCTCACTTGTTTCCTTTCTGAAGTGGTGGCTGTTACACTCCAAGTCGCATATAATGATCATGAATTCAGTCTACTTCTATCAAATAGTTGCCCTGGCTGACATCTGTATAGATATCAACCTGTTGCTGTTTGTGTATTTCAGTTATCAAGTTGTAGAGAGTATGAGGCTAGGAATGCAACCAGAGCTTGCCGCCAAAGATGCAATATCGCGAATTGCAAAGAAATATCCCAACTTTATTGGAGCTGTTTTTGCTGTCGACAAGGATGGTGTTCATGCAGGCGCATGCCATGGTTGGACTTTTCAATACTCTGCAAGAAGCTCAGAAATGGATGATGTGGAGGTGTTTACTATTCACCCCTAAGATTCCTACCCGCTGGCACTGACACACTTCGTAGAGCTTCCTCTGTGCCGGGATTTTGTTCCTTAGTTGTTTGAATCATATAATCAAATGTAAAGGGCTATAGCCACTTGAATTGACTTGCTTGTAGTTTTTACGGTTCTTCCATCATTAAATGTTGGAGACAGACAATTAATCTTTACTCTAATTCAGCTAATGAATGGATTTTTCGTTGTAAATGTTTATTAAAAGCCGTGAAGTGTATGCTGGAAATATTTCCACAAGATGCGAGGACTGCAGAAAACAACGCCTTAAACATATATTTTGGACTAGGAGTTTCCAAAAGTACGTGCAAAATCACGCCCTCAAGCAGACTGGTAACGGTATCAGCCTCGGGACTTCACAAAGACGTGATTTGACATGCAGAACTACCGCTAGACCCGTCCAGGAAGGAGAAGAGAAACATAATAATAATAAAAGAAAAAGACAAAAAAAGAAAGAAAGAAAAAGAAAGAAACTCTATGGCAATACGTTGATTCATGGGCCATCAAATACTTACCCCGGAGAGGCGTGGAACCTAACGCAGCGAAACTTCACGCCTTCATCCCCAGCCGAAGGAAAAAGAAGAACGGAAGTAATACATTTCTTTGTCCAGGTAATTTTTAGCCTTTTTCAATGGTTAAATTTTTCCTGGGTTTTTGCAATTTCCAACCTTCCTTTTCCTCATGTAAGAATATTTTGGGTCGACAATCTTGACTCCCAAGAACCAAGGGATTCACATTTTTTCCTCTGTCATCACCTCAATTTACAGCTGATTTTGCAGGAGACTTTTATTTGTGGTGAGAGAGTTTCAGACTATCTATTTTAATCCGAAAATATCCTCAATAAATTAGCATGGAAAGAAACGGCAGTCTTCAGGAGAATGCAAAATTGGAGGGTGAAAACTCTGTATTAAGCTCATGTTTGTTCTTGGATAACGTTGGAGAGGTTGTTCTGACCTATAATCCTGACGAGGATCAGTTATCTTGGAAATCAATTGATCGTCGAGTTGATGTAAGCTTTCTTCAGAGCCTCTTTGGAAAATAGTTCCTCTTTTTCTTTAATTATTTTTTGAATTCAATATTCATGGATGGTTTACCGGAAATTTACAATCTTTTTCAAGATGGGATTTTTTTTTGGGCGCATTAAATTTTATGCAGTCTGGGGCATATTTCCCTGTTCTTTTATCCTATTTTTTTTTGTTGTCTTTTATCATATGCTTTGGTGGTTGAGATTAGTTTTATCCTGGTTATATCTTTGGCTAAAACTCGATGAAATTGGAGTTTTTGCTGTCCTTTTCGACTATTGGGTGTAAATTTCCCGGCATTCTTTGTTTCATGTAGTACTAGTGTTCTTTTCAACATGCAGACTCATCCTTCTAATAAATAACTTGGACGAAACTTTGAAAACGATGTGGGTTTCATTTTAATTTGAGCATTAGCTGTTGCACAATGAAGGGGAGTTCATCAAAAGAGGTTCGAGCTTGAATATTGTTTTGTTTTGAGCTCTTTTTAGCTGGTTTTAAGTACTGTTGTCTAGCAACCAGTTTTGCCATCACGGGTTACTTCTGGGATAATGTCTGAGGAATCCTTTATTGAGGTATTAGTTATGTGTCTGATCATCTAATCAGGGACACAGGATGAACAAAGATGGATGAAGTATTATTTAATTGTAACTTGAGGCAAAAGGGAAGCTTGTGTTTCCAGAACAATTACCTTGGAAGAGTGACATTTGAAGAATAAATGCTTGCACTTAAGATTAAAACTGAACAGATTATACTAATGCAATCTGGTCCAAGGTCTTGATTTCTTGCATCACAGAACTGTGAGAATGTCCAGTCTGATATAGCTGGACAATCACTGTTTTGATGTGATGGATTATTAGTTTGTTGCTGGAATTTATGAATTGTTCACAGTTGGAGCCTATTTCAGAAAATTTGAGAATGTCAAATCCTATTTATCCTCAGAACTTCTATTTTAATATGCTGTATTAGTTTGTTGCTGGTAAATCATTGCACGGATGAAATTAATAAATTAATTTTTTCATGTTTTTCCTGGTGGAGACAAGTCTTTCTTCTGATTGCTGTCATCTTATTTGAGAATGTTGTGTCGCTGTTGGAAAACTTTGAGCATACATATACAAGATGTCAGATCCATGTCTCGTATAGATGTGAAATGGATGGTTTTGAATTTTCCTTTTCTGGTATCAACAGGATGGATCATCTTGTTGCAGTCTTTTTTCGAACTCTGATTCAGTGCTTAAAATTTCTGATATATATGCCGTTGAGTTCATTGATTTTGGTGTAATCCATGAATCTACTCTTACAAATGCTGCCGGAGGATGTCTCTTTGGTCATTCATCTGAGGTGATAATTTTCATTATAGGCCCTAATGTACGTGTCCTTGTTACATAAATCGATCATTTGATACATAAGTCTCTTTGCTGCTGCAGATGTACCGATTTAAAGTGCATGGAGTCCACAAGCCGAAAACCAACCCTTCCATTTGGATTCCATCTATTTATACTTTTGGTCACACAGATTCCCAGACCTGTCACATGTGGGTGAATTGGATCAATGCTTCTCTAAACATGGAAGCAGACCGACCTAAGAACCTTCTGGTATGTTTAACACAAGGATTGCCTCTAAGTTCTTCAAATGGATATCATTTTTAGAAGATGGAGATGGATAAACAAATAGCTAGATTTTTTCCAAACTTTTTATTTCGTGATTGACTAGGTTTTTGTCCATCCAAGAAGTGGGAAAGGAAATGGATGTAGGATCTGGGATGCTGTGGCTCCTATATTCTTTCAAGCTAATGTGAAGATAAAGGTGCATTCTGAACTTCTTTTAATTTGTATTCAATTTTCTAACCTGTGATCCTCATGACAGTATTAAGCAGGTAAAGTAGTTAGATAGTTGCCTTTGTTTTTCCACATTTTGTGCATTCATTTATTTACTTTAGCTTCACATTACATGTCTGGTTTGACATCTCATAGTACATGGGCTTCATGTTTCAATGTTTTAATTGTGACTTGATTACCTTTCCTGTCCACATGGGGGTACTATATCTTTAATTTGTTTCCCTGTGCCATAAGGAATTTTTTTTTTTAAATTCTTGACCAAATATCATTTATGTTTAAAGTACTTGATAGACAGGCTTTGAATTAGACTATTGGTAACCAGTAAAACACCCTTCCTTGCCTTTGCTTCTGTTGTCTTGTTATGAAACTAAACATGTTTTTGGTTCTCTTGGCATCTTTAGCGTAAGTTGTGGTATCGGGGCCTGAGATGTATTTTTTTCTTTGCCCCTTTTATAATCATTTGAAATGAAAATTTTCATCAATTAGGTGGAATCTGAAGATGAGGGGATGGCTGTATATGTGGTCAACATATTGTAATGGTATTTATGAATGATACAATATACATTGGCTGATTTTTAAATTGATTAGGCAGGATTGCCTGTAAATTTTGGTTGATTCTAAGGTAAACCTTTAATGTTACTAGATGCATCATATATTGGAAATTGATTATAAATAGCATAGAAATTAATGTGGAAGCACCTTGCATACATCTCTTGTGGGGATTATTCTATTGATCTTAATCTTTAGTTTGGATGTTTAAAATAATTTATTAATTGTCAGTGTTTCATCTTTTTGGCCATTTCTGTATCATTCTATTTAACTTAGGGAAATCAACTTTGCAGTTTTCTACTGTTGTTTATATAATTATGTAATTTTATGTATTTGGATCCTTTTTATTTGTTTTCAAAATTTTCATCAGGTCATTATGACAGAGAGGGCAGGGCATGCTTTTGATGTATTGGCTTCCATTGCAAGCGGGGAGCTGAATTCATATGATGGCGTCATAGCTGTTGTGAGTATTTTTAGCTTCTGTTTTCATGCACTACTAAATTTTCATGATTCATAACCTTGTTTTCTGAAAATTGTCAAGCTAATATCGCAGGTAATTGGTAATCCTGACAAATTTTGAGTTTTCTCTGTTCATATCTTGCTAATCTTTAAATGAAAGTTCAAGTATCTCACTTTTTTTTTTTTTTTTGAAGTTATTGGCTGACATGTTTCAGTTCAGTGAATATCCCTTGAAGTAGGCCTTAGATATAGCTAATAAACACATCTCATTTACTAATTCCTGGTCTTTGGATTCCTGTGTTTACAGGGTGGTGATGGATTATTTAATGAAATTCTCAATGGACTTCTTCTGTCTAGGCATAAAGTTTTCTGTCCCTTATGGCCTACAGATCCCAGACATTCTGCTGAAAATGGTAGTAATTTATCAGTTCATGAGGCAGCTGGAAACATTGAGGAGCATTCTGATCATTGTGAAGATCATTCTCCTCTTCTGATGGGTGTAGGACCTAATGTAACGCAAGTCACAAATCTCCGTGAGTTGATAGTTATCAAAGTAACCTTAAAAGTCTTTTTTATATCTATAATTATGACTCTAAAGGTTTCTTATCATAATTATATCTGGAGTTGCAGGATCTGAAGCAGATACTTACCACAAAGGTTAGTTAAATTCCTTAATAAAGGTCATTATATGAGAAATTTGAATACTGTGTTTCCTCATTAGACCATTTGTTTTAACTGCTGCCATGCCAAGGGGCTACGCTAGTAATGCCTTTTGCATCTGACTACTGCCCCTCCGGTGCTTTGAGCAGAGCATGACGCTGAGTTTTCTTTTCCACATGAGCGATTTAGATTTGGGATTATTCCAGCAGGATCTACTGATGCAACTGTGATTTGGTATTGACTCATGCTTGTTATCTTGGCCACTTTTCTTACCTTTTTTTTTTTTTTTTGTTAATCCATGACACTGATTGACTTTAAATATGACCATATCTTAAAGTCATCTGATACCACTGTGATTTGGTATTTACTCACCTTTTGTTGTCTTGGTCACTTTTCATACCTTCTTTTATATATCCATGAAATTCATTACTTTAAAAATGACCATATATTAAAGTCATCCAATGCTTAGACAATTTTTGCAGTACAACTGGGGCTCGAGATCCTACAACATCTGCATTGCAAATCGTCCTTGGTAAAAGGTTGTACCTTGATGTAGCTCAAGTTGTAAGATGGAAAACAACCTCTACATCAAAGGATGAACCTTATGTACGCTATGCAGCCAATTTTGCTGGGTAAATTTTTCTTAAACTTTTGGATTAGGTGAATTAGCGCTAGGAATCCCTTTTATTGTCATACATTTTCTTCCCTTGACTATGCATATGTTTTTTATGTCTTATGGTTATGGTTAGTCAAGAGTTTTTTTGAGCATGTCAAACATCCTTGTTAAGCTAACATTTCCAGCAGACAAGTGATGGACTCTAAAGCTTGGCTTAGACATGAGCCATGTTAGTTTCTAAAAGTTGAATTTGGCTGAGTTCTGTTATTAAAGCTTCCTTGAGGCATAGGTCATGTTGGTGTTGAAGATATTACATATCTATAAATTACTATGTTTTTTAAGATAATTTTAGTTTCAGTGTTGATTGTTCCATTTGTCGTACCTTATTTTGTAGCTTAGAAGTTACTCTGTTTTAACAGTACCTGTCCTTCAAGTGTTTCACAAGCTTTACATATTTCTACATATAGATATACTGGACTTCTTTGAACTTGAGTTTTAGCGCATATTAATTGGCTCAGCTATCAAAATTGTAGTTGTGCATGTTCAACATAATTAAGAACTCGCTAGATCCCATTTTGCATGTGATGAAAATTCATGGTTGACAGTTTTTTTTCTTCCATTTCTGCCTTTAATTTTTTTCACTTCTTGGGAAACTAAGTCTTATTGTCTCCTCTTTCGGAAATTCGTGCACTTCACCTAAATCTATTATCTCTGTCTCTTGACAACAAAAGAAACACAGAAGATGGGGAAGGAAAGAAGAGGAAAAAAGAGGGGGGGAGGGGATAATAGCTTCATCTGGAATGCTCCTGAAACTACTTATTAGGAATTCTCTTGAATTAGGTCTCTATCACTCAGAAGAGTATTCACTTGAATTAAATTTCTTCTTTTTACACCTACAACTTTGGTGTACTTAATTCATTTCTGGATCTTATTTCTTTTGCATCTTTTGTTAGATATGGTTTCTATGGGGATGTAATTACGGAGAGTGAGAAGCATCGATGGATGGGTCCGAAACGATATGATTATGCAGGAACAAAGGTATTTCTTCAACATAGGTACGTCTGTCAGTACGCTGCATTTTCTGTGCAGATACTCATAGATCAATTGAAGTTGATTTATGAGATCTTTCGCTTCAAGGAACTCATTTCAGCTTATTGAATTGAATCTGGCATTTCACCGGATTAAGAAATCTCTCTCTCTCTCTCTGTGACTCACATGCTTGATGAAATACTAAGACCTGGAATTGCATATCATGGCAAGGACCTTCTTTCGGCAAATTGAAATTGCCATTTACCAGAATAAGAAATTTGAATCTCTCTCTCTCTCTCGCTCTCTCTCTCCTCACACACACACACACACGCGTGTTTGATGAAATACCAAGACCTGGAATTGCATACACTGGCAAGGACCTTATTGTGGCAAATTGAAATTAGCATTTACCAGAAAAAGAAATTTGAATCTCTCTCTCTCTCTCTCTCTCTGCAAACTCACAGACACAAATTATGCTGTCTACCCGAATGCTTGTCACACTTGACCAAAATATCTAGGCCTGATACATTCTCCTGATATTATAACCTTTTATACTGCCAGTCAAAATCAAGTTCATAAGTCTCTCTTAATGCTACTCTTTCAGGTCGTATGAGGCAGAAGTGGCATATGTGGAAGTTGAGTCAGAGAAGGCCAGTGTTGGTCCTCAAAGAGGTCCTTGGTCTGGCAAGATGAAAGCACTGATGGGCCTATCTAAGCCATCTGACAAAGGGACTTGTCGTGCCAAGTGCAGTGTTTGTAACAAGAAACCAATCCACTCATCGGTAAGGTCTGCGAACATAGGACCGTACTCAGAAAAATCAAGATGGAAGAAGTCCAAAGGACGTTTTCTGAGTGTAGGTGCTGCTGTTATTTCCTGTCGCAATGAAAGGGCACCTGATGGTCTGGTTGCCGATGCACACCTTTCAGATGGTTTCCTGCATCTTATATTGGTCAAAGACTGCCCTCGTCCACTTTATTTATGGTAACTTTCTGCATCTCTTTCTTTACCGGATGTCAAATTTAGAAGATGGGTGCTGTTTATAACAGAACTGTTGCTCACATCCGATTAATGAATGTGCAGTCACCTGAGCCAGCTCGCATTGAAGGGTGGTAATCCCCTAGATTTTCAGTTTGTTGAACACTATAAAGTATGGTTTTTCTTTGACACATGTTTTTGAGTTTTTTTATGCTACAGAAACCAAAGTCACGAGCTAACCATTTCATGTCTGAAATGCAGACCCCGGCTTTCATGTTCACTTCTTTTGGGAAGGAGAGTGTATGGAATGTGGATGGTGAAATTTTAAAAGGACATAAACTTTCTGCTCAAGTATTTCGAGGCCTTGTTAGTTTATTTGCTGCTGGCCCTGAAGTCTAGTCAAATACCCCATAAATGAGAATTTTGTAACGCATCACCTGTAACCATCAACAATGTATTCATAGTAACGTATTACCTGTAACCATCAACAATGTAAAAATGATGTAGCGTAGCTTATTCCCTCAGGGTTCCAATTTTTTGCCCTGTTGCGTGAAGCTTCCGTTAATAATCAAAACAATATCATCCCAATTGTATTACTCCCCCTAACAAGTGATACTTTTTTATGCTAAGTTTTGACTAGGCTGCTTGTACAAATTTGAATGAGATATACGACAAGGGAGGAATTGATTATTAGTCAAGACGACTGATGGCACTCTTAATGATCCAAATTAACCATAACCTCTTACAGACGGGAGTAAAAAAGCTCAAATTTAAATTGCAAGAACTTAATAGGCCATTGTGGGTCGCAAAGTTACAAGGACGTGGTCGCAAATGTCAATGTTAATTTTTGTCCATCCATTGAAGTCTACCAATTGAAAGAAAAGTCTTTGCCGTATTGACCACTGTCTTGACTTGGACGCCCCTCGACATTTCCAATGGCCTCATCCTTTCCTGATAAATTTTTGGGAGAGTCCACTTACCTCAATAGTTTTAGCATTCAACAGAGCAACACCATTAGTGCTGCAATTAACAATGTCTTCGCCGTTGCAGTAAGTTCTCCTCCCAAGTCTTCCATCTTTTATGTTCTCTTACTCCTTAGTCTACATATGATCAGTCTAAGTGTGTTTTTTTTTTTTTTATGGTTTTTCTTTTCGTTAGTGATGAGCCATAGAAATTTCTTTCTTTTATTTGTGGTTTTTTATTAAGAAAGTTGCTCAAATATTCATGTTTGTGACAAACGGCAACTATTTAAGTTGGTCTGGAACACCACCTAACTGGAAAAATCAAAAAATTCCATACAGCAGCTCTACATATGTTTGAAACCTTCTAAGTTCATTTTTGGTTCGACACAGACTTGTTTCCTTGAGCTGCTGCTTCTCTAATAAATGGACAAAGTTTGACTTAGTTTTCATTTTATGGGGGTTATATACGGTAGGCAGCATATGAGTATATTTTGCCAAATCGTGTTGTATTTTTCAGATACTACCAATCTTTGCCCCCTGTGGCTAAGACCTATGCCGTGGTCTGTTTGATGACCACAGCCGCTTCTGAAATGCAACTGTACAACGTCAGGAACATAGCCCTTTTTTATTCAGAAGTTTTCACAAGGTTCCAGTTACACACAATTTACAGGAGTTATGTGTTCTTTTTAATATTGTTCTGCTTTTTTTCTCCGTTGTTGTTTGGTGGTGTCAGTATCTTTGTGTTACAGGTCTGGAGGCTTATAACAAACTTCTTTTACCTTGGACCCTTTTCATTACCATTCGGATTTCGTCTCCTGACAATGTAAGCACAAATAAGCCAAATATTTGAGTTTTTCTGTATAAAGTTTTAGTATTTGACTGGCATCAAGAATTCTTGATAATGATCACTGAACCAATAGATTATACTATGGAGTCAAATTGGAAAGAGGGGCTTTTGACAAAAGGACTGCAGATTACCTGTATATGTACATTTTCGGAGCAATCTCACTGCTGGTAATTTCTGAGATTAATTGCTATACTACTATCAAATTTTCTTATAATCTTGGCTTTTACTGAGATAGAATGATGATCATGCTCATGGTTGTCGACTAGGTCATGGCAGTAATTCCTTTCCTATGGTCTCCGTTCAAAGGACCCGCAATGGTTTTCTTAATTGTATATGTCTGGAGTAGGGAGAACCCAAATACCCGGGTCAACATACACGGACTTGTGGAAATTAAGGTAAGCCACTGTTCTAAGTTGTGACTTTTATGCATTTTTTCCAAAACCATGACTATAATTTATTATGAATATGGTTTTAGTTTTCTGAATTTTAAGTGTGAATAACAAACTAGCTAGACAGCAAAAACCCCAATCAGTCGTCTCAAAATGAGCATGCATTAATATTATTGCCTGAATTCAAGCAGAGAAGAGATTTATTTTTCCAGTTCTTTTGGGTAATTGTTATGCATGAGTTGAGCTCCGCAGGGCTTCTTCCTCCCATGGGTGACGCTTGGCATAGATGCGATCCTTGGAAATCCATGGATGCCAGGTATTCAAGGGATAGCTGCAGGACATATTTATTACTTCTGCACGGTGCTTTATCCTCTTTCCACTGGAAAGAACTATTTCAAGACTCCTCTCTGGGTGTATCCTTTCTTTGGTTCTAATGCACTACTCATCACACCTTTTTTTCTAATTATTTTCTCTAAATCTTAAGTTAGTTTTGATTTTTCAAGTCAATGGATGTTCCTTGAGCATACTTTAGTCATAAGCTAGTTGCATTCTGGGGCGAGGGATACCAATTTAATGCTCCAGTGAGGCAAGATCCTGATGCTGGAGTTGCTTTTCGCGGTAGAAGCCACCGCCTGGGCGGGAGCAGTGGTGGCTCAAAGCGGCCTCAAACTAGCGGCCAATGCTTCACAGGAGGAAACAAACGCCCGAACACAGCAAACAAGTACTACAGCATCTGGAGTAGCTTTTCGTGGAAGAAGTAACCGTCTAGGTAGCAGATAGGAAAATAATCATATGTAAGACAGTTCAAATATTTTGAGATCAGCAGTCCGTTATGTAACAATTAACAAGCACAACTCTTCGGCCTTAGCCTAATCGATACTGGAGCCTGTACAATCGTGAAGCTGTTCATCTAAAGAGGAGATGAACACTTATATGATGGTGACATGCAGTTCCGTGTCCAATAAAAGAATTTGTTTGAATTTCATTCAATTAGTAATCAAATCACAAACCGATTAAGTTTATATAATACGGGTCTAATTCGTGCACACTCGTGTTTACGTCTCTGGATCACGGGCATCATATTTTGGGCCTGACGCTGGACAAGAAGCGGCCTGGACAAACAATGGACTACGGTAATGAAGGTAACAAGTGGGCCTAAATGGCAAGGACCAGTCTTCCTGAGGCCCATATCTTTGATGGGCCTTACGTGGTTGATCAGATCCTAAGTAGAAGAAATTGTGTATTTATATTTGCTTAACTTTTTGGTCACTTGTATTGTCGTTTGGCTTTTCTACTTTGTGTGTGTTTTTGTGTGTGTGCGCGCGTGTTTTTTTTTTTTTTTTTTTTTTGGTGGGCTGTTGGTGGTTGTTGTGTTCTCTTCTCATGGTTCAGAAGGTTTTCCGAGAAGTCAATAGTCAATAGCAAAATTTGAATGAATGAATATAGTCAATGTGAAGTGATAGGCAATTAACTTGGATGTATTTGGGGTAAATGACAAATAATAAGGTACTAAATATAGACAAAAACGCATGCCTTGTGCCAACTATATTAAACATTAATCGTCTAGTTAATCTCAGCGCATTTGCTAAGGTATTGCATCGTATAGAATCCTTAGTGGGTAATTAATTTAAAAAAAAAAGTTTATATTGGGATGTTCAATAAAGCATCCAAGTACATCCCCATGGGAGAAGCGACCTTAAAGGTTGGCCACCAACAATTTGATTGTCCATTAATCAGACACTCGTATCTCCTACGTAGTTCGTAGAATTTCTCCCAGTTGTCCAATTATTACTAGTTTTGTGTAGCTGACAAAGCACAATGGTTTAGATCCATTTCCCATAAATTTGTTGGCTGCACTTTAATTACCAATTTAAAGTTCTTATATCAAACAAAATTATCAAACAATTGACCTCCAAGATAGGTCTTTCTGACTTTCCAATCCAATACGATGTTTCTTAAGGAAGATACATTGTCTCGAGTGTGTACATCGTTGGTTTGGTCAGATAAACATGTGAAGACAGTTGGCCTGAAAACGAAATTATGGCTTATTTAGCAGCAGGCACTTCGAGTTTTGAGTAATTAACATTGGGATAAAGAATATTCTACTTGGCTACTATATGTAAAGGATCTGCTCTGTTCTAAATTAATATTGAAACAAAATTTTCAAAGTCCAGGGCTCTATCCCAGATTAATACAAATGCTTCCGTTCCTACAACCTAGACAACAACAAACTTCATTAAATATTTGATGGTGGGTGTTATTTCACGTTTTGTGGGACAGAGAGACGAAGGAAGCAACAACTTGCTTTCCAAAATCACATCAATATGACACTAACAACCGACGACTTCTTAATCCAAAAAAAAAAAAACCGACGACTTTGACCTGGTCAGACGTCTTCTCCTGCCTTTTTTTATTTTTATTATTTTTCCGCTTTAGAAGTAGACCAAAAAAAAAAAAGAAGGGGGAATCGCGTGGATTTATTAATATTTGTTTCTAGAGAGTCAAAACTCAAACGTGATTCAAATTCCATTATTGTACCTGTAATTGCCTCCCCAGTTTACATCTAAATGGAATGAACGATCTAAAATGAAAACGAACACTGCCTATATTATTATGCATTTTCTTATGCTTTTCACTATCTGATAGTACAAATAATTAGTGATATAATAACAATTCACTGTACTAGTGGGTTTTGGAGGTATGAAATCGTAATAATTCTCCAAGATTGATAAGTTTAAAGCACTAAATTAAGGTCTTGTCGACGTTAAATGTATATGTTACGGGCATCAGAAATGGAATCTATGTGCCGTATGCTCTCATTTTGCTTCTTAACCGATTAGAGAGAGAGAGAGATAGTTGACTGAGAGTGGCATGACACACAAGGCAAAAGCATGTTTCCCTGCCCAAATTCCCTCTTTATTTGATGGTTGTTATAGAAACAGATAGATGGAAGTTCCGCTTGCACACGAGGCAGTCCATCTAACGTAGACGAAGAAGGGAAAAGTATACAATACACCACGTGCATTGTCACGTGGTGTACTAGAACCAATAATTTATCGTCATGTAGCAATGGTGGGTCATATTTTGTATTATTTAGCGATGTGTGATTAATTCTAGTGCACCACGTGGCACGCCACGTGGCGCGCGTGGTGCACGCAATACTCACTCGACGAAGAAGTACTTCTAGGAAACTTAAGCCAGCTTGGAATTTCACGCCTGGCAAGGGCCACTGACTTGTCTCCAACGAAAGATTTTGATTTGACCTTAAACTTCATGTTCAAGGCGGCTAGTCTACCTTTCGAATCCTCTTTTTTTAAAAAAAAAAAAAATCACAACTTAATCTGTGATATCTCTCTTTTTATTTTCTTTTTCAAAATTTAAAAAAAAAATTTTTAATTTCCTATTAAGATGATAATTAGTCAAAAAAAAGTAACTACATACTACTATCCACACTTTTTCTCCATTTTGTTTCTAATCTTTTTAGATTAAACTATAAAAATAATTTTCCTGCATAAGTTAAATTATTAAACAACTTTGATTATTTTTGTTGTACATGCATAGGGTGCACCTCAATCACTATTGTAAATAAACCCACCAAGGCCATGTGAGTTCGAACCTCCTAATTTTATACTATAGAACAAAAAAATAAAATATTGATGATTGTGTGATCCTTCAATATTTATCAAATGCAAAATTTGGGTAGGTTATTAGAAGTATTTCCATTAATATTTGGGCATACATTATTAAAAGTGTTTTTATTAGTGTCAGGGTTCATTATTCATTCTGGATGGCCAAATATATGTAACACTCAAATATTGCCAGACATCACCTTCAAGCATTTTTGTTCAAAGGTTATAGTTTGATCATGTAATTCAAGATGAAGACTTTGGACTAATGACATGTGAGCATATCTACGTAATTATGCTACAAAATCAAAAACAAAACATTGACTTGTGTCAGATATTAACTTAAACTGCAGCCAAAAGCTGATGTGAATATATGCAACAGTCATTAAGTCCAATAAAAAACATTTCTATAAAAATTTGTAATCAATGTTAAAGATAATGTTCGTTGACTCATTGGCATAATCTTGAAACTCATGGGAGAGATATTGTAGCAATTATCATTGACTTTTTAGGGGAGATAATAACTAATGGGAGTGAGCAAAAGTAAATTGCTAAGAAATTTACAAGAAAAATAAATGAAAAAAGGATGGAGGCAGTGGAGAGGAGGTGAAGAAGTTAAAGAGCATTAATGGAAAATAAATAGTGTGACCCCAAACTATTTGTTCGTACTTTATATAGAGCGAGAAATTAATTATGATTATTTTTCCTTCCTGACATGGGACGATTTTGATGAATTTCAGGATGGATTTTTTAGAATTCTTAGGAAAGTTCAATAAACAAAGTAAAAGTAAGACAAATCGGTCCTTTAAACTATCGAGTGGGTAATCAAACTGCGGATCCCACCATGAATAGTCTGCTCGCACACTGTTTAAATAGATAACAGGAGAGAATATGCGGAATACACGTAATTTTCAATCTTGTTTAATGTTTCACGTAAGCAACATTCTTTAAGGGAGAAAAGAAAAAGAATCGTGATGTATGTTGGAAGTAGGTGATAGCATCATCTCCTTTGAGTCGTTTCATCTTATTTTTGTAGGCTGTTTCTGGTTTTGATTCCGAGACTATCAATCATTTGGTTTAGTAAGTTGTTTGACAGTTTTATTGGCATGTGGGTTCTCAGAGAATTTTACTAGGTAATTTGAGGCTGTGAATTGCCGGTACGTCTTTTCTTTTCTTTTCTGTTCTTTTCTGTCTCTTACCAAGATTTCTTTCAATTTGTTGTTTCATCTTTAAAATTTGCCTCTCATCTCTAGGACCTCCGCTTAGTGATTATTAGCTTTTGTTGCAAGTGGAAACTGAGATGTATTTTGTTCTGTTTAGGGTGTGTTTTGTAGGGCTCTGAATGAATTGCTGATCAGAGTTTCTTCTGGGATTTTAATGTTGTACTTACCTCTTTTGAGTAATAAAAATTTGGTTCTCTTTTCATTTGTTTCAAGAAAACAATACACAGAGAGAAAGCTCATCTGGGCCGTTTAAAAATCTCAAGACACAAGACTCTGATTCATAAATCATTTCGCAAACTCTGCCTGACATACACATCTAAGAGAAGTACAAATAAGAGCAGCTAATTGTTGTGTCTTCCGACTCTGTTTTGAAATTCTGTCTGTTTTTATACTTAAAACTAGATGATCAAAGAAAATTGTAACATGTGTAACTCTAAATTTTAAGCTATCTCGAGGCTCAGGAATTGTTTGCCCAGACTGGTTTTTGTGCATAAGTTTGTCTCTGCTGTATATTTATTGCTTTTATTGATCTCATATGCACAGCATATTTTGCATTTTTTTGTGGATTGCAGAGAATTCACTGCTGAAAAGAGGTGATGGAGGAGAAAGCTACTGAAGTCTCAAAGGCATTGCTGCCACCAACTTCTGCTGTTGTGGCAGTCGCTATCAGTGGAAGTAAAAAAAGCAAATACGTAGTCCGGTGGGCATTGGAGAAATTTTTTCCGGAGGGAGAGGCTTTCTTTATGTTGCTACACGTTCGCCCTAAAATAGTTGCGGTTCCAACACCTAGTAAGGCGCACTTCTCTATGTATTTTGAAGCAGGAAATTTATGTGATGCAATTTTTTACTTTTAGGTGTCACAACAATATCTGTGCCTTAGACTCTGTAGAAGTTCCTAATTGTAATGTATACGGATTCTAGTAAATAGAAGATGATGCCATTTGCAATTTCTGGCTTCATTCTGATTTGCGAAGGGAAAATTAGTTCATTATGTTTGTGTTACATAAGTTCAACTACGGCTTTGACCTTCGCGTTCTGTAGCACAGTTCTTGTTTAATTGATTTTGTTCACAGAATAAATACCATCTTTAGAAATGAACATCACGATGACCTTTGAAGCCAAAGAATAAAAAAAATGGAGAAGCCAAGAAAGAAAAAAAATTCGCCTAATATTAATCAGTACATCAATACTTCTATCTTCAAGCATGTATGTCATTTTGTAAATTTGATGCAGAAAATCACGATATTAGTGCTTTGTGCTGCAAAACTTTGTTGAACTGGTGGCAATGTCTCAAGAGACATCTGCTTGAAGGAACTAAGACAAACGCATAGCTTTTTTATAACTTGAAAATTTACTGCATCTAATCTCTTCTTGACATTTTTCTTCCTTTTTATTTTTTTTTAAGTGGGAAATTCAATTCCTATATCTGAGGTGCGAGATGACGTGGCAGCTGCTTTTAGAAAGGAAATGGAGTGGCAAGCAAGCGAAAAGCTTCTTACTTACAAGAAAATGTGTGCCCGAGAAAAGGTTGATCAATTTCTTAATGAAGCTATAAAAGGAAGCTTAAAGTGTAGATGACATATTTGTTGATGATGGGGAATGCAGGTGCAAGTCGAAATTGTACAAGTTGAATCAGATGATGTGATCAATGCAATTGCAGAGGAGGTTGTTAAATGCAACATTAACAAGCTCGTGATAGGTGCTTCATCTCGTAGGCTGTTTTCACGGTACCAGTGCTGCTAATTTTGTTTTTGTTTCTCCTTTTTTTGGTGCATAACCTAATAAAAAAAAGTTTGTCCTAGTTCACAATCTTTTTTAGAACCTGGAGAATACGAGGACATGAACTAAATGATCTGACCTGAACCCACAACTTCTCCTTAAGAATATGATGTTTGATCCTGCAAGTTTTGAGTGTGGTTATTTTAGGTGCTTCATCAATGGAAAAATCTAGGGGAAGAATGTCATCATCCATGGTACAGCGAAAAAGTAATTAGACACGTTGCTGTGCTTGATGTCATCATGCCAGTTCTTCTCTTGTTGAAAGAAAAGCAAATGAAGTTCTTTTGAGAATGAAAAGTTCCTATCTAGATGATGCGTAATATTATCTCTACTTAGAATTTGAATACAGGAAAGCAGATAATGAAACTGATAAAGAAAACCTAATATTGGCCAGAATATGGAAATCGCATCTTAAACTCATCTACAAATTTTTATTTCATGCCATGATAAATTCAAAACTCAAAGCATCGCTTGTTTTCCCCTTTTTATGTTCGCAGTTGCATTGCTCTCTTTCCTGTCAATAACTTAGTTTTAATTGATTTCTAGGGGACAAAACTTGTCCTCTAAAATCTCAGAATTCACTCCAAGCTTTTGCACTGTGTATGCTGTTTCAAAAGGAAAGTTGTCATCTGTGCGCCCATCTGATTCAGAGACCAACAGAAGCACAAGAGATGACTGCAGTGATACGAGTCATACAACAAGTGACATTTCAAGCCCCAGTTCCAGCTCTCGAGCAGGTATAAGTCCTTTATTGTAGGTTTCAACTGTCGTTGCATGAAGGATCCAGGATTTCACATGGTCTATTAATCGCCTTCTTTGTTTTCTTTTTTGTCCACCTAAATCTCAGTACATATGAAAAGCTTCTTGTGGAATATCAATATGTTCTTATTCTTGCTGGCTTCCACAAGTACAAATCCTACTTCTAGAAAGCAAATTTCAAACTTCACATGCAGTGTCATTACTACTTACTGCAATTTACATTGATGATAATCTCTCTCTTGTCTCTTAGTCGCTCTTCCTCCCTCTCTCTAACCCACACACACTTTAAGTTGAGTGTGTTATGTCATAATCTCCATTTGTTGGAATTACAAGTAACTTCAGAAAATTTCGGGACACATGGACCTATCTAAATTTGGGCCCAAAAGAAAAAAAAAAAAAATTGATGCAGTTAATTGCTGTTCTTCAGACTGGACAGATCAAAGCTCGATTGCTTCGTATTCTCATCTTTCTTCTTTGTCACTGCCACTACAACGGCTTCAAGCTCTTTCAACTATTAATCAACCCATATTTCATAGAAGAACGAATACAATTGACACCATCTGTCAAAGAAGTTTATCTGTTGATATGGGGGAAAGATATGATGATGCAGTTTCCTGTCTAACTAGTTCAGATGTCAATGATGAAATGACTACAGTGTCTAGTTTCAGAAGCTTAGTACAAGATGATGCATCGACAACTGATCAAGCTTCAGCTGTAGATCTAATGGATTTTTCATCTGGAAATCAGGTGATTACTATGATCAGGTTGCATCTTTCCCTTTTCTGTAGAATGCAGTTTGCCTGATTGAATAATGTCATGATCTCTAGTAGTCTGTTTCCTGAAGTAATTTTTCCTGCTGTCATGTGAGGATTGGACTTATGCACGATTCTGCATACTTTTGACCATTAACATTTTCCAAAATTCTAGTAGAATTTGAATAGCAAGTTAACTTCAAGTGGAAAATCCACAATACTACAACGATGAAAGGATATAAACTACTGCCGGATATGAGATGGTCTTTCTTTGTAAACTAGTTAGGAACGGTAGTTTATATTACAGTTTATTACTAAAAGTCAATACAATGGAGAAATTTTTTTTTTTTAAGTTTTTTTAATCGTTTATATTTTTTGCCTTTGATTTGAAACAAGCTGAAGCACTAAGGAGTATGTATGTGATCATAAGCCATGGTTTTTCTCTGTTGACTAGTTATAAATTTCACGTTCAAGATAATGCTGAAGATTCTTCTGCTTTGTATTCCTTCCTGATGAGTTAGAAAAAAATGATATGGAAACTAGTCTAAAGATTCATTTTTCATAACTGTATGGTTGATGAAATATTGATACATCATTGGAAAAGGATAACTTCCGTATATTTCATATTTGACATCTCTGTTTGTCTGGAATATGGAACAGATTTATAATTAAATATTTTGCTAATTTTTACAGATCAATGTAAATTTTGAGCTAGAAAAGTTAAGAATTGAACTCAGACATCTTCAAGGAATGTATGCAGTGGCCCACAATGAGGCAATGGATGCTTCCAGGAAGGTATAGTTGTCTTCAAACTAAAGTTTTGTGGTGAGAAACAGTGGTATGTCCCTGGCATTAGTTGTAGTGTTCAACTCCTACATGGTATGTATAAATTAGTCAAGCATTTTGAAATATGTTGTGGACAGCATTACTTCTGACATAACAGAAATCCTAAAATACTTCAGTACTCATATTAGAGTCTGCAATCTGCAGTAATATAATTGCTAAAATATAGGCACTGGTTATAGTAAGTAGACAAGTTAGATTAGATTGGAAGAGAATTTTGTAGAATTGGCACAATAATTGGTGTGCTTGTTTCCAGTAGATTTCATTCTGACAATGTTGAAGGGAAAAAAAAATCATAAATTTAGACACTAGATTTTCTGATTACACTCCAATGTTTAACCCTCTTCCTATTTCCTGCTATTTTTTTAGTGGTTGCATAACACATGTCCTGTATGCCAATGCTGTCACATTAATATAGGCAATAGGTTACAGATAACTGTAAATATACATTTTCGTTGTTATACTCGTAATTATTACCTCGTAGTAGGTCATTGGTGGTAATTGTTGCTTTAGCTTCCAACAGTGTTAAAGACTATTCAAATACTCTAATGAATGGTAACAGAACACATAAACAGCTAGTTGTGATGGGAGACCTTTTTAATCCTTCCGAGAAAATCATATATTTCTCTTGGTGTTGTAATGATCAATTGAATATGCCAGCTGTGCTGTTGAATCCGTCTTCTTTTGTTGGCATCTAACCCAAACATGCTTCTTGCTTTCTAGCAGCTAAATGACCTTAACAGACGTCGATTGGAGGACACTATTAAGCTCAAGGAGATTATCCTTCAGGAGGAGGAAGCTAAAGAGTTAGCGGAACAGGAGAAGGAAAGATGTGAAGCTGCCAAGAGAGAAGCTGAGTATATGAAGGAATGTGCTGAAAGAGAAGCCGCGGAAAAAAGAGCAGCAGAAGCGAAGGCCTTGCGTGAAGCTAAAGAGAAACAAAAACTCGAGAATGCCTTGGTGGGCCATGTGCATCAGTACCAGAAATTTACCTGGGAAGAAATCATGTCTGCTACTTTATCTTTGTCTGAGGATCTAAGAGTAGGAATGGGGGCATATGGAACAGTGTATAAGTGCAATTTGCGTCATACTACTGCTGCTGTGAAAATTCTGCACTCCAAGGACAATTACGGGACAAAGCAATTTCATCAAGAGGTATGAAATAATGACAGCATAGGGACAAATTTCTGAGTTTGATATCACGTTGGATTGACCTGTCAGGCTTTTAGTTGTTCATCGAAAAAGAAAAGGAGAATATAATTTCGCTTTTAGAAGAGCACAGTAGTTATCATACGTGACCCACAAGGTAATAATGATTGCTGTTATCTTATTTCAGCTTGAAATTTTGAGCAAAATTCGTCATCCACACTTGCTAATCCTTCTGGGGGCATGTCCTGATCATGGTTGCCTAGTTTATGAGTTCATGGAGAATGGTAGCCTGGAAGATAGGTTGCTTAGGAAAAATAATTTACCTCCACTTCCTTGGTTTGAAAGGTGTCGAATCGCTTGGGAAGTAGCGTCAGCTCTTGTATTTCTTCATAACTCAAAGCCGAAAGCAATCATCCATCGTGATTTAAAACCAGCAAACATATTGCTTGATCATAACTTTGTGAGCAAAATTGGAGATGTTGGCCTCTCGACAGTGGTGCATTCTGATCCTTCTTCTGTATCTACTTCATACAACGACACTAGTCCAGTTGGGACATTTTACTACATAGATCCTGAGTACCAAAGAACCGGTTTAATCTCTCCAAAGTCTGATGTTTATGCTTTTGGCATTGTTGTTATGCAGTTACTAACTGCAAAACCACCAATAGCATTAGCCCATGTTATGGAACAGGCCATAGAAAAAGATTCTTTAATGGATGTACTCGATCAAGATGCTGGTGAATGGCCAGTTAATGAGACAAAAGAACTGGCCATGCTAGCATTGAGATGCACGGAGCTTAGAGGTAAAGATAGACCAGATTTGAAAGATCAAGTTCTTCCAGCATTAGAGAAACTGAAAGAGACTGCTAATATAGTTCGATATTTACCGCCAACTGCTCAACTTTTGCCGTCCAATATGTTCGTATGTCCCATTCTCAAGGTATAGTGTACCTTTCTTCCTGTCTGCAATGTATACAATCATGATTGTCAGCACAAAATCAGATTACATTGAGCGAGTTAATAGGTTTAGAAGTTAAAACCTTGAGAACTTATGGAAACCATTGTGCTGATTCATGGCATAATATGGAAACACAGGAATATTAACCATCTGCAGCTGCAAAACAACAACTTCATTTTTGTTCTAATTTTTGTGGTTCAAATTTCTGTTATTTTGATAATTGTTAAAGAACAGATTTTTTTTTTTTTTTTTTTTTTTTGGTGATTTCGCATTGATGAGTATTTAATTTTCTTTTTCTCTTTTTTTTTTTTGGGTCCTTAATTTGGTTATAGGATGTGATGGACGACCCTTGTGTTGCTGCTGATGGTTATACTTATGACCGGAAGGCCATAGAGGAATGGCTTGAAGAAAATGATACTTCTCCAATGACAAACTTGATATTGCCACATAAGAACCTACTGCCCAATTACACTCTTCTTTCTGCAATTATGGAATGGAAATCTGGAAAACATTGAACCAATACTCGATCTCATAGGAACTCTTTGCTCGTAAATATGCCTTTTGTTAGTGGTAGGCATTTTCTGGAAGAAGTTATGGATTTTAATTAGTGAAATTTTATCTTTTGATTCTTCTTGATAGTTTAGATGTATGAATTTTTTCTAAATGAATCCAAACAAAACCAATAGTGTTGAATATCCAAATTCCCCCTCTCCATTCCCCTACCCACAAAACGCACGTGCTCAACATAACACTATATTGATCATTTTCTGTAGTTGACAAACACTACCCTTAAAATATGTGTACCAAGGAAACATGGATACCAAAATGTACAGCTAGAAAGTTTCTTAAAGTGAAAGCAAATGATGTATTGCACAAATTGTTGGCGCAAAGGAAAAGTAGATCCGAAATTCTCGCCTGAGTTTTACCATCTCCCCACAATTTCTTTTAGCTTTCTTCTGTGTAGAGAAGTGTCGACTTGAAGAGTCATCCTTAAAACTGTTCGTCACTACTCATACAAAAACGTGCTTGGAACTACATCCCATCCCATTTAGTTGATGAGTTATTGCCAGAAGTAATATGTCAACATTTCCTTTGCTTATCCTCTCGTAACAATGAATCATTTCCCCTGCAGGCAGCATGCATACCTGATAGCTGTACCAAAACATATCCAATCCAAGACTTCTATTGTTTCGCCAAACGAAATGAAAAAGTAAATTAATAGATTCCACTTCCTATTCCTACAATACGCATTAGTTCTTTAATTCTTTCCCTTCCCTGGAGTATTCCCCACACGTTTTCATATCGTCATCTCAATCACTTGTGAAAACTTCTCCCCTAGCTGGATAGAGTGACCGGATTTCCAGTGTTCATAAGCCAAAGAAGAGCCAATACATCCTATCCCAATGTCATGACTGGAGGAGCAAAACCTTGAACTAACTGACTTTCATGAATATCTAGAGTCCCTATCTCGGCAGAAAATTAACCAAGGTTCTCATTTTCCAATTTCTCCAAGCTTGTTGAGTATCTGCTTTGCATCAGGCCTAAGAGAAGGTGAAGGAGAACAACAAGCCATAGCTAGTTGAAACAATCTGAAAATGCGATCTTCAGTAACTGCTCTTTGATCACTACTTTCGCTAAGAATAATATCTGGGTGATACAATTCTGTAATTTGATCATCAAGAATTGCAGTCCTAATAGCATTTGGCAAGTGAAAATCTTGATCAGGGCTGGGATTTTCGTCAATTGGTTCCTTCCCAGTTAGTAGTTCTAGTAAGATTACTCCAAAGCTGTAAACATCACTTTCTTCATTAACATCTTTCATTTTTATTAACTCTGGGGCTTTGTATCCCTCTGCCGAAGAAGCTTCAAGCATTTGTTGCCCTGCAGTTGGGTTCAAAAGGAGATGCAGACCGAAATCTGAGAGATATGGTTGGTAATGCTGATCCAATAGTATATTCTTTGATTTGATATTTCCATGAATTATGGGCATCTCCAAATCATTGTGAAGATAGTTTAAACCATTAGAAATGCCCAGGGATATCCTATATATGATTGGCCATCTGTGAGCTTCCCCATTTCCTTCTGTGCACAAGAGACACAAAGTTTTGTTTAAGGACAAATGGGATGCTACATATGATAATTTGGATCAAACAAGAGACGTGTTCCAAACAAGAGCCAAAATGTTCTCAAACAAGCATTTAGGAAAGATCCAAAATTTTTTAAGGGGGAAATCATTAGCATGAAATCTGTATGGACCAAAACTTTTTTCTCTGCGATGTCTCGTTCATTAGATGGTACATTATCGTTGTGGAAAATTGTTGGAGGGATGGACCGTCAGATAGAGAAGCAAATGAAGAGGAAATTGTACGGCAATAAAAAATAAAAAATGAAGAGATCCAACTTCGATTTCCGGTTTCTTTATATCTATTCTTTTCTAAAAATATTGAAATAATTGTCCCGCTGTGAAGTAGTGGTATGTTTAACATGCTAATAAAGACAATTCCAAGTCAATCCAGCTAACAACTCAACCGAAGAGCCCATGGTTTTGCCAACCACCAAGGCTATTATAGAATGAAAATGAACAAGTAATAATTTGTGTTTTCTCCGGTTAGAAAATCTGAAACGTTATATACCAGTAAGCAAGAAAACAGATCCGTCACAATGTGCCTTTTGGATCACCCAATAAGACAAGAAGCCAAACTGCAACAGGCGTACCTAGCCAAGAAAGCATTATGCGTACCTATCTACTACCTACCAGCTAGGACCCAAAAAAAAAAAAAAAAAAAAAGAGTTTCCGTGCTAACTTTGATAAAAAAGAGAACAAAAGAAGAAAAGAGAAGAAAGACAAAATTCTACTTGTTATTTGCAAACCTGTTCTGTGCATAATAGAAGTGTTCATCTTTTGCATAATAAACAAATAATGCAGCCAAAATCAGTCGCTTAGAAAATGAACTGTTTACCCTTATTTACTGCTTTTCTCCTCTACCAAGAAATGTAAAACATTCTAATTCCAGAAAAAACTAAGCTTTGTTCTCACAACTGCTTAGATTACATGATCAGAAATTGTCTGATGGAAACATCAAGCAAGCAAAACAAATCACAGACAGTAAATGAAACACTGGGAAGAATTTTACCTCTAATGAGCTGAGCCAAGGTGCCCCATCTGTAAAATGGATGAACCAGCAGTTTCTCTCCTCTTGACCCTGCATAAAATGCAAGGAGAGGCACCAAATTGGGATGCCTCAAAGACCCCAACAATTCCACAATTGGCACAATTTCCTTCATCCTCAATGTGCAAGCAGGCCTCAGAAATCTCAGCAGTGCAAGTGAATTATTACGCAGCAAACTAGCCTTGTACAAAGTTCCATAACTAGATTTTCCTATCACTTCACCTGGAGCTTCAAGAATATCATATACAGTCAGATCTTCAGCACCCTGAAACCTGATCAAGTCCTCTTTCTCCGTTGCCTCTTTTTCTTTAAACTCAAAGTTAGCTTCTATATCTTTTGTGACAACCTCTTGTGTCTTCTTCCTACAACAGTAGATCATCAGGAACAGAATTATGGCAACTCCTAATAAAGTCAGTCCTATAATTAATGCCAGCATATACTTTTGTTCCATTTTGTTGAGAAAGTGTAATTCTTGGAGGGATATTGGTTCTGATATGGAATAAAGATTGGAACTTTATTGGATCTTCTGGACAAGGAGAAAGATCCAAGATTTAGGTGGGAAGGTTAGAAAGTGGTAGTTGAAGTGAAAGTGAAATGTGATGATCACAAGGGCTTATCATTATTAACAAGAAAACAGAAACAGAAATGTATTTCCTTAGTTTTGGGAAATCCCATGAAGTTTCTACAATCACTGAAGAAAAAGAAAAACATCCAAGCAACTGATAAAAGATCAGCTCAGGAGTTAGTGCAAGACTGAGGTACACTGCAGTCTGCAACAAATGAAGGAAAAGAAGGCTAGAAGTCAGAGACACCGTTGGCAGGAGAAAATAAAATAGTAGATATAAGTATGTGCTGGTTTTAATCTGTCTTGATTGGGACTATAGTGGTGACGTTTATGCTGCTGGGGTTGGGCTGTCCTGGGCAAGATTATTAAAGTACGTTAACGCCCATCAATCATCACCAAAAAAAAAAGTACAGTCTTGATTCCGGCATTTTTTTTGGGATACAAAAGCTAAAAACACAGTGGCAGTTAGATACAGTTAACACCTAAATCCTGCTGTTATAATCATCTAGATTTTACATAGATTTACCAGATTAATTAGCGTAGCATTTTTGTACTATAGTACCTATGGAAAAGGGACATATTGTTATACTTCGGAAAAGAAAAAAGAAAAAACAGTTGTAAAGAAACAGTGAAAGTCATAGCAGTTTTACCATATATTGAGAGGAAGGAATCTAGCTAGAGTCCAACAAACAAGAGCTAACAGTGAAGAGAAACTGTTATGCAGGATATGAGGAATGCAACGGCAGAATCGAAAGGGGTAAAAAGAAGCATGGAGAATTGGGATTTAGCAGCTGAATGGAGACTATCAACAAAGATATTTGATGATGTAAATAAAATCAGGAATGTAAAATAAAATAGGAGCTCAAGTAGCCTAGAAATTGATTCCATCTTGGGTAACATTGTAACAATACAATTTCTCTCATCATTAATAAAAATCACCTTTTATCTAAAAAAAAAGTATTATTCAAATTACTAGCCCCTTTTTTCTACCAAAAGGAATCAAATCGTAAATAATATTGTGATTTTTTTTTTTTGGGTTCTTTTATTAGTACTTTCTTTTCAAGGGCTTGGGGTTGGAGATTGGGTGGGATTGTGTTCCTGGCCTGCTGCCGCATTGGGGAGTATTGGATGATTAAAAACTGCACGAGTCTATAGGCTACGGCTACACAAATCATAAAAAAAAACGTTCTTCTAAACAGAATTGGCCCATTTTGAAAGCGACCGATGACCGAAAAATTCTTGAAAATGGCCCATGTAATGGGACTGGAGTGTGGACCTCCTTCCTCAAGACATCAATTTAGCCGTTCCAATCTCTTTTTTTTTTTTTTTTTGGAGAGAAAACATCACAGAGAGGGAGAGAGAGATCTAAACAACATTACACATTGTTTATGGTAACAGCCAGCTAATACGCCAACTGCACCTCATTCCTAGTTACTTTAGATACCTTACAAACGGACAATTCTATAGTACACAAATACAAGTTTGCAAAAAACAAATAGAATTTTGACAACTCATGTGGATCTGTCTATTTATAGATTCATTTAATAATTTATGTGGGCCCACCCTCCTTATTATCATTCAACTATTTAATATTTGTATAGTACAAAGCTGACTCAACTTTATATCATAGCCAAATCCCCTTACAAACTACTATAAAAGATCTTACATCAAATATATCATTAAATAGAGATTTAACTATGGTATAAAGTTGAAACTTTATACGATACAAAGAATCAATAATTAAATGAGAATAAGAAGGACAAACAAACATAAGTTGTTAATTTAATTTATATATAGCCGGGTCCATGTGAGTTATCAAAATTCTACTGATTCTTTGTAAACTTGTTTCGTTTACCATAGAAGTATCCAATAATATAGTCTTGCCGTTCCAAACATCATATGTACAAACATTGTTAGACTTTAGGCCTGATTTTTTACCTTTTACTAATAATGATGTAGCATTTGTCTTCAGCTGCACAAACGAAATGGTTCAGATACAATATGGTCCTCAGCTCAATTCCCTTTACCTTCTCCCACTTTGGAATCGGATCAAAACTATGATGTGTTGTCTCTCTTGCCTATTCTCTTCAAACGAAGTAAAGGATACAAAGACATGAATGTAAAAAGAAAGCCCATCTCATCAAATAAACCAAATTCCATGTATTCAATCACTTTTCCTTGGATAAAGGACACGAAGATATGATTTTTTTTTTTTTTTTGACAATGAAGATATGAATGTTTAAGAGACCCCATCTCATCAAATAAACCAGATACCATGTATTCAATCACTTTTCCTAGGTTTGTGTTTTGTACTTTTGACCTCCTGTTTCAAATGCTTGCCGTGTTGGAAAATTCGATGATCCTTTTTCTTTTCTCAGCTTTAGCTATGTAGGTAGTTGGTTCGTGCCTTAATCAGTTGAAGTTTTGATTAGTTGTTGGTGACCCTGCACCTAATTAAACCTTTATTTTTTACACTTCATGATTTTTGAAGCATAATCAAATGGAATGGGGGCCCAAGGATGATTTTATACCAAAAAGTCCAGACATAGCGGGGCGTGCATACAACAATCTGCTATAATATTTGATTCTGTCTTCCAATCCACATAATTTTATTTTCGAGAAGGGGAGAAGGTGCAACAGCAAAACCAAGATTGCTAATAGAGTTATTTTTCACAATAATAGAAGATAAAGCAATACGAACCACTTAATAGAAGATATAACGATATGAACCCACATCTTGGACTCTTAATAGGACTTTTAAAAATAAGTAGACAATGAAACATGACCAATCGCTAGCCGAAATGGATCGTTCATAAATCAGAGTAAATACATGAAAGAGCTGTGATATAGATCTGGCCAGATAGAGGAATTATGAACCAAGTGGATAAGGGTCCCTCGCCTATTAAGCACGGTGGTTCCAACTCCCTCTCATTTCTGCTTGCCCTATGTATACTAAAAACCCAATAACAGAGAAGAAAAAGGGAAAGCCAACCGAGCCGTAGGCTCAGTGGTGAGGGGAGCAGTTGGTATTAGCTCCCCCTGCTGCAGGTTGGGGGTTCTAACCCCACCTGCAGCAGTTTGATGGCATTAAAATCCAAAGGAGCATCATAGTGCTCCTTTGGTCCAACGGTGGTTTAGTTCCCGTTGGCCCCTCAGGTCCAGTTGGACCCTCCCGTAGAATAGATTAGATTAGGAGTAGAATAGTATGTTGAATCTTGACAAAAAAAAAAAAAAAGAGAAGAAAAAGGGAAAGAATTTGATAAAAAAGTAAGACATAATAAATGTGTATAACTGAGAGGGAAATGGAAGGCAGAAAGGCAATCATGTGGAAGTTTAAGAGATTATTTCTAACAATAGGTGAATCATTATTATCATTCATTTGACTTTAAAAGTTTCAATGCCTAACAAGGGTAGAGCAGCAATGTTAACTACCTGTCATATTTACGGTTAATATTCAATGAGACAACGGTTAATCAAATTCGTAAGGATCATGGAATATAATACATGGGATTTGGGAGTTTGAATGATCGATTGGCCATAGAGGAACCTAGTAAATCGCTCCATTGGTCACCAGAATTGCCCACAATTCGATGGCCTTCTTTTACCATCTCATCCCTCTTTTCTGACTTGTATATGATTGCCAGCTTTTGATGGTCCTCTGAGGATCTGTAGAGTTTAGACGAACAAAAGACTAGTCAAGCTCCTAATACCAGTAAAGGTGCAGCAGTCTTCAACATAAAGCAACTCAACACAGCATGTATCGGGATTAGTAGAAACCAAGGTGGTAAATCATTTGCTTTTCTTGAACTTATTTTCCTTTTAGCTTCACTTTTGAACCAAGTAATAAAATAAGATTACATGGCACGATGTGTGCAGTGCAGGTATCAGCAGTAAACAATATCTAAGTACTCCAAAGGAAATGTGTGTAGATGTACATGTATTACAGCAGAAGGATCCTTCCACATTTGTATTCTTGCCAGTTCCCACTAATATTGTTCTGAAGTTTCCACTAGATATTGGCACTAATGGATTTACAAATACAGTCCAGTGTAACTGTGTAAGATAGGTTTCCAAGACTGCCACGTTACTGGATTATCTACAGGCCATAGAAAAACTTCTATACATTCAAGTCTTCAAAATACAGAAATAAAGTATTCCATCTTTAAGCAATTTTTGATATTAGAAAGATTTGAAAATCTGTCAACTGTCCTGTTAGAATTCTTCTTTCTGTTGGAAGCAATTGATCATGAACTTCTGAAGCCATCTTTATTTTTATGATTTATGCTTATGTGGTATGCATAAGATTTCCTGACCAAGATCAACTGCACATATCCCTTACTGATTTGAGATCTAAAACGCTAAAATGTGCTGTTGAATAAAAACTCAGCAACCCTTTATTGTCAATATAGAACCCGTTTATGCACCATTTAGCAATCAACTCCGCAGCATGCATGAGACAACTCAGCATTGGCTATTAACTCATCTATGCGTCCTTTATCAAACAACTCCGTAGCATGCATGATTAATATACTGCGCACTGGATGTTAACCCAAAAAAAAAAAAAAAAAAAAAAGAAATTATCTTTAAGTTTGGATTAGAATTCATAAGAAATCAGTGAAATTTTGATGTAGAGGCCATGGCAATCTAAGGAGGAGATTTGGCTACAGGAGTTAAGCACATAGAAAAAGCTAAGTTTATTTGTTTGTCTAAATCATTAAAAAGTCGGTTGTGAACTTGAGCAGCCTCTTTATGCATCTCCGCACTTTTGCAAGTTAATTATTGAACGTTTAGAAGATGCATCCTATATCAGTGATATCTATCCAGAAATAAAACTCACCTCAATATGAGCTTGTCCCAATGCTGGAATCCAGCTTTAATCAAATTATCAACTGTAATGGTCCTGTGCCTTTCATAGCGTCCCGTCAGCAAAAACACCTTGAATCCCAAGCTTAAAACATCATAATAAATGTGACTCCAATATGGCAGTGGACATGCTGAATAATAAATGTGAAAGGCTTATCCATGTTCTAGTTCTGCTGGAGGATTGTCTAGCATATGCTCAGGGTATAGACATTACATTTTAGCACACATACAGAGAGAGGAACTTTTGTGCAGATTTTTTGGCTAACTTTGGGGTTAAAGTAGTCAACCTCCTGTTGGGGTAGGTATTTTGTTACATTCAGACGTAGCACAGGTAAATTAGCAAAGACCCAATTAACTTGTTTTATTTGTATATTTGTAAATATTCTCTTTATTACCAAAAAAAAAAAAAAACGTCATAATAAAGATACAAACTGGAATTTATGACTGGTGCCGCTCCCTAGACTGCCCATTTATCAAACTTTGCAGGATCAAATATCTCCAACCTGAAAACTTAGGAGGGAAAAACCCCAATGTAAGATATAGGAATCAGCAGACAAATCAAACAACCCAAAGCCAATTTTTTATCTATTTAATCAAAAGATAGATTCAAATCCCAAAGAATCAGATCCATAACCATGCTGAGAATAATAGGGAAGATTGGAAGCAAAGTCTCATCCACATCAAAAACCCAAACATCTTTTCCATCATTCCCCAGTTTTACGCTTTTGGCAAAATTTCCAGCCTCTTTGGAGACCATGTGAAGATCATATCCATAAGCCCTGCCGGTCGTATAGTCCTCAATATAACCAGCACATTCTCGTGGGATGGTCTTCCAGGGGTTTAAGTTATTAGTCTCAACAAAAAACCTCCAACTTGTACAGTGTAATCTAAGCCTTTCGAAGTATTCTCTTGATTGGAATTCATTCCCTTTTCCTTCAGGATATTCACTGAACAAAGGCTTTGGAAAGATGTGAGCGTTATAGTCATGATCATGTGCTAAACTATAGGAAACAACCATCAGCAAAAGGCAAATTTTGAAGAAAGAACACATCCTTTTAAGTCAAAGAAAACTCCTCCAAGAACCAAGGGAACAAATAATCCATCCAAATTTGCTTGTTTATTTTTATAAGCATGTAGAGTACGGTGAATACCATGGGAGCTTTATAACTTTTTTGGGAGGCATTCAAAAACCTTAACATGGGGGCTTTATAGCTTTTCTGGAAGACATTCCAAAAGCAAAAATGGGCTATTAATTATGCTTTTCTTGATTCGGACGAGGAAAGTTCCTTAACGGTAAGGAAAATTTTCCTTTTTCTTTTTTTGCTTTCCTGATTTCAGGGCAGGGGTTGAGTGGCGTGTAGCGGAACTTCAATGCAATGGAGTTGGCGTCCGAGGAAGGTGGGCGGTAATGAGGATGAAACGACGGCATGAATACGGATGCGTATATCCGTACGTGGGTTTTTATGGCTTTGGCCAAATCAGATTTGGTCTTTTGTGGTTTAAGACGGGACGATAGTCACACGGCGAATAGGGTTCACTTGCTTACGTAAGGAATTAAGGAGGAACAAGTAGAGCGAAAATTGTTGATTTACCCAAAATATAAATAAATAGATAAATAAGTGAAAATTTTACCGGGTAGATTTACTACTGTTGAGCCTATTCATTTGGAGACCCAGAATTTTTGCATACATATTCATTTGCAGACCCAGAACTTTTTAGAAGCTACCATGTTGCTCTAAAATTTTTGTTCATTACAAGGACTTTCATATAAATTTCATCAAGTTAGATACCAAAACTCATATTTTTAGATTACACGATACTTCAATCACAAGTACAAGCCATAGATTCTGGCATAGCTATATGAATTCCTGAAATTATCATGTTCGTTCGAAGCTTTCTTCTGAAGAGATCAGCTCTTTGTGCTTTTCAATGAAGTGAACACGAAGTTGCCCGAAAATATAGCTTCTTTATCTGCCAATTGAAAATCATCATTTAATATCTCATACAAGAATCTCTTCCCGAAATTATCAACATATTGGAGAATAAATGAAATATAGAAGTTCGTATCAAATGTAACCAAGTTGGCACATTCTTATTACAGACCAAGACATGCATATCCCACAGAATTTTAGCAAGAAATGTTGCTAGTGGACTAAGTCCTATTTCTATTCGAGGGAACAAATATTACCAAGTGGATTAACTTCCGTTCCATAGATAACAGCTCTAGCCAAATTAATCAGAGGCATGCTCTAAGACAAGTGTTCCCACATTTTATTGGGAAGCAGGAATTTTTATTGGGAAATGTATAGGGAACATATAGTTAAAAAGTATTAAAAAAGAAAAAGCAGAGTATGAAAACCAGCTCAGGATTTAAGTCTTCGAGAACACTTGGGAAACTTTTGGGGAACCTTTAGAAACACATAATCTACAGAATTGCAGATGGTTTTCCTAGGTTCTTAAAAATAGTAGAACATATTTCATCAAGCTTCCGTCAGTTCTTTCCTAAAACCATGAAGACACCAAAGTTTTACATTTTTTTTTTATTATTGAAATTATGCACTCTGCCTAAGAGAATTCTTGAAAATTTTCACATGGCTGCTCTCCCTCTCTCTCTCTGTGGCCATGCAGATTGGAGGATAAGTCCAACAATGCTTTTCAGATTCCAAATCTATGCTTTACGTAAAAATGCAGCTCCCTTATATTCCTTAAAAATACTTTTCATCTTTCATTTTCACAATTCTCTTTTCCCTGTCTTCCCATTTCAAATTTTCTGAGGAGAGTTCAAGAGGGCATGCAACGACCCAATTCTTACATCACATGACACGAGCATGAATATAAATCAGACATATCACAAACCTGTTAGCGACATGCAATTTGATTCTCGTCGAACATACCTTGACATTGCCTGAAAGTTATAAAAGGAAAAAAAATTAGTATAATTTGTCCCAATGCACCATGCATTCACTACCAGAACAGAAAACTGTGGTTGTCATATAGACACTACTAAGTAAAACCTGGCATACAGACACTAATGAGTAAAACAAGCCAGAGACTCCAACATGAATGCCACTACAACTTCATGAAACCAAGAACAACTTAGGTGATGACATGAGATCATCAGAAGTTCTGAACTACCAACATCAACCTTGTTATTTATCGTTAGACTGCAAATGTTAATATCACTAAGAAAAATTTACCTCTTTTTTTATGAAAAACTATCTAGAAAAAGTATGGAAAGAGACTTGCCTGAACAGGACCCAAGGCAGCATCAGTTGGTACTTTAGATGAACCATCTTCAGAAAACACATTCCTAAAGAACAGAACCCGTGAAGATATTTAAGCATGAAATTCTCTGTTATCGTCTCGCTGCGAAGAAATTTACATAGTGTCCTTGATACGAAAATCAGCCTAAGGTTTAAACTTGCTTTGAACAGAAAAAATACTATTCAATATGCATGCAGTGCTGTGGACCTGTGCCAATATTTTGGGAAATGTCCGTACCTCCAAATTACATTTTGCAACTCATCCTTTTTTGCTTCTGGGAGCAAGGCAGCATCATAGGCAACAATATTTCCATAAAATATCTTCTCCAGATCCTTCATCCACCTGCTTAACAGTAAGTTGACCTGCAGTTTCACAGGCAATAGGAAAGGAACAAAGATATTATTTTAAGAAACATAAAGCAAAAAAAAAAAAAAGGTCAAAAGCAGATATTGTGGCTATCAAACTCAATTTGAAAATTGACAAGGCCATCTACTCTGTACTTATCACTTCCTATAATGGTTCCCAGAGCTTCCACACAAGTTGGATTTTCTCAAATAAAGCAATCATAACAAAGACAAGGCCAATATAAGAGCTACCCTCATACATCCAAAGATCAAACAGCAACAGAAGCACCGATATCAGTGAATATAACGCAGGCAAATGAACTTGTCTATGCAGATAAACTATAAAAGCAAATAAAAAATATTAGCAACGAACCAACATTTTTCTTTCAAATTATTAGTATTTTTTTATTTTTGCTTCACTGCAGTGACACCAGAAACAACTGAGATACTGTAAAATTCATTTTACTTCCTTTCCAATTAGGTGTATCTTTACTTTTTCTGAGAGTTGCTAGGTGTATCTTTACTTTTTCTGAGAGTTGCAGTCACACGGTCCACAATTTAGTTTCCTCGGTAGTTTCTTCAAAACATATCATGAAGCAAACTCAGAACAAGGCACCAAAACATACTTAAACCCTCAAACTATGACCGTCAAATTCCAATCACTTTGATTGCTCTTTCTAATGGTGACCCTCACGAAACCAATTAAACGTTCAACATGATAAATACTAGCATGATGATATTGCTACCAAACAATGAGTACACTAAAAAAGTATCAAATGCTAGCAAAAAAATTCCAAGCGCAATAGGTCACTAACCCCAGCCTTAGAAGCTCTCAATTCCACGTCATGATTGTAAATTTCATACAAGTATTGCCCCAACTCTACTCCTTCCTTTCCCTCCTCTTTTAAGCGCCGTAAGCAAAGCCACATGTGAAGCACAAGCAAGGAGAATGTTGTTTTGAAGGTTTTCTCCAGGCTAAATACTGCATCTCAAAAAGTAGGATCAAATTTAGACTGCTTCATTAACATGTAAGCTATATGGAAAATATCAAAAACAGTGGCAGTGAAGACATTCCGGCTTCTACGATGAAGAAATTTATATTTTCTGCTGCCCTCTTCACACAGTGGAAAAAATTTCATAGGCTGAACCTGGTTAACGGATGACAACAAATAATTCATGGAAGACTAACCATTATAGATGGCAGATTTGTCAACTTGAGAAACAACACGATGGTAGATTACATTTGCCCCACGAATAGACTTGCTCTGGTTGCTATAGAAAAGCATCAATCGAAGGATAAAATGCTTGATTCCTTCAAACTGTGGCTCTTCAATTCTCAACGGCGAATCAGCAGGCAATGCCAAAGAACAAGGTTTAGACCAAAACATCTTGTTCAAATTCACCTGCCCAATGAACACAATTTTAAACTACACGAAATTTAAAGAATTTTTTAAAAAACACAAATTAAAATAAATGAAGAAGCAAAGATTTTTTTTAACCTTAAATGGTAATTCAAGTCCGATTCATACAGACACTAAAACATCTATCATACTTACATCAGTTTTACCAGTGAATTTTGTCTCTATAGGATCAGGCGGCGGGGTCTCTACTGCGGCGGCAACCTCCGAGTAATGGAGGCGTGAAGACGCATAGAAATGGCCAGGGACTAAGTTGTTCTTGCGTGGAACAACCCTAGAATAATTGCTCGCTGCTCTGCACCATCTCGCCAGCATTTTCTCTGCAATTTACCCAAAAAACAGATTGCAGATACTAAATTCAAGCGAATGAAAAATCTTATTAAATAAAATAATTACACCCTAAACAGTCAAAAATTAAAAAAAAAAAAAAAAAAAACGGAGTAACACACACATACAACATTTACTACGGGCAATTGTGAGTAAGAACTCAAAAGCTATTGCTACTGACCTGAAATTTGAAATGAAGGCTGAGCTGACTCAATTCTACGACTTACCGATATGGGCAGTAGCAAAAGTAAATGCTAGCCCAATTAGTGTTTTTTAAGTAATTTTTTTAAGTGTAATTAATTAATCTTCAATTTCTTTTTTTTTTTTTTTTTGGTGGTGTTTTTTGGGTGTTCTTCTTCTTCTAAAACCCTAAGGAAAATAGCAAAAACTTTTCAGTCGAAGCAGTTGCTCTTTCATATTAAGTAGAAGATAGAAAACTAAATAAATTGAAGGGTTATGAAGGGCTTCATTTCAATTAACAAGTGTTTGATCCAACGGTCTGCAGTCACGGAAAAGTATACAATACACCACGTGCATTGCCACGTGGTGTACTAAAACCAATCACACATCGCCATGTGGCAATGGTGGGTCATATCTTGTATTATTTGGCGATGTGTGATTGGTTTTAGTGCACCACGTGGCGCGTGGTGCACGCAATACTCACTCTGCAGTCACTTTGTTCTGCAATGTCAAGATTTAAGCCTTTAAAAAAGGTAATGCGGTATTTATGTTCCTTAACAATAATCAAAATTTAATGGTTATTCCTGTTTTGCTTTAATATTTTAATCTCCTTTTTTTCTTTTTTCAGAAAAAATCAGATATGAAATTTAGATTTATATAAAATAAACTTTACCTCGATTTGATAAAAGTTCGTCTACGTTGTACACACAAATTTTGTGTCTGTAAATAAAATATAAGAAAAATTACACAAATTAAATTTATTAATTTAAAGTAAAAGTTACAATCTCTGGATAAATTTATTTATGAAAGAAATAATCCCCTGATTCTTTCAATGGCAAAAAAAAAAGGCTTGTTCTTGAATTAAAATTAGAGTCTCCTACAATTTGTGCGTAGAAAACAGTAATTTAATTCTGTCGTCTCGAACACTTGAATCTTGGTTTCGAACACTTGAATATTGGACTTTCAAGCCTCCAACACGAATGTTAAAATTTGGTTGAACTTGAAGAGACTTGAAGAAGAGAAACCTGTAGAGAATTTGGTGGAGCTTTCTCTGAGCTTTTGGAGAATTTTTCATATATCCTGACTTGAGTGGAGAGAGCCTTATTTATATCCAGAACTTGGAGTATAATTAGCTTAAAAGAAAACCCTTTAGAATTCTCCACCAACTTCGGTTGCTTGTGGCTTAAAAAACCCATTTAATGTAGACTTTAATAAATGGGTCGGCCCAAAGAGTCCAATATGAATTAATAAAATTAATTTATTTTAATTTAATAGACATTATAATCGAACTTGAGGCTCACGTATCAATAGTCTAACTTATAAATCCAGACATAAATGAAGTCGAAGACATCAAAATTTGATTTGAGACCTACATGCCAAACGTCAAATTTATAAACCCAAACATGAATCGACTCACATATATTTAATTTAGTTAATGAATATCACTTTAATTTATTTAATCTTAACTAAATAAATTAAATAAAATTTTACCGTCTACATACGCAATAATAGTCAAGTCGAATATAATTACAACTTGCAAGCTCTTTAGGAAAATAAGACCAACCTTGAAAAATATAGCGTTAGGCTCATTTTGTTCATTTTATTCTCCTAGGTGAAGAATGCTAAATACAGTGTACATTAGCTAAAATGAATTAACTGATTTAAAATTTGCTGGGGATTCAGTTTATTTTTGTTGAGTATAATGGATGCAGGTGGTGCAGCATTACTCGTGCTTGGATAGGATAATTTAAATGGGCTTCTGATTCTTTTTTTTTTTTTTTTTTTTTGTCAATAGTCAACAGTATACTATCTTACTTCTAACCTAGACTAAAGGAAAGAGGTCCAACTAAACCCCGGAAAACCAATGAGGACTGAACCACCATCGGACCTAAACGGGTGCATTATGCACTCATTTAGATTTTTTGATGAGAGACAGGGTTTGAACCCCTAATCTTCCATCCCACTTAGCCTTTAAAGTCTTTGTGAGATGAGAGGTCAAGTATGCAAGCATGATCGTTGACACAACCCGACTGTACGTGTAACGTAAATGAAGGACCAATAGTATTCCTTCTTTTTTTTTTTTGGGGGGGGGGGGGGGGGGGAATTTTAGAGAACATCGCGTTTATATGGCTCTTGTACTCTGTGCTCTGAATTGCAAAGAAATTGAAATAATTACCATATTTGGGTTAACAGAGATCTTCTTTACTTCGTATCTTAGCTGAATATAAGGGTGGAAAAACCTATTGATGATGATAAGGTAATCAATTGAGGTTACAGTTGGAGCTAGAGATGGCAAATAGGCGGGTTAGGCAGAATTTGACGGAACTTAATTAGGGCTGTGAATATGGATCATATCTAAACAATCTCATATTTGTCATGAGATTAATATGGACGGAACTAATGGGCTAGTCTCATTTTGATACCGCCCAAATACTCAATAAATCTCATTTTATTATTTTTCTTAACTATTTTTCCTTATTAATGAATTGTTTTTTTTAACATCATTTAGTTTTTTTAGGTTTAACTTTAATATTTCCTTTTTTATATTAATTTTTTTTTAGTTGGTTAACCTCAATAAATTTTTAACTTTTTTTTTGTTTAGATATTATTCCTTTTTAGATCTCGTTTATTAATGCATTTTAACCTTTTTAATTATAAACCATAGTTTTCCAATCATTACATTTGAACATGATAGATTGAGGATGTGCATAGATCTAATTTATCTACTCATAAAAAAATAAATTTGTATATTATTTTATTAAAAGACTTAATATAAAAAAAAATCCATCACTAAAGTAATGAAGCAAATTAAAAATTAAAACAAATCAGCGTCTCACTTGTTCATGGACATTACAAATTTAGATGAAACTCAAAATATGAAGATGAGTTTGTAGTGCATCTTTCAAGGTTCTATTGAATAATACAAATTCTTTTAAGATTTGTTTATATTTAGGTATGGGAATTCGAAGTAATTTCCAACCATACACATATGTCAATGGGTATTATTGAATATAATCTCAAAGAAGCCAAATATTATATTATTGATACTTATCCCACTCAAATTAAAAATGGGCATAACATCCCAATGGGTCTTGGCACTCATTGTCAATGTTAGTTGGAGGCTACATTTTATTTATTTGGCAATGTAAATGAAAACGGCATTAGACAAAAGCATAATTACCCTCAAATTTTATATTCTAACACAGTTCTTCAACAGTTATTTTTTCGATAATCGCATTTCAAAATTGATTGCTGCACCAAAATCACTCTTAAGATGATTGGAAATGGCCAACTTAGTAACCAACAAAGGCAACGCAACAACTCTCATGTAGCGCATTGCATTCTAGACAAACGCTCTCCTCTTCTTTATACGATGCTAAAGAAGAAAGAACCTATCCATATACTACAATTTATGTGGACTTTCATGTTTTTCCAGGCCATGTGGTAGGACCAGTTATACGCCTTGGCTGTCTGCTATAATGTTATATACATTTATGAACATACAAACGCAAAAATCTCAGATTCCCTTTCAATAATGAAGTGGAACGGGTAAGTTTGTATTCCTGCTTCAGCTAGCAGGTTTTTCTTTACTAGTTAACGAACTATATTAAAATTCAACAAAAGCAAAAAAAAAAAAAATGGAATTGTGTTGAAGGCCTCCAGACTTCGGTGAACTGCCTTCGTGGTAAATTTTCGCAGTGTTTTGTAGGTGAGTGTATAATTAGTCTAGACTTTGAGCCTTTAAAGAAATTATATATGTTTGGAACGAATAGAAGATTGCGCGATTAGAGATTTATGACTTTACTTCAAAGGTCGGGAGTTCGAATCATACCAATATCAATTCCTTTTCCCCATGAAATAGTGTATATTTAATTAAAAAAAAAAAAGACATCATATGTTTAATCCCATGGGAGAATGGGTGGAATTTATTTGATTATCATGTGCAAAAGGCCATAAATTTGGAACTCGCGGACCCATTTTCAATCGAACAAATTTAACCAACATCGCCCTGTTTCTTCCTTTGGTGGATCCCTTGATGGGGTTACCACGTAAGTCTTAGTGGCAGACAAGGCCAATTTTATTGGATAGGCATCTCCAACTGGACTCCAGTATAGAATTTTTTTCATTATCCATATGATCGTATCCATCAATTGCAGCCAATGGCACGTAACTCATATTCAGGCTTTCATATGTTGAATACAAATGTGAGCATTCTACATATGATTGGCATGTAACTTGAAGAAAAGGACCTGTGTTCATATTGGAAAAGTGGGAGATTAATATTATTTAAATGGTTCTTTTTTACCAAAAAAAAAAAAAAACTATTTAATTGGTTCTACACACTCAGAAATAATCTGGACTTTTGGGTTCTGCTGATGCTCGACTTTTCTCTTCCTGTACATTTGTACCATTGATTAAGAAATTAACTACCAAGAGAAAAATGAAAAAACAAAATAGAGAGGGCGACAATAATTTCTATAACAAAGATTTTGATAGGTATTACGTACTTCGATTATTGCACTATTGGAGAACTAAAATGCAGAAGCAATCCTGCCACGTGGGCTCCTACAAAAATACCATCCTACGGTTCTCATCACCCTCACTAATGATTGAATGTGGCATCAAAATTCTCCGGACGCTGCCCCCTTTACCTGCTAATGCATGCGAGGATCTTGTTCATAAGAAAGAATAGATGCACATCAAATTTATCCAATTTAACTTAAATTTTAAACCTTAGTGAAGTTTAACTATAATTTTCAAACTCAAGAAGTCAAATTAAAAATTAAAAAAATTATGCACAAGTTATTTTTTATTGAGATATATTTTATAAGAGGAATGAATTTATGAAGTGCTCATTAGCTCATTACCATAATAAATGGGGTTAATGTGTCATTGGATAATTGATTAGAATGTGGTTAATTTAACACGTGTTCATGTGGTTTACCATCCACGTCAGTTTCTGGGAGAACCAATCACTGACGATTGACGGCTTGTTGGAGCACGCGCGTAACAGTGCGTACTTTTCATTTTCCATATTTCTTCGTAACAGCACAGCAAGCACAGGGTGCATTTTGTTGGTTGTTAACTGAATCACGGCACCCCAAGTATAATGACTTCCAACTGCCATGTCCCCATGAAGCAAAAAACATTAAATACAATTACGAGGTTAATGAGAGTTGGGTAAACTTACAAAACTTATTCATTTTGCTTAAAATAAGTTTTAAGTTTGTTGCTAATAATCTCTTATTGATAAGTGATGTGTAAAAACTACATTAATCTACCAAATATACATATGTGGCTTAGTCAGCCATACTTTTATAATTGAGTAATCTTCTGTCATCTTAAACCTTTTCGTAAAAAGAAAAAAGACGTACAATGCAAAAAAGCTATAATTTTTTTGTTAAATTTGAGAAACCTAAATGGTGTTTCTAATGACTTTTTCTTTTGGTAATCTTTTTTCTTAGTACTTATTGTTTTATATGCTATTTTGTTATTATAAGGAAATCTAGATAGCTCGCAAAATATATTGAAGTTGGTTCATTTTTTGGACTGTGATTCTCAATAGAATTACGAAGCTTCAAAATTTCTTTTACTCTCCTATAGAAATGCTTTTCAAACACGTTTCTTTTGTAAATGAATCACACTATATTGTTTTGACAATTTTTTTTTAAAATTGTCTACTAAAAAGTGATGAAAATACTAATTTTATTGGAGAATTGCATGAAATATAATTAAACTCTCTGAAGTACAAATATTGCAAATGATTCTAAATCGCGTTTACTCTTAACGAACTAATCAACTTTTCTTCAAAAATGAAAAATCCACAAAGCAATATATTGTAACCTTTTGTATGGGTACATATTCAAGGAATTTTTAGTGAATTAAAACATAGTTATACTATTACAATAACAAGGTACTCTTTAGCGTTAATGCAAATTATAAAAGACCTGTGGAACAAAAAATTATAGAATCAAAAAAGAGAAAAATCAATTATCATTTAATGAAATCGATTAAGGTTTTCAATTAAATAAAATATACACTATTTACAACCAAAAAAATAGAAAAAATGAAAAGTAACAACTAAGATCTTTATTGTATATTGCACAATACTATAGTTTGAAGTCAATCAAATTTCAATCTGCTTCAAATAGCATACAATGAATTTCTGTAATTGGTAAAAAGAAGTGGACAATAAATTACAAATAATTAAAATAGCATCCCTTAAAAAAAAAAATCTGTTTTGGAATACGTGGGGCCCACCATCCAGGAAGAGCAACCAGCGCGTGAGTAAACTATTCGTCACTGTATTAAACGTGAAAGAATTAATTAAAAGGATTCGGACTTGGGAGGATTAATTACAGTAGAGCGCCGTTCAGTTACCACTCTCTCGTATCCTTACGTCATCTCCAAAAGTCTCTTTCCTCATTTCCTGAATGAATTGAAATTTTGCAAAAATTAGGTTTAATACTCTGCAAATGCTTAGTTAGTGATTTTGGCTTACTTGAATTAAAGGAAAAATTGTGGCAAAACTTGATCAAAACAAAATGGAGAAAATGGAAAACGGAAGTGCTGAGAACGGCGCCGATTGCTCATCGGAGACGGCTAACGGAGGCGAGGATGTTTATAGCTGTAAAGAATCGGATGCTTCTTCCGCTGATCATCTCGTCATAATGGTGCACGGAATTCTCGGAAGGTAAAATTCTCTGTGCTTATTTTTTTACCATTCACGTCATATTTGTATCTGATTTTGAGTTTGCAGTTAGTAAATGATTTAAACCGAAGAACATGAGTGAATTCACTGCCGCTGTTTGGTAAAATTTTCGGTTGTCTCATACTTTGATTGGAATGCTTGGAGATTATGCGGTGAGCTCAAAGTAATCTTCGGAATTCGTAATCTTTAATGCCGTAAAATGAATATTGTAATAAGAATCTGGGTAGGTAGCTTAGTATGTGTGTGTTTCAGCAAGGTTTTTGTGTCGTTCTGTTTTTGAAATTGCAGAAGTTATTTTTCGAGTGCTTATTGTACTTGGTGTATATATAAAAATTGTTTTAATTAGTAATAGAAAAAGATGTAATGCTTGTGTTATATACCGTCCAAATACAGATGTAATTTATGCCATGGGATAAGGGGCAACTTCCTAAGTTCTTTCGGGTGATGGTGAATAAAGTTACCGGATTATGTGTTGGTGCTTTATTGGCTGCCAAGGGAGAGTAATGAGGATAATGAAACTTTTTCTTTTAGGCAGATAGTGAAACTATTGCTTTTCAATGAGCAATAAAGTTTCTTTGAATACCATTTTCACTTGTATTCCAGGTGAAATAGAGTTTGTCTTGCAACTGAAATGCTTTTGTAGTCCACTCTGGTTGAAAAATCCAACCCCTGATTGTGTGTTTGTGGTGAGATCTTTTATTGCAGTGCTTCAGATTGGAGGTTTGCTGCCGAGCTGTTTGTCAGGACACTTCCTGATAAAGTTTTTGTACACCGTAAGTAGCATTTCAATACTAATATTTTCACCTCTGTGTGTTACGTGTGATACAAATTTCCTTCATCTGAGTACATTGATAATAGTTTCCACTTTGGTAATGCTTTTCAGATTGTTTTGTCTTGCTCGCGTTTGGTTTGTGAGATAACCTATGACGGCGTGCCTTTTTTAGCACATCGTTTTAGTTGTATATGCACCCCTTCTTGCACATATGCTATATTCTCATGGACCCAATTACATTTTGCATCACATTTTTGAACTGTAATCTTCCTTTATGTGAACCTAACCATTTTACTTGCTTATATTAGATTATGGCTATTTTATCTTGAAATGTTCTGGAGATATGAGCCTAAATTTTGGAAGCAGTCATATGTTCCTTTCATATTTGCGTCTTGATATTTTCCATTGAAACTGGGTGGTGAGTGCAACTAAAAGGGTGGAATCAAGCCAGCAAGTGAAGGTATAAAAAATTAAGATTTGACTAAGGACCCCATTAGGAGGTTACACGTTGGCTTATTATTGGGTGATTGTTGATGGCTTTGATTCATTAGTTTCATTCTGTTAATTTTTTGGGCTTCTCTTACTATACAAACTATCTAATGGATATGTTCTGACTTCTCAATTTTGATTATGTGGAATGTATCTGGAGAGGAAGTCAGTGTTAAATACTACAGTTATTTTTCCATGTTACTTGTCAATTCAATTGTTATTGGAATTTAATAGGTTATGATGCATATAACTCGTGTCTGAGAAAAGCATCATATTTTATGTTCTCATCTGTTGCATGTACTGTTTACATCTGTTGTGCATTTCTTGAGATAGACTATCAACTTATCAACCCCGGCGCAGGGTGCATATTGAATATAACCTCTTTGTAATCCAACCTGATATGCAAAGCAGGCAGTGAAAAGAATATGGGTAAGCTGACATTGGATGGTGTGGATGTGATGGGTGAGAGATTAACTGCAGAGGTCAGTCTCTCAGTTCAGTGTGCAAATTATTTTCATTTCTCTCTCTTTTTTTTTTTGGTTAATTTTAGTTTGTTGAATATAAGCATTTATGTACCGTACAACTGTTGTATTAACATAGATAAGAAATATAGGTCCTGGAGGTGGTTAAGCAAAAGCCACATATGCGAAAAATTTCTTTTGTTGCACATTCTGTGGGAGGTTTAGTGGCAAGATATGCCATTGGAAAGCTGTATAGGCCTCCAAGCAAGGGAAATCCAGACGATTTGTCCACTAATTCCTGTGAAAAAGAGTCAAATGCTACGATAGCTGGTCTGGAACCAATAAATTTTATCACCGTTGCAACTCCTCATCTTGGTTCAAGGGGTAATAAACAGGTTATGTTCCACCCTGCAACCTTTGACTGGTTGAGCTTCTTCGACTATGTTAAAGCTGATTGTGAAGAATGCATTTGAATGTTTAGTACCATGCTTGCTCTTTTACACTGTTTATGTATTTTTTACTAATAGGGGTAGCTGTGGCTTGGAAGATGCACATCATAGCCAAGTTAATAATCTAGATTGCAGAAATTTCCTTGATTTGACAATGGGGATAACCTAGGGATTTTCTTTCTATTATGGCGTGTCTAGCCTGATGGCAGGTTTTGCATTCTGTTTGATATGTTTTTAATTATTTAATGCAAAAATGGGATATGCATTTGAAACTGATGTTTGAGTTATGATATATCATGAGCGATACCAAATCAGATTGAGCAATCTGTTCCTTTGTCCAAGAAAATTTTTCTAGTTTTATGGTCCAATTGTTGATCTCAAAATTTCAACAAATAACTGGGGTAAATTTGCTAGTATAGTTCCCTATCCACAAATAGTGTTTAGCCTTTCTGCCATTTTAGAGTTTCTTGTTTGGTTTCATAAACTTTTAGCAGTAAACTTGGCTTGAACAGTTATCTGGCGTAAGATAGAGTAAAAGGGAGAAAAATGACACACTACGTAACTACGCTTTTTTTTTTGGGGGGGGGGGGGGGGCAGGGGGAAGGGGGAGGGATAAAAAAGATAGGTGGGTTTAGCTGTTGAGTTGTGTTTCTTGTTTAAGCATATCCATCTTCCAATGTCACAACGACAAATTGTTTTCAGGGTGATTCTGTAACTTTCCTATACTTAACCCATTTGGTTGGAGCAATGGTTTTACCTACTTGCTTGATTAGATTTCTTACTGATCTCTTTGGTTGTCTCATTTAGGTGCCATTTCTCTTTGGTGTACCTGCTTTTGAGAAAGCTGCTGGTCTATTTATTCATTGGATTTTTAGGAGAACGGGCCGTCACCTCTTCCTCACAGATGGTGAGGGAAAGCGTCCATTACTTCAACGCCTTGTGGAAGATGACGACGACTGTCTTTTCATGTATGTTATCCCAGTAATCTTAGTATATAACATAAAATCATTGACCCACTGCTCATATGCCCTAGCTTATAAATATGCATACATGTGTATATCTATCGTTTGTGCAACACAATATTGAGCTGATATCTGCAGGTCTGCTTTACGAGCATTCAAACGCCGAGTAGCATATTCTAATGTCGGATATGATCGTATCCCTATGTGGTTTTTTTTATTTTCCCTTCTAATTCTTTCACAAACGCCAAGTAGCACCTTGTTTTCCTTCACAAATGTTCCTTAGATATTGTGGGCTGGAGGACATCGTCAATTAGGCGGAATAATGAACTACCAAAGGTATTCTTTTTAGCTCGTGTAATGGCATTATGATCATATTTGTTTTTGTTTCACTATGACATTGCATTCTTGGTTTCTCATGGTTTATAGTGGGAGGAGTCTGCAAATGAAAGATATCCTCATATTGTGTATGAAGAACACTGCAAGGCCTGTGATGTCGAGCAGTTTGACTCAGTTTTGTTGGATGATGATGATGATTTGGATGAAATAGAAGGTTTGTAACTCAATATGATGCTTGAAAACAGTTTCTTTGTACTTGACCTTATTTGCTGCTTCTTCTGTTGATGTATCCAATTAATTATATTTTTGTAAGCTGGGTGTCATACTTTTAGAGTGATAGTTGTTTGGGCATCATATTTTTTAAGATAAAAGTTAGCAGCCAAAAGTTTGTTTGAAGGTCTTCTGTTCAGTCATGCCATTTCCTACAATGGGCATTATTTAGAAATGTTTGTTCGTAATGTCTCTAGGCAGAAGAACGCAGGAAACAAATAATTCTAGAAGTGATTATTCATCTTCCTATTCTTAAACACAAGAAAGGGAGGGAAGAGTAATGATTCTTGATGCTGTTCTTCTGATTTCCTGTCCTTCTTTCAATTTCTTTTTTCTGATACAGCTGCTCCAATAACCTCCAAAACTGGGGGACTTAATACTTGTGTGTTGATTTGGGATGTTCCGTTATGAATAGTTAATTTTTTATTCATGCTATGTTTTTGGAGTCAATCACCTTGAGAGACAATATCTCCCAAATTACTCGACCGATGAAGGAAATGGATAAATGCTTAATCCTGGGGGTCCTAACTCAATTGGCATCTATTGCACTCTATGGATGCTTTGATTTTCTTACTCACTTATTTATAAGATGAAGTAAATTTAAATTGCAAATTGTCGTTAGAACTCGCACGCCTGTCAAGTATGCTGAGTTCTCTTTATACATAATCTCTAAAAGCATTTCTGCACGTCTTCACATATTCTGTTTCTGGTCCTTTAATGGGTTGATGTAACACTCTTTTGTACCTTGCAATAATTTGTACTGCGGTTGCAGTTGGTTTTTTTTTTTTTTTGGGTTTGAATTGACATATTCATGTTTGGTCTGCTTGATGCAGGGGAAATGGTGACTGGGCTATCTCGTGTGTCATGGGAGAAGGTGGATGTTAGCTTCCATAGGAGCAGGATGAGATTTGCTGCTCATAGTGTTATTCAGGTCTCTCTCTCTCTCTCCAACCAAACAAAAAAAAACCAAAAAAATTACAAAAGAAAAAAACCAAAGACACCAAAAAAAATTGAAAGGGGAAAAGATATAGTGCAAGATAATAGATGGTTTTTAAGCATAATTTAATTTCTGTATTGGGTTTGAGCTACTTATTTCATACAGTTGGTCTTGTTTATGAATAAGATTTTGCAGATTCGAAGTTCCTTTAGTCTGCAGCTCTTTATTCTTTATCATCTGCCTTTTTTTTCTTTCCTCTTTGGATCATTGTTACTTCTTCTTGCCAATTCTTTAACATTCTTTCTCATTTCATATCTGACCCCCTTTGTTCTCCGCATTAGGGTGATTATGATCGAGGCATGAGCATGTTATTTAGTTGACTTTCTAATTAGCTTCCCACTATTTAATGTTCACTGGAAGGTGACAAAGGAAGCTATTCTCTTCCAGATGTGATCTATTCTTCTTCGACTCCTACAGGACAAGGAAAATTTTGTTGCAATTCCCAAAAGAACGTACTTATTGTTATTACTGGATGTCTTAGTAGCAGAGCCATTCCAAAATTTACCGTGACCAATCACCTTTAGGATCTTTCAGTCCCTCTTCCCGTGCCAGAATAAAAGCAAGACCCTCGTCTTGCCATAATTGAAGCAGCACTGAAGTTGTAAACCTGCATGATGAGAACTTCAAAATTTCTGGGCTTTAGAATTAGAGTCTTTGAGTTGCTGTAGTACTCGTCCCCTATTTCTTGTATTTGTTGCACTCGTCAGCTTTTTCTTCATCCTTCCAATACTCTCCTTGTACAATATCAGCTCATGTAAAGCTTGTGACTGAATATCGTTCAGGTGAAATACCTGTACATGCATACAGAAGGCGCAGACGTTATACAGCATATGATTGATCATTTTCTTCTATAGAAACCTGTTACTGTTTATGTTGGATCAGAGCTGGGGATGCAGTTTCATTGCATTACTACAATAGGTGCCTGAGATTTTGTTATCTCAAAGAGCTATTGCGTGGCGGCCATTGGGATCCTACTTGCTGAACATGAGTTGGGTATATACTACTGCGAGTTGTCTTGGTTGCTGCTCAAAGGTGCTTCGCTGTCTCAACTGTGATATAAAGTCAAATGTTATAGCTGTGGAGGTGTTATTTAGAAATTATTCATTCATGGTGCGTCATGAAGTTATATGAAAGACGCCGAGGTAATTTGTGAAATATCTTGAGCTTCTTCTTTTTTCTTTTCGTACATATGTAATTAATTGGGAAGTTATTTAAACTGATTTTTAATTTTTTTTTTTAATTTCAGAAGCAATTCCTGCTCTTTCATTGTTTGCATTGTGGGAATTATGTGGATGAAATTCTAGCATAATTCCTTGATGTTAAGAATTTTATCCTATGGAGGTTTAATCACGTCTGAAATTTGAATATATATTTTAACCACCTAAATTTTAAACACTTCCACAGAATTTTAGGACTGTTATATGATTGCTTTTTTCTTTTGTCCTTATTTTTATTCTTTTTTTTTTTTTTTTTTGGTACTTTATGGGGTTCTAATGCCCATGAACTGAAATGCAAACTAACCGAGGTCGTCCCTGCCGAACTCCCAAAAGCATAGTCGTTCGCCTTCACCTTTTCCGTTAAAAGATAGGATGTATGTCAACACATGAAAAACAATTAAAAAAATAGAATAACGACGCTTTTCTGGAATTTTCATTATTTTGCGTCCTTTCTCTTGCGTGCGCTTAACAGAGCCGAGGGGCTGCCGGGATGGTGACACGGATTCGTCAGACGTGGCCATCAGCTAAGGCTTGTGGTTCCCTGTTTCTGGGTTGGGCCAGCCCACTAAAAAGCTCAAAGATTTTACACCATTCAAAACAGACTGGCTTTTAAGAAATGTTCTCATGTATTTCGCCATCTTCATACTCCTGTTGCGGACTGAGCTACCGAAATGTCGAGCCGATTTAAGTTGAAAGGCTTGGGGCTGTGCACTAAAACCAAAATTTCTGCAAAATGGGTATATCACCACTTCTTTCAATGCCTACCGTTACTGGAAATTTGTGGTTGGTTAGTCTGGAATACACAATATTTCGGGTTTGTCTCTGGTTCTACATTGGGCAGAATTCTAATCATGATAAAGTACATTCCAATGTTGTGAAAGAACACACTGAAATTTACGACATAAGTTGCATTGTGATTCTCCGAGATTTTTAATTACAGAAAACAAATCACTGTAAATGGTCATCAATATATGAAAGAATACATATTCCTATAGATTGCAGTCTAGCTGCCTCGCATTTTGATACGTTCAACTTTAGTTTGCCTAACACATGTGATCAAGTAGTTGGCTACTCTCAAGGATGTGCAATTTTTCCTGAAAAGATAAAGCATACAGCAAAAAACACGTCAAATTATTAAGCAAAATGGGGCCAAAGAGGGGGTAAAAAAAAAACTAGTAGATTTTTCCTTAACTACTAAATAGGGCAAAAATTAGTTTGATCCTCAAGATTTTGAGCCTAGCAAGCTGGTTTGTTATGCAAAAGAGACAAAGCGTCTTTTCTCAATAGGTTTTTAAATTACGTTTTTATTTTTTAATTTTAAAAAATTTATTCTGTGATGTTTTCAATTAACTTTTTACCCCTTGACTTTATAATTTTTAAAGTAAGATTAGAAGCTATTAATTTTTAACTTTTTTTTAAAATTAGTTTTTACAAAAATCAGATTATTGAGAACAAACCCAAAATATCGTCAGGTTTTGGGCTCATTTGGAGAATTGTTTCTTTCTATAAGAGTTTGTTGTATTAGTTTAAGCTTTTGAAGATCCATTTGATTTGAATTCCTTTTCTTTTGTCGCAACTATAGGATTATTAAGTATAAATTTACATACGAACAAAAAATTGGTGTATTTACAAACATAATACTCCAGAATATTCTTACATTTACTAGAATTAAAAATTTATCCAACAACAAAACTACAACTCATAGTCCTTTACTAGATTGGTTGTTGATTAATAATTTCACCCTTCCAAGGCCTCCTGGTAGTTAAGATTAAACTTCAAAGACTATACCTCTTAGAACGACGAGTCCTTCCTTATCCGCAATGAAACAAATGTCAAACATAAAACTATAAAAAACATCACAGTCAAACATCCAGGCTTTTTAAATTCCTTGGTAAATTGAAGTTTAAGGGACTGAAAAATTAATGTACGTCATAACAGGATGTTTACGTTAGTACTTACAAATTACCTACTGATAAGAGATGACTGGTAAATTGGATTCGAACATAATTCATCTTAAGTGAAATGTTCGAACCTTATCAACAGAGTAATTTTGGAAAATATTTATGCTTATGTCACTCTTATTATCACATATTACTACTGGTAGCACTCTATCTACAATAAATCTTGCATGCCTAATCTATATAATTATATCACCACTAATTTACCTAATTATGCTTCTAATTTCAGCAATTTACCTGCCATAATAATATGTCAGTATAAACTATTGATGCAAAATGTACAGTCTTGAGCCGAGATTGTACATTTCTACTTCAACAGTACTTTCACTTTGACAGCTTAAAACTTGAGGGGCACTATACAGGACGCGACGACACTTGACATGTACTCCCATCAAATTTGAGAAGCTCCATGATCCATATGAAACTCTCTCCTACTTTTCCGGCCAGAGTTCACCGGCGGGGAAGACCTTCCGGCGTCCGAAGGGAAATTGAGAATGGCTTTCCTTCCTCTCATCTTGAACGCTGCACAGTCATAAGCTCTGGCTGCATCAACTGCAGTATCATAAGTACCCAACCAGACCCGGGAGCCTTTACGGGTCGGATCTCGGATCTCAGCAGCGTACTTCCCCCACGGTCTCTTCCTTACCCCTCTGTAATTTCTGCCCTCTCCAATTCCAGCAGACCCATTTACAAACGGGTCGGTTTTGCCCGAACTGAGAGCGGGCTCGACAGGATTTTGTGAGGTTGGAGAGGCGGACAAGGGGCTTTTAGGTGGAATTGAGTCCACGGTGATATTGGGTTTGGTTTCGAACTCGAAGGAATCGGGCTCAAGTTTGAGGTAACGAGAAACAGGGGTGCTGGGTTGTTTTGGGTCAGCAGTGATAGAGCCAGAATCCGACTCGGAAGTGGCGGGGTGATCGGACTTTGCGGGGCTGATTTTGGGTTTATGATCGTTGCAGACATCTGCCAAACAAAGATTAAGTAAAGATTCAGCATCAGTTGAAGCCAAGTCTCCCAGCAGATGCTGTCTTATTAGCTCCAACGTTGAGGACTCTTGAGTTGACGTCATCATCCCACTTCTTACTTCTCTAGGCTCTCAGAATTTTCTTTTCAAGTGTTGTAATGTAAAAATAGTAGCCTATGTTAGGGAGGGAAGAGAAATACCAGAGCTGCGTTTATATAGGTATCTCAGTGTGTTCTGTGTGCTTTTGTGTGTGTGTGTGTGTGTGTGTCTGTTTTTTAGGAAAACAATAATATTGACGCTGGATTTAGTACGGGTCACCTGGTTGGCTTGGGTTTTGGAATTTGGACATTACCGAGAGTAGTTACAACTCAACAATATTTTGTTATCCACTTGATAATTGAGAAGAATGTAAACATTAACAATATTTTGTTGAATGTAATTTTGAAATTGGTCGAAGGAAATTAATTTTATAATATTTAGATTTAAATAAGAATTGACAATTTCTAACATATGTTAAAGGAATTCTTCTAGAAATAATATGCAAGAATTATATATTGAAAAAATATAAGCTGAAAATTTGTCACGTCCTGTTCAAAACAAAAAGAAAATGGCTTGATATCACAAATGGGTAGAGATGGGACTAGGACCCCCCCCCCCCCCGGGCCCCAAGAAAAAAAAGAAAAAAAAAAAAAGAAAACTAGGGGAGAAGGCTCAGGGGTCTCTTCATGACCAAGTGGGGAAGGCATTTAATTTCAGGCGGGCCCGACGGCTCCCATGGGCCCTGGGGCTATCCAGTCCTCTTGTACAGCTAAATTCTTCATTACACAAATTATTATATTGTTAATTGAACAAATGAGTCAATTTCTTCAATTTGTTAGGACAATATTAGAGGGATGAGCGTTATCAAATTCCAAAAATTAATAAATTTTTATAGAAAAAAAGTGTTAACTTTTAATTGTATTTAAAAATTTATTATTTTTTAGTAAACTTCTTCTTTACCGCAAACATTTTTATTTTTAACTAGCCACGATGCATTTGCTCCAGAATATTATGAGCTGAAATCTGGTTTCAAATTCAGTGTTCTGGTTTTTGGTATTGATTTTGGGTAGTTTTCAGCAGTATTCTTTTATTTTTTTTTTTTTTTGACAAATCAGTATTCTTTTATTTTGGGGCCAGAAAACAGCAAGGATCTAATCAAAGCTTCATCCCATCTGATACAAGTCTTTGTTCAAATTAGCTGCACAAAGGTACGGGCAGGGAGAAAAGTCTCATTCTTCTGTCGACTTCTTTCTTTCACGGCAAATTAGAATCCCATCCTTTAAGGACCGAACGAACCGAACTGCGTAATAAGCCGTCCAAGTTCCAAGTTGCATATAATAAATATATTGTAGCTAGATTGATAGCTTGGTGCACTGAATTTCGATTTATGAGATGCAATATGATCATGTTTTCATGACCCACCTCTTTGAATTTTAAGCAGAAAGAAAAAAATCATAGTACAGTTATATAAGAAGACAACCTGTTTTAATTTTTTTGTCACAAAGTTCTCTGACAATTGCTTTCAAATTATGATTTCTTTAATAAGCATCGGGATTTTTATTGTTCAGAAAACAGTGGTGTTTTCAGACTCGCAAGTTGATCTGGTGATCATTTCTTGGTCTGAGCAATCTGCTTCTTAGCAAACCTTAAGCACTATAAAAAAATCATCAACCGAAAAAAGAAAAGAAAAAAAGAAACAGAATTGGCTTTCAGGCATCAGCTTGTTTGATTCTTATGGGTTTTGGTAATATTTGCACTTAAACCAGTTCTCAGTTAGACTGCTGATCGGAGTCTAACAATATAATTATAAATATATATATATATATATATATATTCTTCACATTTTAAGTAATTTACAAAGATGATGTTGAAGTTACAGTAGGTGGAATGGAAACTTCAACAGCCAACAGATAGTGATTGTCTTTTTCCAAAAACAGTATCCCCCAAGTCCAACTTGCAAAGGTCACGGATACTACATGAACTTTGGCCCAATGAACTTGTGCAACTTGGGGATGAACAATTAATGAACTAGGTATGACAAAAAAAAAAAAAATGATAATTTCATCCTACGAGAGAGAAGAAAGCAGTTTTATAGTACATCAGTGGATGATTATTTATACATGTGTATTTAAATGAATATACAATTTTTTTTATAAATTGATAATGCAATCATTAGTGGTGCCTTACTATTACTATTTTTACCGTCATAAAATAATTGCTAAACAATAATGATGACGAGTCTGATATAATTACGTGCAAAGTAATTTTATTGCACGCGCAGTAAAATTTCATTAATGTAGTTAAGACTTTTCTAGATAAGAAATTTGGAAGATCTTTATTCCCGATAAAGAAAAATGGGGATCCCTTTTCTCTTACCACGGCATGTTCATTACAGGTTGCATCGAGCTAAGTTGAAATTTGTGGCCCATTAATGTATATTTCATCATGCACGTTACAAATTCCGGTGGAAGTCATTGGATTACAGAACAGATGTTTTGGCTATCTTTTGAAATCTATGTCATGAGAATACATCATTGATTACCTTTGTCATCTCTGAAGTTCAAATTGTTGATTTCTTGTCGTCGAACAATAATTCACCACAATAGTAGAGTCAAAAACCCATTAAGTCCTACCACATCCGTAGATATTGTATTATTTTATCCCAAAATGAGTATAAAAGAGCTGTCCCAGTGGAAATAAACCATAATATTTACTTTCAAAAAGAAAAAAAGTATAAACCATATTTAGCAGAATTGGAAGTGCAAATTGTGGAAGTCTACATGCATATACATATATTGGTTTAGCAGAATTGGAAGTGCAAATTCCACTTTGTGCCCTTATGTTTTTTGTGATTTTTGTCATTCCTCAATTTGTAGTGTATTACTTTATTATCAACATTTTGCACCCCCAAATTTTAAAATACTTCCAGTTTGTCTCAATCATCATTGATTGTCTCGATGAAGTTAAGTCGAATACACGTACATCCCATGGGAAAAATATAAAATATACTATCTGTATTATTACGTAGTGCATTAAAATTAAATAATTTATTGTCAAATATGATGGTAAGCCACATCTTATAATATTTGATAATATATAATTAGTTTTAATACGCCAAACGTGACCTGCCATGTGATTAATCAAATACCTGCTCTAGACCGTCACTCCATATGAAAACACCAGCACTAGTTGCTAAAATTAATAGAAAACTATGCACGATCTATAGAGCATGATGGTTATGTGCATTAATTTCATGGACCATGCTAATGATTGACCCATTAGAAAGTGTTTAAAACCCAGAGGTGCAAAGTTTCTACATAAAAACTTGTATGCTGAGTAAAATTAGAAAACTTTAGGGAGGCAAGCGAAGTAAACCCTGAATTAAAATGGTCACCCTATACCCTGAATTAAAATGGTCAAATATAGGGTGGATGGTTATGAATTATTAGTGTATGTTTTTAGTGGCCATATTGACGTTATGAAACTTGAAAGATGTGAAAGCACATTCTTCCATTCTTTTCTTAGTTCAAGATCTCAATTTAAATTTTAGGGTTAATAACAGTTTGCCCCCCTGAACTAATGTGGTAGTCACACTTTGCCCCCCTGAACTTTGAATATATACATTTCACCCCCCAAAGTGTCCTATTTGACTTTGACCCACTCATTTACAATTTTTTCTTCCAAAACTACCCTTGCCCACTCCTAAATTACTTTAGCTTTATGAATTTTTAGTGATCAACTTTTAACTATTCTATTATTAATTTATTTTAACCCTGCTATATATTCTCCACATCTTATAGAAAAGATAAATCGAATATCTTTATCCAAATTAACAAGAACAAATATATGAATCGTTCTAACATGTAAAAAGTAAATCTAGCAAAAATAAAATAAAATGATATATCTTTCCAAATCAATAAGAACAAATATATAAATTGCTCCAAAATGTCAAATAAATATGTATTTGCCATGATATTTTTACCATTACTATTTTCGAAAAGAATATGTTCTTCCCAACAAAAACACAAACTAGAAGGTTTTACATGGCAATAAAATATTCCAAAAGCAACATGTTTTCCCTGCTACAATATACACAAGACTATAACAATCTATTAAATTACAGTCTAAAATAAAAGCATTAAACAACAAAAAGTGCAGTCTAAATTTGTTGATTTAGATAGAAATATCGTTTTATCATTTTTGCATGATTTATTTTTTATATTTTGGAACGATTCATATATTTCTTGTTGATTTGGATAGAGATATCAATTTATCTTTTCTATTCTATAAGATGCAGGAAATATATAACAGGGTTGAAAAAATTAATAGAATAATCAAAAGTTGACCACTAAAAATTCATAAAGTTAAGGTTAGTTTAGGAGTGGGCAAGGGTAGTTTTGGAAGAAAAAATTGTAAATTAGTGGTCAAAGTCAAATAGGACACTTTGGGGGGTGAAATGTATATATTCAAAGTTCAGGGGGGCAAAGTGTGACTACCCCATAAGTTCAGGGGGGCAAACTGTTATTAACCCTAAATTTTATGACTTTTATAAAAAGTATAAAGTAGATTTTGGTGGAAAATTTTTTTTGGGCAGGTGGGGTAGTTACGTGTACTTGAATTGTGGAATTCTAACTTTGTCTGTCATAATAATTACCCTTCAAAAGCACGTTTTATGTAGAAGTTGTAGACGAGCATGATACCCTCCTCTTTTGGCACTGCAAAAACGGTCTACTGTTTTGAGCATTTTTAAGTTGATCTCAGAGAGTCCAATTTCGAACAGATTTCTGCATAGGAAGGAACGATAATATTATTGTGTTTAAGCCTTTCCTTTTTGCGGGGAAATATCAAATGGAAATTTAGGAACTGTTCATCAAAACTTAGCTCAATTTCATATATAAATGAATGAACAAATTATACAAATGCCACACCCACACTACTTTTATATGTACATGGATCACCCTTAACCTACTAAAAAACCAACAGATAAAATCCAAAATAAAACAACTGTATATTTTCCTACTCCTTGTAATTCCCCTCAGACTTATCACTGTCAGGTGCAACTTCATAATCTTTTTTCTTTTATCTTCGTAGATTCCTCCAAATTTTTTCCATAAAAACTTGCCCTTCTTAACTGGAGCTTTTTTATATTTTTTTCTTTTGTATTTTTTTTTTGGTTTTTCGGAAATTCTCTGGATTTTTTAATATTTGCTTAGTTAGAATCAGATAACCATCAGCTGAGAATAGCCCAAAGTTGGATGTGGCGATAACGGCGATAACGGCGGAATCTCAAAAATGCCCTTCACATCTCCACAGTCCCAAACTGCCGTCCAATTTGACGGCGTTAACGGCACATCAGCCGCTAACCTGCGCTCGTCACCTCTGCCGACGGATGACGACGACACCTCCGCCCTTTTCACCTCCTTTTTCACAATATCCTGACTTTCCCCCTCCGATTCTCTTGCCCTTTTCCTGCCAGAACTCGCCGCCAGCTCATTTTCTGCCGAAGTATTATTCCCCACCTCGTGTGGGAAATTCAGTATAGCTTTACTCCCTCTCAGCCGGAACGCCGCCCTATCATAAGCTTTGGCAGCCTCCACCGCGGTGTCAAAAGTTCCAAGCCAAACCCGAGACCCTTTTCGATTAGGGTCACGAATCTCAGCCGCGAACTTTCCCCAGGGGCGCTGCCTGACTCCCCGGTAATGCTTTTTCTCGCTGGAATCTTGAACTTTCTGTTCAAGCACCCCTTTGTCTTTAGCCTCCTCAGTATTAATATTCTTGTCAAAGTCCAATACTTTTTTAACTGGAGGAATAGCTATGTTTAAAACCGGCTTCCGCTCGTTGAAGCTGCTGCTGGTTTGTCTTTGATGTTTTTGATCCGCAACCTGTGGCTTTGATTCAAATTCAAGCAAATTATTGGAGCTCGAACTTGAGGATACAAAGCTGAAAGAAGTAGTGGGGATGAAGTTTGAAGTCTCAGAAATGGACTCAGAACTCGAAGTATGATTAAATTGGCTCAAGTCAGAAGTAGTAGTGCAATAGTTTTCCATGAAGGCAAAATCATCAAGAAGGTGTTGTTTAATTAGCTCCAAAGTTGAAGTTTCATTATTTGCTGAGGCCATCATAGGAGCTAAGAACTAAGACTGGTGTGTATCCAAAACTCAGAATTCTTAGAGAAAAGGAAGAGAAGTTATTGCTGGGAGTTTTGGTTTTCGATTCAAACTTGAGATTTGAGTAGAGAGGAGGACTGTGGTGGGGTGGTTATAAAGGGTGTAGAATTTCTGTTTTGTAGGGTAGTGATAAGTATGGGGGGAGGTTTCGTACGATGGTTCTTGGGTAGAGATAGGATGCTTCTTCGTGTGGCCAGTAAAAAAGGTATATACATCCAAAACTTTGACAAGCGAAATGAAACGAAGGTGCGGGCATCCAAAAGGGATGATGTTTGATGTAATGTCGCTTTCATGATTTTGAAAAAGTAATTGTTAGGATTGATGATCTCTTTTACCATCCCGGTTCCAGGGTACTTCCATTCACATTCGTGCCACTATTATTAACTTGCTCTTCCAAGTCAATGAAGTAAGAAACTTTGGAAACGTGGCGGAAACAAACTGTGCTTCTTTTTTCTTTCTTTTTTTTTTGCGAAAATATAAAACAAATCCATTTGCTTATATGGTTCTGTTTTTTTTTTTTTTTTTTTTTGTCAGAATATATGGTTCTATTTGGATAGTTTTTTTTTTAAGCATTTCTTAAAAAATATTACTATAGCATTTTCAAATATTACTCTCGATAAATATGTTTTTAAAATGAAAAGTTGATTAAAAAATATGCATGAAATTTTTAAAAAAACATGATTCTAAAAAATAAAAACAAACACACGGAGCCTTGTGCGCATTTTTTCACAAAGACCGGCCCTCGATTTAAAAACGCTTCTAGTCAAATGTGAGTCCCAAGTACTCGACGACTTCAAGAGATGGCGGTCGCGGGTGCTAATCTTCTTCTTTGTTTTTCAGTCTGCCTTGTTGGTAGACAGCAATTTTAGAACTTTAGAAGAGATGTTAACGTTGCATCAGCCGAACAGAAAAGCAAGACAAATTGGCTTATACCACACAAGATGGTCGTATACTAGTACAATTTTGCAATTGGTTTTGTGACTTGCTGCCTAATAAAAGTACATCAGAAACAGACATTGTTAGAAAATATAACAGAATCCGACTTAAGTTTTTTTTTTGGCAAAGATTGTAAATTTAATTAGCTAAATTAGGAGAGCCCACAAAATTGTGAATGACTTGTTCTAATATAAATGAGGCAAAATTGCTTTTGCAAAGCAAAAAACAGAAAAAAAATTTATCGTATAATCAGATGGGCATGCCGCACTTACCATTTTGTTTTGTGTTGTGATAAAAGAAATTATGGTAGCGAGCCAAAAAATAGTATGTCTACCGTTGATTGCCTTGATATCTAACTGCCAGAAAAAATTACCGTTTTGAAGTCTAACTTTGTCCTTCTTTTTCTTTGTTTTTTGATTTTGTTGTTCTCAGAAATGAGATAAGTCAGCTTCTAAATTGCAACTCTTTCAATTACCCGGAAGATTTACATAGTTAAGTTCAAAAAGGGAACTGGAATTCTAATTTCAATCATTAGAAAAAGATTGAAAAATGAATATAAAGCATAGTTCTCTTTTTTTTTTGCTAAAGAAAGCAAGCATAGTTGTTGAACATGTGTTTGCCACACGTCATTGAACTTTTAACTGGGCATATAAGATGATTTTCTTGTGTGGCTCTGGATAATTGCTGCGCTTCGACTGGAAACATAACCCAATGACCATTACTAGTTAGTATACACATGGAGAAAAAGATACTATAAACTAATTTAACCTCATCGGTTCTAAGTCTTCTAGATGCACGGACACATAGACGGAGTAAAGTCAAAAAAAGTAGCACTGCTAGTAATGGCATAATATTTTGAAGTATACATTACATTTTTCTAATCTACAATTGTAAAAACCGTCCAGAATTCAACATCACTGTACAATTGGTCGAAGATTTTTTTCCCCTTTCTCTATATCTCTGGAAAATGTTTAGGAATATCCCTTGATGAGTAAACACAAAGTTAATTTAGAAGCATTAACAGATATTTAACATTACACTTAGCCCTTGGAAGATTTTCGTCTGGAATCAACCAATGGAGCTTAATTTCGTGTTAAATTATTGGATCTTTGGCGGGCTTGAAGTCGAATTATTGCATATCTTGACTAGGGAGTATTTAATGAATTAATGGTCTCACTAATATGCTTTCTATACCAAAGTAGAACAAAAGGAAATTAAAAATACAATTTAATCATCTTGCTATTATTGGGGGGCACGTGAGCTGACTAAGGGACTTTGTACTTGACTTTTGCACCTTAATGTTATCTGGTATTCAACCTTTACTTAATAAAAAATAGTTACGTGTTTGATTGCACCTCTAATTATGTAACCACACACAAACACTGCTAACTCAAGTCTGCAATGGGCAATGGTGACTCAAGTTATAGCAAGCTGGAGGTACCTATGTACAGATTGTTGCTTTTGCCGTCTTTTTCATTGAGTTGTGATGGGCCCTTTTTTGCAAATTGCAAGAGGGCTAACTTTACGGTGAGGGAATGAATCAGAAACTCGAATATCTTCACGAATGACAACACTAGGCCATAATTAGCTGTAATCTGTTAGCACTAACTATCTTTAAATTCAACACTGACCTGTGACAAAGATCTAAAGTTGATAGTGTGATCTTCTTAACTCAATTATTGGCCCGCAATATCAACATAAACTGCCAATTATTCTTATCGATTAAACTTTTAGCCGACATGAGGATTGTCGATATAAGTTAGCACACTAAGATTTTGGTTCATAAAATTTCAATATTCAACTATCAAGTACAATTCAAAAAGGTGAAGCGAATTACTTTTTCTGAAAAGAAAAATAAAAAAGATGAATTGTAGCATCTTTCAACTTATAGGAACAGGATTTTATTTAGCCAATGGAATAGTTTGAAATACAACGAATCCTCTATTTTTTTTTTTCGTCCTTTATCTTGGACAGTGTTGTAACACTCGAGACAAATTACCGATTCAATAATTTTTTTAATATAAATCACTAGTTCAAAATGTTTAAATTAAAATATCAGTAGCCCATTTCTTCAGTATTAACGATTAACAAAATATTTCATAAAATTCCAATATTGGATGCGAGAGGTTACATGTAAATTCTAGAGCAAGACTACTTACATCTATAATTCCAATATTGACATTAGCTTTATATAAATGAATCTATAAACCTTAGATGCAGCCATTTGTCCCCAAGAACGCACTAGAGCATTACACAATGGATCCACCCCTTACATCTTACAAATGGATATTGGAATTTAGGACATTATTGTAATTTTATTTATTTCGAAAACTATGAGTACAGAAAATTGTGTAATGTTTTGCCTGGTGACTAAATGGAAAAGTGGTTTGCTGACTCACGAGCAGAAATGATTCTCATAGATCCCCATTGTTGTAAGAATTAGTTTCATGTCGGCAGGGGAGAATTCAGCTTTGCATTGGACCTTAATGCCACATGCACGAAGCACTTATTTGGACATTTGAGAGGGGAAGTAATTTTCGTACTCAGGTTGTTTTTTGTAAATTTTTTTTCATTCTCGAGAATATCAAAAATTATTACGAAAATACTTCTACCGTACAACTTTAAAAAAAAAAAAAACCTTGCTTTCTTCTTCTTCTTCTTTTTTTGGTAATTTTTTTTTTGAAAATAGGAAGGATTTCAAGTTCTTGTAATGCTCGTAACTTTTTTAGTTATTACATATAAATTTTATAATTAATCAGTTAAATTATTTAAGTTCATTGTATTTGACCCTATCCCTATGTTCACTTTCTTTGTCTCAAAACAAACGACGTCGAAATACCTGACAATGACTTGATATTTGACAGGCCAAATTGAAGCCAAGGGGGAAACTGCGAAGGGCGTATATCCTTCAGAATCTTATCATTGTTTTATATTTCGTAATACAATGGAAGAAAGAATTATCCTGATTGAAATTTTGCTCCAATATGAAACTTATGGCCGCTTTTGTTTCGGCTTGGACAGATAAAAAGAAAATTTACTACTATTGTGGCGTAGAGGATTTCTTTTTTTTTTTTTTTTTTTACTTTTCCTTTAGATAAGAAAGTCTTACCATATTGATTGTTGATCTTTTTTTTTTTAACTTATATACTAAAGAATACAGTCATCTTTGACAATTTTATATAATCTTATTTTTTAAATTGTAGTGATTCGTCAAGCTTAAAATTACATTTGTTTGAAACCCATCGGATTTATTTTATCTCGGTGTAGCTACTTTTGGAATTGAAGGAAATTATTAAAAAGATAAATATATTTAGAAACTTTAATAGGGTATTCATTTTTTTTATTATTATAATGTCTATCATAAAAAACAATAAAAAAAAAACCAATTTAAATCCATTCTTCTTGTTCCAAATTGGACACCCATCCGTCAAACTTTTTCAATTGAGCAAGATTAATTCTAAAACCAAATTCACTACAAATGGAAATAAAAGCTTCCAGACGTGCGTGTACAGGCACAGATACCACGATAGATGTCCTGCCTTATTGCGGCAGTAAATTAGAAAAATCAAACTGAATTACCAAATCTTGACCCAAATAATATATTTAATTAAAAAAAAGATTGACTAATTAAGTAGATATTTATGTAGCTATAGAGATATTTTTAATCTATTGATTCTCGCCCTTTTTGTCGTATTTGTTAAGGGCTTCTCTGGAGCTCTTGATCAACATCAGCTTTCTAAAGTCCTACTTACTGTAGTAATTTGAACAAAATATAAAACTAATATCCTCTGGCTCTCATATTTCTTTGTCTATTGTTGAGTGACGCAATTGTGCTTTAAAAAATGTAAGGAGGCATAAGAACCATTTTCTTCAATTGTTCAAACTTAATAATGTCGAAAAGAAGTCATAGTTTGTAATTTTTGCGGCTTCTCTCCCACTAAAATCATTCATTTTCTCTTCCGGTGTATAAGGAGTTGGTGGATGCTCGAAAATAAATTTCTATCACATATAACGAATTCCAATATTTTCTACATGCCTCTTTCTTTAATTTGTTATTTTTCCAGGCATTGATTGAATAAACGGCTCTTGTGTTTACCAATCTATCAATTTAATTAATTTTCTGATAGAAATAACCAAAATCAGAGAGGCTCAACTGGACTAGGTTAACGTTAATCACATGAGAAGAGAGATGAGACGCTTAGAAAATGATTATATGTTCTATCCATCTTTCTCTAATTTCATAGAATTGTCAAACTAATTCAAAGTTAATTGCGATGTTTTGAGAATTTTTGTTGTTTACAATGTATTGTCATTGACCAATATTGAGTTAGAATTACTAAATTATTAAAATTTTCACCAGAACATGCACATGCTTATTGTTTTGTGGCAATTTTTGTCAACCTAATTCATTAAACTAGTTAATTTTTTTTTTCCTTTTATTGTAGTTTTTCGTTTCCTTGTTTCAGTAGATAGATATATTGTGGAAACAGGGAATTCTCTTTTAATAGCTAGAAATTATGGAGATATTTTAATTAGCGGCTTAGCTATGAGCTTTAAATAACTCCTTTTTTTCTTATGTTTTAGGCCATTTCTGAACGTTAACATAAGACTTATCTACTGCCGCGTGTATGTGTATTAATAGAAACTACAATTGCAAAGAATTCTCAAATAACTCGACAAATGGTAATGTATTTGACTAATAACCACTGGTAGAACGATCAACTCTTCCTGGGATTTGAACCCAAGATAAAGAAAAATCTTGGAATCGTGCAAAATGTTCGTCTTGTCTTTCTTGACCTGTTTATATGCTGCCATTATCATGTGCCTATTTGTTACCCAATTCAATGAACATTATCACGCATTCATTTCTAATTCTACTTCTGTTTGTTTGATATCCCATACTGCAATACGTTTGAAACCAAATTGAGGTTCCACGACCAGGAACTAAGAATTCCTAGTCCAAGATGTTGTCTGAGAGACAAAATTTTCTTCTACAGTTGCCATCCATCACTATTTGACTGTCAGCTAATACCGACATAGACATTTTGTTTAAAACACAACTAACCAAGTGAATTATTCTCTAATGAAATTGTAAGAAATTGGAATAAGTTGGTGATTACAGCATTAAAATAACTTATAATTTTTGCACTATAGTTAAATTTTAATACCAGGTAACCAAATAAATGCGGCTAAAAGCTTCTTTTGTTGCTGCGCAGTTTGTAATTTTGTAGCTATAAACGAAGACTGCAACCGGGAAAGGCCCACTTTGGAGTCCGTTTGCTGCTGACTGAAACTCAAAAAAAAGACTCAAACATTGCAGTGGGCGCGCACGAGGCTGAAAAAAAAAAAACAAGTAGTTGTCTAGACTTGAGAATTAATCAACCTGATAATAAAATGAACTCATAATTTTGGTCAAACATACGACCATATCTATCTAAATCAGGAAAATCAAAAGGTCTATTTTCAAAGGTTGACTGTGGAACATGTTTTTGGGCTGTCAGATGCTTCGATTTTTAATTGAAGTCATTGATTCTGTCACCGATGATCAAATTAATACTAGTATAACTTTGGTAAATAGACCATGTGCAACTCTCAGGCAATTTGTTTTTCGATCTGTGTATGGAATTTTCAAAGATTTTTCACCTACTCATCACTGTTGCTTTGGAAAACAAATCAACAAGAAGCAGGTTATGGACATTGCACCTAAGAGCTTTGGATTGTCAAGAGGGCCAAGTTGTTGGATACTTTAGAATTACGTCAAGCTGAATCTGAACTCGAGTAATGTTGAGTTTGGGTTAAATACTAGTTGACAATAAATTTTTTTTTAGGAATTAGCTCACAATAATTTTAAATTAAGGTTGTGATGTATATTCAATCAATATATTGTGATAAAATCGTTAAACAAATTAAGGGAAAAGATTTTTTTCCCTTTCAGTTTGAAGATACCCTCAGCAGAGATGACCAGAGATTGCCCAAGTCTAAAGTCTGGCGTCATGATTGTGCTGCGGGTCAAGTTGGGCGTGTAATATGTATATATAAATTTATTTCGGGCTGAGCTCATAAGCCTAACTCAGAAAAACAGCGTTCACACCGCATAAAGTCAAATGCTGTTTAGTTTTTTTTTTTTCAAACCTACGCCAATATAATAAGAGGAGAGGGAATTGGTATTAGTAAAATTTAAACTTCCGACAGTGTGCAATGGAGTCGTAGAATTTTAGCCGTTCGATCCTCTATTTATTCTGACGTTTAGTGTTAGTTCCTATTTAATATCAAAAGAAAACAAAAAATGTTCCTAACTAAATATAGTACCAGATGCTGTTTGCTTTACTTGGGCCGTTTAATAATTGTCTCATCTGGAATTTTGAACTAAGTAGCCATACAAATAATTCATCAATTAAGACTTAAGAGGAGGCCGGTTTATTATCTTTGATGTTTAGGAATGTCCATGGACAGCTGCAGATATTTTATTTTTCACATTTCTGACAACAATCGTAACAAAGTGTTAATGCACTTGTTATTATTTGAGGGATTCTGATCCTTAGTCCCATGAATGGAGCCTGGTTGGCCTCAGGCTAACGGGGTTGAAGATTAGAATCCTTATTTGAGTCACTGTTGGTAGTATGTTCTTTTAGTAGATTATGTTTTGATAGCACTTCTATGATATAGTTATAGCAAATCAAACTTCTGCCCTTTGGAAGAGAAAGGATAGATTTTTAGCCCATAAAAACAAGATGCAAAAGATTAAGGTTGAGATGGATTTTGCTCGACAAACGCTTAATCAGCGAGAACAGATCGTTTTGCTTCAACTTTCTAAACCAATCTGAGAATAATAGTCTTTAAAAATGTTTAAAAATTATTTTTTTCATTAGGTATTGTGCAATGCAAAAGCACCCTAAAAAGTAAACTAACAACTGGAAATTAGCTTTATTTTAACTTAATTAAGATAAATTAAAACTAAAAAGTAAAAATTCTAAAAAAAAAAAAAAAAAAAGCAAAAGACAACAACCTATTTAACTGGCAGGTCCATAGTCGTCGGATTTTGCAAACGAGCAAAACTGTGCGGCACGGGGGATGCTGATGGGAATTGGAACGTGGATTTTGGAAAGATCTCCCTATGAAGCAATTGGTTTTCATGGTAAACGAGAAGGCAGGATGGGACAGGAGACAGGATAGATATATCCATATTCTGCATTGTTTCCATGGAAGTTGTTTTCTTATCGTCAAAGTCTTGGCTAAGGCCCCACATTCCCCTCGTTCTGTTCATAGTTTCCTAAAATTTCAATTTTCCTGGGGGTTCTTTTTATTCCTGCATATTCCTCTCTTGAAAACAAAGCCATCGAATTGGAAAATTTTTTTTCTAAAAATTATATTATATCACTTTGTGTGATATACCGTACGTAAAATAAAAAGTCAGTTAAAAAAAAAAACAAATAGTTAAGGACTTATTTTAAAAAATATTTCAAAAAAAAATCCAAGATAATATTTAGTCCAAATGGAGCCACTTCTTTCTTTGAAAGCAACTAGTTATAAGACATTGACAAACACTTCCAACATGTTAATTTTTTTTTTTTTTTTTGTTTGAAAGAAACATGTTAAAATTTTTAGGATATAGGCTTATTTGCACATTCCACCAAATCTTCAAAATTTCCAAGGTACTTATATGTCCATTATCCAGACGTGTGTAGATATCTAGTGTCAGTATGCTGCACCAAGTTGGTAATATGATAACAACCATTAATTGCCACCAAGAGTGCAAGAAAAAGTGCACACTTCCACTGTTTTCTGCAATTGGGGTAGTCATGATTGATTAAAAAGGAGCAGCAAGGTGACGAAGCACATGGATTGGTGGATGTCCAAATGCATTGTTTACATAAACCACAAAAGTGTGTACAGTTACGCATTACAATAATTAAGGATAAACACTAAGGATGATTCTTGCAAACTGTACGTTGTTGGAATCTTTAATTATCTCTGCGTATGGGACAATGCCAGGTATACAGACGGATGCTTCTTGCCTACTTCGTACTCCATCGACTTTTGTTGCTATTTTTTTTTTTTGAATAGATTGCAGAGGCAATATGCCCATATCTAATAAAAAAAAAGTTGGATTTCCAAATGACATCTGAAAATCACCTGCTTTGTTGATAAAAGAGACAAAGAGTTTACACCGTTGTTAATATATTAATCAGGTCTCAACCGCACAATTCATTATCTTTATTCTAGATCCACGAGTTAATTATTCGGTGTGGAAAAAGAATTAAAAAAAAATTAAGTAAGAGGTGACTTTGCTTGCATAAGGTGTGACGAAGGATGAAGGGAATAATAATAATGTATCATAATCATTCTTGCAATTCAATTTGGGCTGGCACACATTAATTAATTTTTATGTCCTGATAGGGTGATTTTATTGAAATAGTTGAAGTGAAGATCTTCGAGACACAATGAGATTTTCCTTTTGCTTAGTGGAATTTTCTTCTGGAGTCGGCAACTATTTCTCGAGTTATAACGTTCACTGGAAAAAGCCAGAAGGCACCCAAATTTTTAATAAATAAGAAAAAGAAAAATGAGAGCGGCAAATTTAAAATGGAAAAATGAAAAGCACACTAGAAAACAAGCGTAGCTGTACTCCACCCTAAAGTGGTAGTCTGTAAAGTTCTTTTTGCTGTCTTTAACGGAAATTTTTGAGGAGAAAAATTTATCAAAGTTACAAATCTTTTCTTATTATAATAATAGAATTTGGATAGCAGGAGTAAGAAGCAGAAGAGGCAGAAGCATCAGACAAGTCCCTCCTTTGTCCGACTGGATATATATAGTTCAATAAAAATTGCTTGATAACTTAAAAAGCTCGATTCATTAAGATTATGTAAAACTAATCTGCCTATAAATCACAATATCTGTTGATCTAATTTGTAAATATTTATCATTAATTAAGATTCCCCAGCAAATGCAAAGGACAATGTTACTATTATTATTAGGTTCTTTTCTATGATCTCCATTCCATGTGACGTGAGACGAGTCATGCCAGTGCCGACGAGTGACGTCACCCTCCCGACCTCTAAATGGTACTCCGTATCATCCACGTGATGGAAAACACTTGCAACCACTTGCCCACTTGCTTATGAAATTTCATACGAACCTCAGTATATTGTTAAATTACTCAAAAAGAATATCACAAAAAGACAAAACATATCTCCACAGCTAATCCACGCATCCCACAAGGTTCATGCATCTCTTTCTCTTTCCTCCCCCTATATATCCCCCCCTCCTCCCTTCTTTCCTCGAAAATTCAAAAAAATCAAAAGAAGAAAAAATACTTCTTCCCAAAACAGATTCTTGATCATTCATTTGCATTAAGAATCGAAACCCATAATTCTTTGCACTAATATGTATCAACCCATTTCCAGTGAACTCCCGCCGGCGACGAATAATTCGGGTGATTTTCCCGTTTATCGTCGGAGCTCCAGCTTCAGTAGCCTCATGCCATGCTTAACGGAAACGTGGGGTGACTTGCCTTTAAAGGTTGATGACTCCGAGGACATGGTCATTTATTGGCTTTTACGTGACGCCGTTAATGTTGGATGGACCCCGTTTAATTTGACGTCTGGTGACGTCAGTGTTGATGCTAGAGTGAAAGCTGAGCCGAGGGAAGAGATGGAGCCGGCCACGAGTGTGCCTGCAACTGGGATTGTTGATTATTGTGCTGCTCCAGCTTCAGCTCAGGTGACTGCCGCTCCTCCAGCGGCTGTGGTGCAGCCGAAAGGTAGGCATTTCAGGGGTGTGAGGCAGAGGCCGTGGGGGAAGTTTGCGGCCGAGATAAGGGATCCGGCTAAGAACGGCGCCAGGGTTTGGCTTGGTACTTATGAGACGGCCGAGGAAGCGGCTTTGGCTTACGACAGAGCGGCTTACAGGATGAGGGGTTCTAAGGCTTTATTGAACTTCCCTCACAGGGTTGGCTTGAATGAGCCTGAGCCGGTTAGGGTGACGGCTAAGAGAAGGTCGCCTGAGCCGGCAGCATCATCTTATTCATCGGCTTCGGAAAGTGGCTCGCCCAAGCGCAGGAGGAAAGTAGTCGCGGCTGAACAAGCCGAGTCGGAAGTTGAGAGCCAATCCAACATGTATCAGGTTAATTGTCCGATGACGCAATTGCCAGTTGGCGAGCAGCTACTGGTAAGCTAAATTTGAGCTGGAGTTAGTGGAGGGGAAAAAAAAAAAAAAAGAAGCAAGGAGTAGCTATGGCTTGTTTGGTTGTGTGTAAATACAACAATTTTTGCCTTTTCTTTTTTGAGTTTTTATGGCCCCTTTGAATTCTTAGGGGGCATGTAAACAAATTAAGCCTTGGTGAAATGAGATCGCTAAAATCATCCAATTCTACAATACGCAAATCATTCGACTCTTCTTGTTTGTCATTGTATTGTGGGCCAATGCCATTGCTATTTGCCGACGGAAATATGCTACCTTAACTGGGCTATGAATGCCGCATTTCCGGCCCAGATGCGAAATCCGGGACATAGGTTTTGTTGCAGAGGAAAATATCCTAGTATGAGAATCCAATACAAGGCTGTTCTCAACTGAAACTGATTCTGAAATTAGTAAAAGTTAAAAGTCAGAGTTAAAAAATGGTCTTTAGTTGTTTTTTTATTTTAGCTTAAAAAACTAAAATCATAATTTTTCAAAATCAGAACCCGAATGTTGGAACCAAATAAAATAAAATAAAATAAAATAAAGAACACGCCTTACGATGTATTAGTGATTTTACCATTTGAGTTAACTATGATGTCTAGTGGTAAGAAAAAAAATAGTGAAAAGTAGTTAATTATTTGTCTTTTAATACAACTTCAGAAAATTAGTTAACTATTTTAGATGTCTCAGTTCTAGAATTTCGGATAAATAAACAAAGCTATGACTACCTCTAAAAATACTGGTTCGCGCGGTTTCCATTTTTTTGTAGACTGCGCGAACCAGTATTTTTAGAGGTAGTCATAGCTTTGTTTGTTTATCCGAAATTCTAGAACTGAGACGTCTAAAAAAGGAGAAAGAAGAAAAACCTTCCCCTCGTCTAAACACCCTTTCCTAACGACAAAATAGCTATAAAGCAAGCAATACACAAATTAATTTAAACAGACGCATGGATATGAGGCTTCCACTCTTTATTTTATTACTCTCCAACCAGAGAAGAATCATGTAAAAATGCACTCTCACATTATTGATGAGTGTCATGTCTTGAGAGAGTGAGAAGTAATTCAGCAAAAACAAAACATCAGTTTGAGATGTCAATATCAAATCAATTTTTATTATTTTTTTTTATGATGAAGAGTATCAATCTATATAAACAATTATAAACGTGTGATTATCTTAATGTAATGTAATTTTTTTATGACGAAGAGCGCATACTCTTTTGTCTTGCTGGATGTAATTCTCGTTAAAGTCGAGCATGATAGCAATTGCATTATCTTGAAAAAAAAAATAGACACCCATTGGCCATATTTCCTGCATATTTCGTTAGCCATATTTTTCTTGAATATATAGTTTATCAGGCGGACCTTGATTCACGAGAATTTTGTCATCACTCTTAATTTTAATTTCTTAACATATTTTGAACTGTGAAGGTCGGCTAAAAATGTGCGTCGTACACGTGCTATCCGTACATATCCGTGATTAGCATTCTTAATTATGTAAAAGATGTGATCAAAATTAAAAATCATTAACGATAACCGCAACATGAGTGTATTAGTTCAGATGTCATCAATAATGGATACTTGAGAGAGAGAGAGAGAGAGAGAGAGAAGCGTGCTGTGTGTGATCTTTATTTGTTTGCGCATTACATTTAAACAAACAATTCAACCTCTAATTTCTTCCCCTTCCCATTAAGTTTAATTATTGCGTCTTTAACATCCAAAGCCCATTAGTCAGGATCCAGTTTTAGTATGTTACAGGACGAATGTAGATTTTGTATATGGCAATTAGTCGACTCCGCCACAACAAACATGGTAATACAAAAATAATTGATAAAAAAAAAAGGACTAATGTTGTACTATGCAACTTAAAAAATGGAAAGGTTGCTTGTGAAACTTTAAGGATTAAAATAGGATCTAAAAAAATTTTATACTCTCACATAGTCACAATATAATCCGTAGAAGACTTAAAACAAAACAATGGTAGACATTTTTTGAGGCAATTTAACTCCAAAAGCTAAAAGTCCAAGTGCCTATAATTGTATCAGTGATGCAACAAAACGGTTCAAACTCTCGTGGTTGCTAGTTACGGTCATGGCCACCTCCCTTCATATGTAGTCAAGTCTACATCTAGAAGTCATTTGGCAAGAAGTAATTATTGGCTCTGTTTGTTTGGGCTTTGACAACTTTTGTCTTTATCAGTTAGCAACATCTATCCTACTTCTATTGTTCTTATTTCAAACTATTCTAGGCCTACGGGGAATCGACGAAAATTGAGATCTACGTTGGCTGACGACCCAAGGGCCATTGGTTACTAAAAAAACATGTTTTAAAAAATTTTTAAACTTATCTTGTAATTACCGTTTTATCTTACGTATACGTTTATAAAAAACAATATTTAAAATTGATACAATTCTATTTTTCAAAAAACATTTAAAAAAACAACCATATGAGATATCCTTCCTTACACGAAAGGAATATCCATCTGTAACCGGTCTTTTCACACAAGCTGAACAGAAGAAATTAAGATATGCTTTTCTTCTCATGTCGCAACTAGCAAGATATTGACTTGTTATTAATGCTCTTATATATAAGCAATAGTACTAGTTAATTAACATCGTTCAATTCGGAACTCAAAAGTCTCTTTGCAGAAAATTCAAAAGGTGAGAAAAGGTCCTCAAAGTTATCTTGTAAATTAAAAGCTGGTTTAACTAGCCTTTTAATGATACAATGTAACTTACATTTACTTATTCTTCTCCGTGGAAATTAATCTTTTGTCAACATTTAATGATTATTAATGCAGTATCTCTAAACGTGATTAGGTTGCTGACTTTGTATTTCAACTGCCTTGCAATTCATCCAAACAAAGAAGCAATAACCTACGGAGCACGGTTGTATTTATATACTGAATTATTATTTGACGCGTCCACGAATATGACTTGTATATAGGTCAATTGGTTGACGAATTTCTTTCTTATGCAATTACGGTTTTTGCAAATACCTTGATCATTTGGTTGGCCAAAGTCCTATCTATGTACACCCGTGAATCATATAAAAATTATATGAAATTCTCACCATTCGCTAATCTCATCTCCCACCTTCTTAACATTGATTAATTTTAAAAGCTAACGGCGCTGTATTTGGAAACTGTAATTTTAGAATAAATCTTGCACCTACTTTTTCCTTGAATCCTAAAACGGGCAAATTCTACTTTTTTTTTTTATTTTTAAATACGGAAGTTGTAGACCATTTTGTTTATAACATTTGGAAACCCCATAAACTCAAAATTTCTTAAATGGACCAAGTCCACAGTTCTACTTGTGGACCTTGTGGTTTAAAATAAAGTCACATAAGCATCTTTAAACCATTTGATGTCATTTTTTTTTTTTTTTTTGCATCAATATGCATTACTTTACTTACATGATACTTTTTTAAACTACAAGATTTACAGGTGGGACTATGGACCCGGTCCACTTAAGAATCTACCACAAAAACTGGCCTTTGAGGACCGGATAGACTGCTAGACACAAATGTTGGGCCAATGTCTATTCTCCTCATGGACTTGGGCCTTGTAGCTGGAGATTGAACCATGAAATACGTGGACTATATTGTATTACATCAAACACTAGAAGATCCAAATAATTTTGGACGGGAAGTGTTGGATGATCTTTCAGTCAAGCCCATTGATCATGGACTCCAACACCAAATCGGTGACTATCAACGGAAGGTCCCATGCACTCAACCGCCGCGAATGCATCGGTGACCCCGAATGCTCCGACCGCTTCATCATCACTGGCCTCAACAACGTAACAGCTGCAGATACAACCAAAAACGACGTGTCTGCACCCAAAGCCTCTTTGGTTACATGCAACCCCTGCATGCCAACCTCTCAACACGTGACCCAACCCTCTCAACACGTACCCCCCCCCCCCCAACCACCTCCCTTTCGTTCTTTATTAACTCCTCGCCTCGCTGCACCGTTTAACCATTCCCATTCCTTTTCCCTTCTCTTCATTTCACTAGAGTTTCAACAATGGCTGAAGCCCGTCAACAATATCAGCCACAGTATCAACCGCAGCAGCAGCAGCCGCGATCCCACCAGGTGGTGAAGGCAGCCACGGCGGTCACGGCTGGTGGTTCTCTCCTAGTGCTTTCCGGCCTAACCTTAGCCGGGACTGTGATTGCACTAACTCTAGCTACACCATTGCTGGTGATTTTCAGTCCAGTGCTTGTTCCGGCGGCAATAACGGTGTTTCTGTTGATCTCGGGGTTCTTGGCATCAGGAGGATTTGGTATAGCAGCATTGAGTATTCTCTCTTGGATTTACAGGTATGTCACTGGGAAGAAACCTCCGGGAGCGGAGCAGCTGGACCAAGCACGCCAGAAGCTGGCTTATAAGGCTAGGGAGATGAAGGACAGGGCTGAGCAATATGGGCAGCAGCACGTCACTGGTTCCCAGACTTCATAAGTTGTCCTCATTGATTACTCCATTAACCTTGATCTCTAAAGGCTCTCTATGGTTTCAATTAATTTGTGTTGTGGTATTGTAAGGTGGAGATCATATGTGACTTTGGTGCATTAATGTTGTTGACGTTCTTTCTAATTTCTTAAAACTTGAATGTTGAATGCGAGATTTATATTGCAGCGTTGTGCATTATTGTGGTAATGATCCAAAGATTGTGTCTTGGAAAAAGTAAGCGAAATCTTGTGTAGTATGGGACTTGCGGCCTTGTGGATGCACCAGTGCTTTAAATGGACTTCATTTGCGAAGGTTTAAAGTTATCCTAGTAACCCATTCTTGTATTCGTTGCATTTCGTGTTAAATAAGTGGCTGAATAAACATGACAAGCAGCATCGAATTACAAATTAATAACTGGGACGTTGTGAAGTATAACAATGGAGTTTATGTTTGTATTAATCAATGTTCAGTAGAGTACTTATGTTTGAAACATATGGTCCAAAATCTGTAACATTCTAAAAGGAAAATGGAGAATGGCAAAGTCAGGAATAGATTAACGTCATAAGCAAAGCATTTCGTAACTCTTAGCATTTAAATCGCAAACTTCAAGATGGAGAACAGGCTTTTGGTCTTCCCGCTCAGGAATTTCTTCCAATATCTAACCACACCACGCCTAAAATATTAACTCAGGAGTCAAATAATTCTTCCAATTTCTGTCCACACCACGTCTAAAATACGAAATGGTATTAGGCACTTGGTTTAGGGTCGGGCCTTTGTTGTTTACATCCAAGTCGACCAAGGTCTCTGGGCCAAGTGGTACCTTTTTCTGGCGGAAATGCCAGAAGCAAGCATTTTCTTCCGGCAAGAAAAGTAAGCTTTTTCTTAATTGTCAACGCATACAAATCTTAAACTGCTAAAGTTCAGGATATTATTTTTTTGAAATTAGTATTGCATTCTTACAATTAATCCACCTCGGTTGAATGTCATGATACGATATTAATCCAAGTCATGTACACATTTCAAAGTAATCCTCGTTAGAAAAATATAAACCATTCTAGAGAATTCATTACGATTATGGATACCTATATAAACAACCTCAAAAGGTCCTTTTGCAACATATTCATTTTGGAACGGACGATATGTCATGAGCAGCCATCAGTGTGTAGTTTCTTTTTCTACCTTTATTGATTTCTGAAGTTTAGATAAGTAACTGAAATCTGGTCGTCTTCATGGCACCTCAGTCAATTGGTATTTTCTCAGTATTCCATTGATGAACAATTTGCAGGAATTTTCACATGGAGATGACTGCCGAAACATGGGATCTAACCCCCTTTATTCTGTTATTTTTTGAGAATGTAGTGCTTGCTGATTTGGACATCAATCCCAAGTTTGACTCCGTTTTTAGTTTGTTTATTAAAGTTGGGCTTGGTTTTAGATTGCAGGAAACTTGGAAGGAGAAACCCTGGAGGCAGATCTGCGTATCTTCAGTTTAATTCCTCTTATCAACCATTTGTTTGCGCCACCGTTTTATGCAGTTTATTGTACCAGGATTATTGTTCTCCTCAACCATCGAACAAAATCTTTGTACCTAAAAAAAATAAAATTGCTTTTTCGTCCCTTTCTAGTTCAGCAGGTCCATCACGTCTATCCATAGTCTTCTTTTGCCATCCCCTATCACAGCCTCACGGGGGCGCCGTAAACAAATTACTTACGGTTTGTTTCCATTTTTTTTTTAACAAGAGAAGTACTTGCAAAGAAGACACAAAAATTTGCTTCAGAGATTCTAACTCAAAAACATTCACAAAAACCAAGAAATTGACAAAGCTTAGCTGTAAAAAGCCAGTTAAATTATTTCCGGTAGACAAATTCTGGGATTATTAACCAGGCAAGACATTCTAACAATTCAAGGTTTTTCAAAAAAAAAAAAACAATTCAAGGTGACATACAGGAGAAAAACCATCACTAATTTATTCAGCACCAGTAAGACACAATAATGTGACAACCCTCCTGGATTCATATTGGAGACAAATGATTGATAAATAATTTATGACTACGGTTTCAGTTCGAAGGTAACCACGAAACTGGGACAAAAAAAAGGCTAAAAAAAATAATGATCATGTTCATGTGTTTAACTGGGAGATCTCATCAAGCTTAAGCCCTCAGCAGAACGTGTCTAGGAGGAGAGTTTATTCTGATGCCAAATGCAAGGATTATGCTTTACAAATGGATTTAAAAATTGGATGGGAAAACAGCAATGTGGCAGAAATTTAAGAGATTCCGTGCTTTGTCACACCAAAGATGCTTCTATCATTAATGTGAGCATCTTTAAAGCATACAGGAGTAACTCTTACAAGTAAAAACTTACTCAAAGTCCTCCTCAGCATATGCCATTGTTAAGCATGTAGGAGTAATTCTTACAATTAAAAACTCATTCAAAGTCCTTCTCAGCATATGCCACTGTTATGGCACGATGAACGAAGAGACTTGGCTTCCTATTTGCAAATGCCTTTGTTATGATATTGGCTTCCTGTTTGCATAAGCCATTGTTATGAATCAAGAGACTCGGCATTGTCATGATATGATGAATCAAGAGACTCGCTTCCTGTTTGCAGAGCGTGATCATCTTGGCCTTTCTCAATCATATGTGCTCTGATAATCTGTTGTCTTTTTTACTTCTCATAGTACTAGTAAGTATTCTGGAAAAAGAACTCAAACGAGTACCAATTTGATGCCAATTTTCGCATCAATTGTAGAGATCCCACATAATTCCAATATTCTTTTGCAATTCTGATATTTCTGTGTTTTGACATCATCTCTTGCCAGCAAAAGACACAAGAAGCATCATTCTGAGGCAGCTTTCGACTAGTTTTGTAAGGAGGCTTTACTAGCATTATTGGAACTCATTAATTTGTTACCTCCTAAGATTTCCACATCACTTGACTAAATATCCCAATCTCTGAAGTTTCCCATGGAAGATTCATTTTCTAAACTCAAACTAAGAATCTTTCCTTCAGATCGCATTTACCAAAAATCTCCACAGGAGCAAACACCATCTTTAAAATGGTGATAACGATTGACATCTCTTATGGTGATTTCCCTCTGGGTAATCTTTGAGATGAACTTTATTGCAACATGACAGTCCTCACAGACCCTAAGATTCTTAGTTATTAATAGCTTGGTCCCAGGTGATGTACTAATGAGTCCAAATGCAATTGCTAGCCTTTCACTGTGACTACATATCATTCTTCTCTTTTCATCATCATCAACATCATGGAAAACTGGTGCAGTATTCGGGACATAACCAGCCTGTGCCATTAACCCTCCTATCGTTTCTAGCTCTGCATATATCTCATCACACATAGAATGAGATGTATCTCCAGAAAGAAATGCATGGACTTTACCCTTTACTTCAATCCAACTACAAGCAGTGCTTTTCTTCAAACCCCTATCTGTCATCAATTTTCTCAACTTTGCAACTCCTTCCCACCTCCCAGCTTGGGCATACATGTTTGACAATATCACATAATTGCCTGCATCATCAGGTTCAAGTTCGATTAGCCTCTCTAATGCTAGCTCTGCCAACTCCAAATTTTTATGTATCTTACATGAGTTAAGCAAAGAACCCCATACACCAGAATCCGGCACCACTTTCATCTGCATTATGAGATCATAAGCCTCATCCAATTGATTACAATGGCCCAGGAGATCAATCATGCATGTATAATGCTGAACAGTAGGTTCTATTAAATAATCTCTCATCATCAATTCAAAAAACCTCCGACCATCATTCAACATTCCTGCATGATTGCATGCTGAAAGAACCCCAACGAAAGTAATATGATCAGGCTGAGCTTCTCTAACCATCCAATTAAACAAATCAAGCGCTTCATTAGCATAACCGTGCATGGCATACCCGGTTATCATAGCATTCCATGAGACAACCCTCTTCTCCACAAGTCGTTCGAACAAGTCTCTAGCAACTTCCACTGAACCACATTTAGCATACAAATCCACAAGAGCGGTCTTCACCTTGTCCTGTGATTCAAACCCTAGTCTCCAACTATACCCATGAAGCTCCCGCCCTTTAGGAAGAGCCGCAACATCAGCAGAAGCTGATATAGCAGTCACTAAAGTCGCAACTGTAGGCCTTACACCAGCAAAAGCCATTTCACCACTTAATAACAAACACTCCTCTGGATGCCCATTTTGGGAGTAAGCAGCCAACATAGAATTCCAAAGTACAACATCCCTGTTGACAATCTTATCAAACACTTGTCGAGATTTTTCAACAGCGCTACACTTTGCATACATATCAATAAGCGCAGCACCCACAAAAACATCAATTTCCCACCCAAGTTTCACCACGTACTCGTGAACATCCATCCCCAATTTAATATCGGAGAGCGCAGAGCACGCTTTAAGAACAAAAGGGAATGTAAAGTTATCAGGCTCGAGTCCATGATCCAGCATCTTATAATACAAAGAAATTGCAACTTCATATGGTCCATTCCAAGCGTATCCACGGATTAAAACGTTCCATAGAAACAGATTACCTTTCGGAATTCTGTCGAACACATTATGGGCATTAGGTAAACTGTCACAAACGCTATACAAATTCACGAGTTTTGTGGCTAAATTAATGTTGCTAGCCAGGCCAATGTGGTGAAGACGGGCGTGTAGCTGCTTTCCGGGCTCGATGGCTCGTTGAGCTATGAGAGATTGGAGAAGAGACGCATAATGTTGAGTTGGGGACCAGGGGTTTTCATACTGATATTGATGACGATGATGATGTTGAATAGTAGCATTTGTAGTTGTAGAGGTGCTGAAACTGAAAAAAGAAGGGATTATGCATCGAGAGGAAAAGAATAGCCTTATTCTTCCTAGCATTTGGGACTTTGGAGAAAATTTTTGAGAAGGCTAAAGTTGAGGTTCGAGTGAACTTTGAAAAATGGTAAGCAAATTGAAACGGCTAGATTGAAGGGGAGGAGCTGGGTTGGTGGGCCGGCGCATCAACAGTCTTGCCATTGGTGCCAGCCCCGTAGCGGTGGATATCGGCATCATGAACTCAGTGGCCGCAGCCTAAATCGCGTCTCAGAAAAGGTGTCCAGAATAATTGTGCTTGCGAAAGTTTCTGGTTTGGATACGGCAACTTTATTTATTATTATTTTTTTTTCTGGTTTGGATACGGCTACTAACGTTGAAAACATCTTCCCAGGTTATCTAAAAATTGCATTGACTTCATGATATTTTCTGTACCAAGGTCTCACCTTAGTAAATATAATAGAGGGGAGATAAGAAATTTTCTCGATGTCAAAATTTACAGATGAGGTCAATATATTTTAATAAAACTGCATATTCACCGTAAGAAGCAACATAGTTGAAGGGCAATAATTGATTTCAAATGACAAACTGAATAAGATATGCCAGTCCTGCATCATCTACGAATACATACAAAAAAGTTACTTCTCAATGTTCCCCAATCAATTTAGGGGCAAAAATGTTTTACATTGCAGATATCAGAAAAAGGTTATGAAGCCTGATAAAGTTATTAAAAGTTAAAAAAGAGAGAGAGCGAAGGAAGAAGTGGGAGTGTAACGTAAGGATACATTGGTTAAGTTGCAGATCCGCGTCCGTGGATAGTCGCAATGGGCAAATATCCGTTTCACCTCAATTGGCTCTTCATGGCAAAACATGCATTCTTCCATTGAAGAAAAATAAGGCATAACGCAATCTGCAGGCCCCAGTGATGAAAAACTAATCACCACATTTAGTGCTTGTCATGAGATCATTATCTTGTTTTTTGCATTGTTCAAGAATTATGTTACAGTTGTTCATGGTTCGTGCATCAAGTAGACCATGATTCCACAACTTAATCATGAAGAGTCTCCAACACCTGGAGAAAAAACATAAAAAATAGCATAAAACCTGGTGCAAGGAAAAGGAAAATCTTGTCTATATAAATTGAACAAATCAGGGTATCGTTCACGTAGATTTGCAACATATAAATCTGATTTCTCAGCAATATATCGATTACTATTTTAGAAGGGAAGCCTCTCCACACTAGCGTAGTAGCAGTTGCGACACCAATTGAATTTCCACTAATACCCTTTGAGATTGCTAAAATTTATGCATTATGAGGCAGTTTTGTACTAACCAACTACTTTTAAAAACTAGCCAAAAGTCCCCAGGTTCGAGGCACACAAGTAGTGTGTTCAGAAATGGCTGGTAATCGTAATGAGAAGTTTAGCAACATGCCACTAGAAAACATAATGCCCAAACTTCAAAAATTTGTCCAGCCTCCTACCCTTTTCACGCTTTAGAGAATTGTGCACATGCTGCAATGGCGGAATATACCAAAAGAATAATATCCAGCAGCAAGACACCTAAGAGTGCATGATCATTCGCAATACAAAAGTAAGAAACATGAAGATGAGCAAAGTCTTCACATATTTTTGAACCATCCAGCCACAAAGTCAGAATTATGCAATCTTCTACGCAAAAATTATTAATGAAAACTAGTGAGATGACATAAAAATTATGCATATACTGGCATATATGTATTTATGCAGAGTATATCAAAATGTTGGGAAAAATTATAAAAAAGAACTTATTTTATGAACCAACAAAGAATTTAAATTGGGAGAACAGAAGACACATTCATGGTAAAGCATGATACTAAATTTGCATCAAAGAACACAGTAATGAAGAAAGAGCAACTACCAGAGCAGTGCAGGTGCTTGGCCAAGATCCTGTGCGTGCAACCTGGAAAAAGCCTCACAAGCCCATGGAACATGACCATCTGCCAGCACTCTGCAATCATGACAAAAGAAATACTTCAGGTCATGAAAGAGTTGCAGCCCGACAAACAAGGCGCTTGCAAGGTGAAAACTCAACATAAAAGGTGCTTGCTATGATTCATTTCCTCTATCAGAAACTTCCACAATAGTACTTGTAAAAATTTTATATACATTGGATAAACATCGTGCATGGTGCTGAGGATTAAGAATACTGGAGTCAAGGGACAACACAGATGATTACACTTACTGATGCTTTCTACAAGTATTGTGAGCATTTAAAAGATTTCCAGAATTAAGAAATAATCACAGAAGAACTATAAAGCATTACTTGTTTTCTGGACCTCGTATCTGGAGTCCAAAAAATTTTCAAAGAATATAAATTACCAACTATTTCAATTTTGACAAAAAGAAAAGAAGAAACTCAGTTTTTGGCAATTGAAAATTTTCCAGTTCTTTAAAAAATGCACAAGGCTACAAGCTCATATGACAAAAGCATCAGGCACCGGAACATGAGATCTTCAGGACAGCAAGTTTTCACAAAAAAGAAGGAAAGGAAAAAGTAAAAAAAAAAAAAAGCGTAGTCAATGCAACTATCACCTTTGTTTTCGAACAAAAGAGTTCCAAAGATGCATCATTTGCTTTTCATCTTTCGTAACATCCACGAAGTCATCTAGCATCTGCAATAAATCATCGGCAACAATAGCAGAAAGGAATTACTAACAAGAAAAAAACAAGTTCAGTGAAATCAAGGAAGCTTTATCTACATCACAGACACATATAACAAGCCCACAGCTACAAACTAGCAGGTTTACATAAATCTACATATAACTGAACTTTTGAACTAAACAAAGATGGAGGACTGATGCATTCAGAAACAGCTACAAACTTGTACTAGTGTAATCATTAGCACATACCCTTCGATCTTCAAAGTCTGCTACATCATCATCGACTTCATCCTCACTATCCCGATCAGATACGACTTGTTCCCATGCCATTGGCTGAATAAAAGAACATATTCAATCATTTAATGACATCACATTTATAGCAGCTGCCTAGCTTAGTCTGCTACAATAATCATGAAATTTCTATTCTCAAAGTATGTTGATGTGTAATCACGTGTCCAGCTCAAATCACATGAAAGGAAAGGCAGGAAAGGAAGACAATTCAAAATTGACAAGGAATAGAACAGCATAATTTACAAGTCTTCATGTCCCTTTTAAGAAAATAAAGCACAAAACTTAAGTTTACCTCTTTATGCAGACTCATTTTAACAAATTAAAATTGTGTTAGCAATTTAGCTCTTCATAGAAGTTCATTTTGACAATCATCATTATATTAGCAATTGCTTTCCCTGTACTACATAGATGCAGAGAGTACATTGGTGCAACACATTTCCTTGCAACATGTATTACTTGAAGCTATTTCATATATGAAAGTAATTTTATTATTTAATGCGCGCACACACACACACACACATTACTTTTTATAAAGTGGAAGCAATCATTTTGATGTTAACAACATGAGTCACTTCCTGTATGTTCAAAAATGGTCCTTTTTCAAAAATTTATATCATTGTAATTTCAGAGGTAAAATGGGTATTTAATATATTAGTATGTAAGTATCCGTATTTTATGCATCTCTCCTTTTCGCGCTCTCATTTTCTCCAATGATCGCATGATAATTATGATTAGTTTAAGCATTATTAACTACTCATATATTTTTTCTATTATAATTCATATTCTTTTGTAGCAATTGTAATTCTTTACTCGAATTAATCTTTGTAATTTGCACACACATCAGTACATCAAGTTACATAAACAGCTAGAAAAAGGTAAAGGAAGCATAACTGAAGTACTGTAACACAGTTCAATTTAGGGATGTGATAAATAACTTAAACTTGAAGAAACCTAATAACTTGCAAGTTAAAAGAGTACTAAACGTTGCAGTCATCATTTCAACCTCCCCGTTCTACTTTCATTCGATAACCACAGATATCTACACCAACAGAAGGGTTTGCATCAAAACCTTTCCCAAGAAGGATGCAGCAAATTCAGCTGGAAGTTTGGTCCTGTACCAAGCTACTTGGCACTCCCTAATTTCAAAATGAAACTGACAGCGAAGTCCTAAAACCAGTAATCTGCAATACACAACCAGAATCTACCTCTTTTCTCCATATTTTTATTTAGTTCAAGTTCATATTTTGAGAGAGGGAGAGAGAGAGAGATGGAGGGAGGCAGGGAGAATAGTCAGCATTCTTAAACGTAATTAGTACTTTATTAAGGAAGGAGTAACGTTCCCCCGTCTGCCAAGAAATAGATAGAAAGAGCAGAAATCAATACATTAGCTCCATCATGCATCTATAAGACCAAAGAATCAATCACCTGAGCTCTGTGTGAATGAAAGAACTGCCTCTTCTGCAAGAGCAAACGGCTGGGACGTATACCAAAACAAAAGAAAACAAAAGGCACGTCACCATAAGATCAATATTACCCTTTTTCTTCTGATGAGACATAAAAAGGACCAACGAATCACAGTAAATCTCACGCGGCAAAAAGCTTTTTTAGGAAAAAGAACACTCCAGATCTGCCAGCACAATTTTGCAAGAAAGAAGCTCCCCCCCCCCCCCCCCAACCGGGCCCCCCCCCCCAAAAAAAAAAAAAAAAATTCACAATCTTACATTTTGATACACACACACAAGGCATATTACCCCATAACACAGAAAAATCCAAGTAAAGAGATGCCAATTTAATTTAGCTTAACACAGTAAATGAGATAGGAATTGCCTAGTTACAATATGGCTTTATCAGTTTTGAGTATGTTACAAAATTCAATTAAATTGGCACGAAGTGTTGGATACCAAAATATTGCAAACAAAAGTGTGGGAGACCAACTACTGCAAATAAATATGTAAAACATGCCTAGTGATAGTCACTCTGTAAACATACTTTTTGGGATCCGAGCGTTCTACTGATAACTTCCTTGTCTTTGCAAATTGCAGCATGGCAGGAGGTGCAATGTTGCTTCCAGCCAATGACTGAAGACATTCCGGATCTGCGTATGAATGATCAGCTGAGGATAACCCTGGAATGGTTTGACTGGAAGCGTCACGTCCTGCACATTCTGCTCACCTTCTTATAGTTACCAACAATATATAAATTAAGTAAACTGAATAGTTCAATCAATATGTACAAAAACCAGCAACAGCAAATACCATCGTGAATGACTAATCATCTATACCATATGAAATGCGGGAGTTTGATTAAGTGATTTAGATTTTCTTTCCAAAAATGCCCTTACATTGACAATTAATGACTATGTTATGTCTACAAATATATTTTTGAGGATTGTTGAGGCTATTTTTGTAATACTCAATCGAGGATTTATTTTGGGAATGTAATTTGATTATTGATGTTTTAGGAATAGAATTTATCCGGCTTTATTTCTTAATGTAATTTGATTTCTTGATGTTTTAGGAATAGAATTTAGGAAAATAAATTTCCTTGGAGGAAAATACCAAAAATTAATTCTTTTTAGTTTCATAAAGTAGAGATATTAATGATAATTAGTGTGCAATAGGAAAAGTACCCTTATTTAATTCTTTTGTTTGCAAAAGTTACGAGAATCATTGTACAAGAGTTACAAGAACCAATTAGTATAAAATAATAAATAAATAAAGTACAGGTGATATTGGTTTTGGGGAAAAAGGGAAAAGACAAGAAGAAAAGAAAAATAAAAGGAAACCTAACGTGGGGAAAACAAAAACAAGGCAGCCGACAACGGTAAGATGAAAGATCATATCTTGGAGAACAATTCTCAAACTTTACTATTTTAGACTGTTAGCAAAAGAAAGAGAAATGCCTCTTCTGTAAATTGAACAAAAAAAGACGTTGAACACCAATGTAACCAAAGAGTTGAACAGGTCCTACTGTCACCCACTGCCAGTCTTAGGTTTTTAATCTCTATTCTACTTTCATTGCGTAAAGTTCCCTTAGATTCTGATGTTAAGTAAATGTGTGATATTTTATAAATAAGAAGACGTGTTACTCTGTGAAACAACAGATTACATAGCCATATTTTGTACTGAAAGGAAGATAATAGTGGTCCTTTTAAGTGATCGGTATGCTGAATATTGGCTGGAATGTATCATGTTGTTCAACTTACCCTAGGGCCTAGGTGAAAACTTTGGAGAAGCAGTATCCTACTAAAAGTTTCACATTTGGTGTTTGAAGTCAAGAAAAATGGTAAAATTTCTTTGAAGTTGTTCGTATTAGTAAATTTTAAGCAGCAATAAGCTTTGGGCGCACACAAATTAGGGATTTGTGTCATATGACTAGCCAAATTTCCTGCTTTCTACTTCTCTTTCGAGTATTACCTAAAAATTAAAAAAAAAATGCTGGTTAAAACTGGAAAACAAAAACATTTTGAGCATTCTCTCTCCCCTTTTTTACATGCATAATGTCAAGATCAATGTGGTTTCCTCATCTAACGGTTATATCAGTTTTTTATTTTTGACAAAATATGGTTATAACATATTATAAATTAATGTTATAACCTTCGTTTGTTATGTAACTAGTTAGGAATGCTTTATAGAAACCTCTTTTTTTCACATAAGGATGGATTTTACAAGTTATTTAAAAAAATTTTGGGATAGGGCTTTTAGAAGTTAAACGAACAAGAATCCAACAGGATAGAGGATCGTTACATGAGCAACTATTGCTCACTCCTAAAAAGACACAGAGTCATAATATAAGCTGAAGAAATGGCACCAGTTTTGTGGCTTTTCCCACCTACTACAACTGATGAGAATGCATATGAATGATATAAACAAAGCGCCTAGTAGTTGCAAGTCTCTATTAGCAGTTCCTGACATTGTCAAAGTAATTTAAATGGTGAATGGATGTGAATTAATTGCTTTTCAAGTTCACCGGAATAGAATGCCTTTTTTATGGTTCATAAAATTTTGTATGTCATACTAACATTAGCGTTTTATCTTTAGAATATAGTTTGATTGAAATAACTCTTTTATAAAATTTGAACTCAATTTGGAATGAAATTAACTTAAACAAGCACAGAAAAGAACAATCCAACATAGGACTAAGGTGTATAACACCACCCCCCCCCCCCCCCCCCACCCCAAAAAAAAAAAAAAGAAAAGAAGAAAAGAAAGAGCAAAAATAAGGAAAAAAATTATTTTTCTTATAGATATCTTAAGAAATATGTTCAAATATTTAATACAGAAAGTAACTAGCAACGTGCAATGCACGTACTATCAAACTAGCTCACTTTGAAAATGCAAGTTTCATATAGATTAGGACTCCATTAAGAAGACGACATGAAGATTGAAAGCTTGAAGTTACATAAAGGATCAGATGCAATCCCAGTAGAACCCCTACACAATCAACTCTCAAGAGACACCATTGTTCCCACGACAAGACTCGTTGCACTCATGTGTATGTACGTCCAGATGCACATATGAATGCAGCACGTATATCAGCAGGAGCATTTCTACATATAAAACTGAAGCAGACAAATCGAGATGGGGAAACACATTATTGAAAGAATATTTCTTGACATCATAAGCTGTATCCTGCTATCCCAGATCCTGTGAAGACAAAGATTCATTTTACTTAGGAGGACATGCTATCACATCTTACTACAAGCTAACATGCCTTACTCCATCTTTACAAGCAGATTTCATAAATTCCATTCTTGATAAGACGCTAATTCAAGGAGTCATACCACTTGCACTGTTATGTGGACAGGAAAAAGTTCTAAACCACAATTGGAAAGGGAAGGAGATTCCAGACAGCTACAGAGGCCACTCCTTTGCTTATCACAAGACATGGCATCTTTCGAAATAAAATACACACTCCCTTAATCCCAAATTAAATGTTCGACTATTACAGGCATCTGCAATTGTCTTCAACTACTTCCATTTCTCTAAGATTAAAAAAATTACGTTTTCCCGTAAAGATAATTATGGTCCTACCATTTTAGCTTCCAATTAAAAGAAGGGTATGTTTTAGCACCAACTTGGCTCCAGTGCATCACATACTTTTAATTCTAAATGCAAGAGCACATTGAGTTAGACTAAAAAACAGTTTGGGATAGATCATCCAATCTAGAAGTCTCATCCAATTTTTCCAAAAGGCAGTATGGAATTGAATATAAGAGAAATTATAATAAATTGCAAATCATACCATCTGTCTTGTCAAGATGTTCATTATGTGATGCAGGTAAGTTTGAATCAAAGATAAAGCGGATGTACGTGCTTTGCATTTTGAACTAGGCCCTTTGGTTTTCGGCGTCTCAATGGCTTTGAACTGCACATATATTATACCAACCCTTGTCACCATATTTTGCTGAGCCATCTAATTGGCATTACATCACATACTAAGATTATCAAAACAAAAATATACATGAGACATACCAAAAGACAAATGTTTGCTGCTTTGGATCAACACCATCTGCAACAATCTAGGCACATGGTGCAAAAAAAGTGAGTTAAATGATCCAGCCTATTTATAAAACCAAACTTGGGACAGTGGGATTTCAGATGGGTCAACCCATTGAGGACATACATGTACCCTAAGGTCTCATGTGAAAATAAAATGTGTTGACACAGCCACACATGGCAAGAGTATGTATTTCACAAGTATAAACAATCACTTGAATTTAAGTATTTTTCTTAATCTAACAAACATAAGGGCACGTAGTTGGAAATATTTATATTTTTTTGTTATTTGTTCTGTGAACCCAACTGACTCACAAAATAAGAGAAAAGAAGAACCTAGAGACTAAAACAGAACATGCGTCCTTTCTCAAAGCCTCTGGGGATTCAATATGCTAATTATACAAAAGCTGATAAGAGTATTTTCAGTTCCCTAAACAAAGTAAACTGGTGTTTCATGCTTGGAAGATCCAATGTCTCTTCTACAATAGCCATACTTTCATTGCTCTCTACTAATAGATTAGTCTACCAGCAGTAAGTGCTACAGTGATACTTACAACAGTAGTCCAGTACACAACCATTAGATATACGCATTTACTCCAACATCTTCCCTCCATTCTTACATTGAGGTTACATGAATCAACAAATACTCAACTGGTGCAAAACTAATCCTCTCATCCCAAAGAAACCCCATTTTGTAATGTTTTCCATAATGCAAGAGTTGTTTGTAGTGTTTACATGACACATTGTGTTCCCACTATTCATATAAGGGATACACGTACTTACGAGCCAATACGTCAAAATTACAGTAACCAAAAACAGCTTAGATCCGATGAGATAGATAAGCAGCTATAAATCCTGACAGGTGTGACCTTATTAAACATTTAGGAAATGCATTACATCTGACATGTTAAAAAAAGAAAATTGTGTATAATGTAGGCATGCCTAGAAGTACGATCAAATGCTTGAACATTAAGGGTGACTATCTTTCCCTCGTCAAATCAAAATGTCAAAAGGCGATACATGACAAATCCCTACAGAATATAAATCGCAAAAAGTTTAATTAAATAATGAACATCACAAATAACTCTTTTAATGGGAGTTTCCAACGTGATCTGTGTCCTCACCTCATATCTCCAAATGTCCGTTTTAACAGACACATTCACAGCTTGATATTCTTCATTCACCTACATTATAAAAGAAGATTAAATTACCTGGTTCAGGAAAACAAAACTATCAGATTCACGATGATAGCTGAAGTTTACCAACCCAGAATTCATAGTTGAAGAGATCATGAGACGCAGATAAGTGATATCTCAAGCCCTAAAAAGTCACAATCTCAAAGACATAAATTTTTCATGCATGCATCAATAAAAACACAAAAAAAAGAAAAAAAAATGAAGAACACCATTACCTTATAGCTTGCACATTTTACCAAGCAGAAAGGACATGTGAAGTCTTCTGTAACTGCAAACATAGAGCAGCTAACAAGTTTATCACCTAAACTACAAATGTTATCACCTCTAACTAAAAAGGAATGATCATTCTTCATCGATTTCAATTTCTGTAGAACATCTAACGAGAACATTAAAAAAGATGCGACTGAGGAAAAATCCTTCTAAGCATTGTCTACCCAATCTTCTTACTGGCATTATTAATGTTTATGCACTTTAGAATTGTACGTAGACAGGTTTCTGGCCTCATCATTTGAACAGTTGATGGCACTCAGAATTAAAAAACTTCATCTGAATTAATCAAAGATACCATAGAGGTAGATTGTGTGCATTGGATTATACAAACTAGATGAAGTAAACCAAAGTTACAGGTCACAAGTTCTCACATCCATGTTAATTACATTCTAAATTTCACCTATTAGAATCTCAAATCAAGCCCAAACTCAAACCATAAAGATGCCAAAACAGAGCAGAACCAAAATCCATATTGATCTGATCCACTAAAATCCAGTCAAGTCCAAATTTACGACATCAAAATTGTGAACAAAGATTAACAAGCAATTTCATTTTATAATAAATGTACATCTTTAACCGATAAGTTAATCTCGGTAGTTTTCTTGAGGTTTGGCAAAAATTCCAATTATCCAACAGTTGAAGAATTTTAACTTAAGTTAAATTTTTCAAGATCCTCAACTATTAAATTTTTTAAGGATTTATTTTCCACCATCAGCATGAAAACAAATTGCTGATAGCCCTAGTGAAAGAATCCATGCAGCTAACATTGAAAAGAAATCAAGATTACCTTCGGTCCTTTGCAACTTATTGTTATAGTATCTGTAGTTGAAAACTACATTTCCAGTCCTCAACCTAGATAACATCACAATTAGAGTTAACAATTTGTGCGTGTTCTTCACAAAAGAAAGATGAACAATAAATTAAAAGATCATTCAAAGCACACATCTTCGATGTCAACAAAGTGCAAACGAACATAAAAGAGTGCTCTGGGTTGGTGCCAAGTTGACGAACAGAAATTTATGATTGCAGCCATCCTACATAGTGCAAATGTCCTGAGGTGAAGCTTAACATAACCATGAAATCAATCATGCAAAAACATTAAAAGGTGATTTTTTTTTGTTTAAACAAAAGTAAAAGCCTTTTCCCTTAATCCACTGCATGAAAACCACTTCTCTTTGCAGTGTTTGAACAAATCTGACTAATCTATACAGTGCACATAGGCATGAAGACAGAAGATTATGCAAACTTCTTGTACAAAAAAAGTATTATATAATGTTGAACCGAGCAAACCTAAAATTCATCAAAGAAGCTATTTTCCACTCAAAACATTGCTCATTCAGGCATTACAGATAATCTAAAAGGGGGGAAGAGAGGGGGAGGGGGGGAGTGAATTTTAATGATTTGAACTGAAATTATTGGCAGTTTAACACTCAAGTGCTTGCAGATGATGGCTGGGGCAAAAGTTGCTCATCGAGCGAATAGGCATCCAGATGGGCAAATAGAGGCTCTCAGTTCTCTAGCACTGGAAACATTTCTAACAATGATCTTCTATTCACGATAGATGAACAGAAGTTTGTGACAAATACAATAATAAAATAGCAAAATGCAAACACAGATTCATCCATGAAAATGAAGGAACTTCACCTTACAATATGAGGCAATGAAGAGGACGGAATATCATTAAAAGAGTACGAGTCATAAAGTGATCTATCTTTCGCCCCAGCTTCTTCTGCAGTAACCATGACTTGCAATTGCTGCAATGGAGCCTTTAGCAACCAAGCAGCAAAAATAATCATAAGAATTATGATAATTATGATAAAGCCGAAAAAAGCCAATAATCAGAGAAGCAGGACTACCAGAGCTCCAGATGAATGGACTGTCTGAAATGAAACGCATCTATCTTCTTCCAAACAGCTTGACTGTCCCAATGAGCCCCCAAATTTCCATCAGAAAAGAGATAAGTAAAAAATAAAAATTATAAAAATAAAAATAATATAAAAAAGATAGAGAGCAATCAAGCCTTCCTCTGCAACTAGAAATATACAAAAACTAAGGAAAAGACATCAACCCCAATACAGACACCAGACAGCACATTCTAATAATTGCATTTAATATCATTATAAAAAATGGAAAATTGAGCATGAAGATCAATGTGCATGTGGGAAGCCAATATGTTCACATGTTGTAAGGATCTATCAAAGGACAAATCTTGGGCCTAAAATGTTAACATCCCTAGCTTTTCCTAGTGCAAATGCACGTCTATTGTTCACACAAGTACGGAAGCCCCATGAATATTTTCAGTCTATAGTTAGCATGCCTGCCAGAAAAACACACAATTTACTGATTAACCTGTTTCAAAATTTTTTAAAACATAAAGTAAATTTGACCATTTAGGATTAACATATGAATTGACTTAACATCAAGCTCAGTATCTATCCATGCATTAATACTGATGGACACATGTTCAATAAGTCCATGAAAGGATTGCGACTCTGAAAGCATTGATAAAATCATTGACTGTCTATCATTCTGTGTTTTCATATACCTTCATAAAACAAGGATGCATGTCAACAGTAGATAACATCTCAGCTCTGTCGCCTAAACTCAAGTTTGGAGACTTCTCCCACGAAAAATGTAGTACCTCCATTGGTATCTTTCCCAATAAGCAGTGTCCTCCAACATTTGCTATCACAAGACAAGCACAAATCAAATGCTAAAGGGAAAATAAGACAACTTTACAGTTTCTTTTCTGTTTTTTCATGGGAAGGGTGCCTATGTAGCATCTAAAGGGGAGTAATTGATAAATTGGAGGGAAAAGTCAAACCATTCCACAGAAATTTCTTAAATCCAGTCCATCTTCACAATAAGGTAGAAAACATTACTTAAATTATACAGCACCTAAGATCAACACATTCTTTTTCTTAAAGATAAACCATGAGATACTTTACCACATGTGGTAACACTTTCTTTGCTTAAGGTATTAACCCATCAAATATCTAACCAACTCAGACTTGAAAATTAATCTCATCCAAAGACCTAAAATTCAGAGATCTCACAGCAATGTTCAAAATAGGGTGGAATCCAAAATTAATAAAAGCACAATCAACTCTGCTTGAAAATCCCAGAAATCTAATCGAACCATCTCCAAGGAGGAAGTTTGATTTTCCCAATTAGTCATCTACTTATTATATCATGGCCAATTTACACCCTAACAAGAATGGGCTAGTTTCAGCAACGGTCTCTTAATCTTCTATGCAATTCAAAGTAATCTAACACTAAACAAAGCAGCAAAAGGAATTGAAAGAAACACTTCAATTTCATCAAAGAAATATTGTTTGAATATCATATATGTTTAATCATCTAAGCATGCACGATGTCTTAATCCAAAACTAGGAACCTCACAGTTATTACAAAAAGTGACCAAATGCATTTAATAACAACACCACCTCTGTTTGGGCCTATGATATATATTTCCAGGCATAGGCAGAACAAATTAGGATTTCTGAAGAATATACAAAAGCAAAAGGTTCAGTATTTAACATATTTAACTGCCATGGCAATACTGAAAAGAATGATAAAACAGATTAAGACATTTAAATAGTAACAACTTGAATAATACATTCGTTTTCAAAACTTTAATAAATCATTTGATTATTAGAACTAGACAATCATGCCTTTTCATTGAAAATTCGCTTTACTCTTGATTGCCAATCATTTTGATATAACAATCAGACTTACTTTAGCATTTGCTTGTGTATTAAATTACTTTACTGAGCCCAAAAAGAGCAGAAGTATTTATTCAAGTAATATGAAGAACATGTGCACCTAAATTTAGTTAACTGAAAAGTAAAAAATAGTGCCTTTAACTTATTCAAGCTTCATAGGACCACTGAGACACTGTCCTTCACATGTGAAGGAAGCTTAACTCTATCTAAAAAATACACAGAAGAAAAAAGTAGCCCACTTACATGAAAATAAGGACATAGCCATGCGATCTCTGGTTGGCTCCACTGAAAAAGAAAATAGCATAAATAGAAAAAATTGCAAAGCAAAATATTAATATTATCCGAATTTGACTAAGAAACACAGAGAATGGGCGTACCACAGCTAATGAACAGTATAGCAAGAGAGCCAGATTCTATCTCTGCTGATAGCTTATTCATCTCAGGGAGAATAAAATTTGCTTGGGCATTACTTATTCCTTCATCTCCAGGACAAGAGGTTAATGTGCAGTATCGATTGAAACAAAAACAAGCACAGTTCTGCATGACATCAGAATAAGCGAACTCAAAAATATTAAATAGATCAAAAGCTTAAACTGAAAGGATAAAGTAGAGGAATTTCTACCCCAGCAATTCCATCACCAGACACAGTCCTTGCTAACATTATGCACAGAGGAAAAGGATTTTGAATCTGCAGACCATTTGCAGTTGCTGGCAAAGAGACTGTCATTTGTATCCTGGTAATTTGAAACAGTGATGCCGTGAAGCCATTGGAAATGCATTAACAACTAGCATTGTGCCAGAAAGAGATGCACAACTCCAGAAAATAAAAAATGGGTATCCACACTTCAGAAGACTGTTGAAATATTTATATTATCACCAGCACCAAAAGAAATGCAAAACAAAAGAGGAACTTGTAAATGCATAACAACTCCACATGAATCACTGTCCTCAACATCTTTGAAGAAGCTCCATCTTAAAATAAAACCCTCTTGCCAGTGTTGCACTTTCAATTCCATTAACTCAAGAGACACAATTTTCAATTACATGAAGACCTTCCTCTTTTGAAATTTTTTCTTTGTAATATTAACACCTTTTGCAAGTTCACCTCTTGACACTATGTAACTTTTGACTGGATGCAACAATGTTTCCTGATATTAATTAAGAGCATGCCCAATTAGTTGGCCCAGACTAAAATGCCAAAATCTGACAAGCCAAACCACATCGAACTGAAGAGTGAACAGATTGGTTTGGGTTCAACTTTTACAATCCAGATTTCCTATTTTTTCTTAAATTTAAAGTTAGACATAGCAAATCAAGCAACCTTGTTTACCAAAGACTCTTCTGCCTAGGATACTCATGTCTGTCCCACACGACAAGTACACTGATGCAGCACATGAGTTGGAGATAACTGCATCAGTGGATGTGAAGAAGGTAACAAAGGAAATGATTTAAAGTGGGGAAAAAAAAAAAAAACAGAGTACTTTAAGGGAATTCATCTTTCCAATTCACATTCAAAAATGCCATAGATATAGTAGAAGTTGTGTTAGCTGCCACTGCTTTAAAGTGTTTTATCATCATTTGATACCACGGAGCTATATTATTCGTAACTAGGAAACATTAGGAATTCTTCATATTTTGAAAGCACCCCAAGTATTTAAATATGGTTATAATTGTATCTACATGATGTTCACTTTCTGTTGCCTTGACTAGACTAGTTATATTTTTGTTTGTTGCATCCTTATTTTTACTCGTACCTAAAAACAAACTTGTTATATTTTTGTTTGTTGCATCCTTATTTTTACTCGTACCTAAAAACAATCTCTAATAATAAACGAGAATCCCAAGTTTTGACACACACCTGCACCCAAGTTTGTATAATAGCTGCAAAAGGCCATAAGTAAGTCCATGAGGTACTATTAAATAAAACAACTGCTTAAAGAAGTGACAACAATAGTTTGCAATGTGGAACACTTAAATTCAAGATAATCCAAAATACTAGAGGTAAATAAGAAAGTTTGCCTATACGGCTATAGCCAACACAATTTGATTCCTGAGAAACCAGAGAATTTAGTTACAAAATGGACATCTCTAATAATACATTATAAAGAATGTACATGCATGAAACCTGATAGCTTAGCTAACAAATAGGTCATATAGAATTTAAACATAAAGCAATAGTATCTCATAACTAACGTGGTAAAGAGAACATACGTATTAGTTTCCAGTAATGTCTACCTTTTTTTATGCTTTGCTTGTATTTTGTACCGTAAGCATCTCTGAAGAAACGATGGCTGCATAAAAACCACATATAGCTATAATCTGGAGAAGCAGAATGGACAATTAAACTAGTACTTAAAAGAGAAACCAAAGCAATAATTTATAATGAGACCATTTTTCGCTTTCTTCACGGTCTATCTCAAACTAAAGTATGCAAATTATAATCTGGAGAAGCAGAATGGAAAATTAAACTAGTACTTAAAATAGAAACCAAAGCATAATTTATAATGAGACCCTTTTTCTCTTTTTTCACAGTCTATCTCAAACTAAAGTACGTAAATTGTAAGCACTTAGATCCTTACAAACATCTTTCACTGGTTAAGCCCGCCTATCTCCTTAATTTGAATGAAAAATTGAAACCAAACCCAATATAATATTGAGTAAACTAATCAGTTAATTGATCTACAACCCTAACATACTGTTCATGCAACTTCTCTTAAACCAAATGCCAATCAATTTATTTCTCGATTCTAGTGCAATTCTAATGAATTGGATGTAAACTGCAACTTGTTTGGAACCGCCAACATATGTATGCATGTTTTTCAGTCACATCAGCAACTCGTTGTTGCTCAAGAAATGCATTCTTGACCTGTTAACTTAAGTTGGCATAATAAGTAGCAAACCTGTTGATCTAAGTTGGAATTAAGTGTCAAACTATTGCTAATCTTATGGATACAATGTCTAAGTAGTTGCTAAACAAAAAGAGCTATTGAACATCTAAGACAATAACAAGAACTTGCAGGGAAATTGACTACACTAGTCATCATCTTCATAGTTACTGTAGTTAGTTTCTCGAGTCTCCCTAGTCCAATTAATTGGATAGAATTATATTTACCATAGATACCTCAAGAATGCTCCTGAGAAAATTCCTGTTTCTCTAGTTGGAGGGACTGCAGAGATTTGCACCAGAGCTTATATTTGCCTTTCTTTAGGTTCTATAGTTTTCCTTACTAAAGGATATGGCATCAACATGTTGCATTCCTCTCCGTAAAAATCTCAAATAGATTAACACAAGCTTTAGAAAGCATTAAAACGCTAACTTGTTAGCAAGTACATAGCCATTAATACTACCATAATTCTTGAGACAATATACTTTGATACCATGTTCAAACTTGGGGAGAATAATATGACCACAAAGTGGGTTAATAGTCTAACCACGCAAGCATTTTTAGAAAAAGCAAACCTAAAATTGAAGCAAATCATATGACAAAAAGAACAATAGAAGATTTCGATGCTAAAATCCCAGTTATACTAATATATCTTCACCAATGGGAATGTTCTTTGTGGAACGAATGGTTATAGCCAGAAAATTATTAGATGTGCCACGCAAATTCAGATAAAAAGGATGAAAATTTAATTTGAACAAATTATCACATCCAAAAGCGTAAGTTTAATACTGAACATATATTTACATCCAAAAGCACAAATTTAATACTGAACATATATTTAATTAAGTATATTACATTTCTAATGGCACGGCGTTGAAGGATGTTGTATAGCTCTACGGGTTTGCAATAACTGGACAGGCTTTCTTCAGCTGCGACTTCCTCCTCAGCAGACAATTGCACTCGAGAATCTTGGCGGCACATCTGATCTGGCCCTCTAGAACAACTGCAATTGCAAAGAGAATTCCTGTTCCACATATCAGAATACAATGATGACGTCTATCCTTGCTCTAACAGCCATATTTCAAGTGCCTTAGTATTCAACAGTGAGGAAGTGCCAAAAGGACCACATAAAAGAAAAATACAAGTCCTTAGTAAATAATACAATAAAAACTTCGGGCAGCAAATCTCTAGCACCAGAAAAATTAGTACCAAAAAGAGCCACTAATAAGTTAACAGCTACAGTTGCTAAACGCAAAGAATAAAAAGACTAAAGACTCCTGTTGAGTTGAGATTGTCAATGATTTTTGCAATTTTTTACGTCATTAAAAAATATGGCCAGCACTTGAAGAGATGGTAGCTCCAGTCAGTGAAAGCTTACGTGGTTTCACGAGCCACTAATGGTATGCCTGGCATCCTCGTTACACAAAATCAGAATAAATACGCATAGCTCTTCAAGACCTTGACAGAGTAAGCTGAGCAACCATATACCTGTCACAAATGGCCCGAGTCAGAATACCTTCATAAATGGCCAAAGCACAAGGAAATTACTAAAGATGAAGCAAATACTTCCATTAGTATGAACTAGAATTGACCAACAATAACCTTTGGGAAAGGATACTGGTAAGTGAAAGGCAGGACGGTCAGGGCACTTATGAACCAAAACATAATCACCTAACAGATGAAAGCCTTTAACGGTCCATTTATGGCAAGAACACCAGTTACAAAACAAGCCCACTGCCATGCGCCAACATAAAACCATATCCACATAAAAATCCCAATACATTGCAGAAGCCACTTCGATCAAGCAGCAAAAGCATCAAACAAGTAAACAAAAAACACGAGGTCAAAATGGGAAAAGATAATCATGGCGCTTCATCATGCTATTTTTCCTTCCTTTTCTTTTTAACAGATCCATCAAGATGTATCACAACCATTGAATTGGCCTATCCGTGCTGCCATCCAGTCAATCAGGAAATTCAACTCAATGTACAACAAATACCGCAAAGCCAAGTTGAGCAATGTAACCCTCACAGAACTTTTGAGCATTGCACGTAGATTTTACTCAATTCATTCATATACATAAATCTAAGACTTAATAAACCTCTGTATAAAACGGGTCCTCAAATAACGGATGGAACCAAACAATGTATGATCAAAAATTAAGCATTCTAAACATAAAATTACAAAAATAAACAAAATTAATAAATCGAACGCGTGGAGTATGCAAACTTAAATCGAAAAATAATCGAGTCGAGAAAAATCATACCTTATGGGAAGCCCTAATTTCAAAACCCCAAATCACAAGTGTGAAAAAGAAGGGAGCGCGGGGAGAACAAGACTGAGAAGCGATGACTTCTACAGATTTAAGTACGAGCTGGACGGGGTTTCGAAGCGACAGCGTTCTGATGAAAGACTACTTGAGCCGGGGTTTCCTGCGAGCAACCGGCTACCGGCTACTAGGCAGCCAGCGGTTGCTTTAACTGATAGTGTGACGTGTCTGTCGGTCTACTTGTCAGTCTGTCTCGGCCTTCCGAAGCCGCGTTACGTCGAACGAGGAAAAATATATACAAGTAAAGAAAAATAAAAAGGATAATTCCTGAAGTTTGTCATAATTACACTTACCTCCCCTCGAGTTTTTAAAATTACACTTGGACCCTGTATTTATATTTGAGATGATTACACATGCCTCCCCTGAGGTTTATGATAGTTGCAGAAGACTCCCCTCTGGTTTGAAAAATTACACTTAGACCCCTATTTTAATGTTTTTAGTAACAGATAAAATCCATTTTGATTACATTAGCAAAAAAACCAGTTGTATATTCTAAAATGCCCTTGTGAAAATTTTGAAAAAACAAAGAAATCTTAATTTTATAAAAAATTAATAATACTTTTTAATTTGGTGAAATTGTCATCCACCATTACCATTGCCAAGCATTCTCCAAACCTTATAAGAAACAAGTTGTACCTACCAATTCACCCCTTTCAAAACCTCCATTTAACATCCCAAATGTTATCCAAAAATTTTGCCCTTTCTTTGCTGTAGTGTTCCGTGTTTTCATAATCACATCATAATCAAGCTACTACAATCCTTGAATCACCAACATCACCCTAAAACCACACCAGTGGCAAGTGGTCCAAAATCACTATCACAAATCCTATCCTCAATTACCAAGTAGTCCCACAAAAGTTCCCTTCAGTGTCCCAATAAAAAACAAATACAAGCGCCAGAGATCCCAAGAATGACTGCACGAAATAGGATTCTATCATCTCCCACCATTCCCCAACAAACAAAAAAAATCAATAACCATGATCAATTTTTGAGAAGGCTCAATAAAACAAAAGGAAAAAAATAAAAGGAAAAGAAAATCAATGAAGGGGCAAAGAAAAGATTCTTTATTCTATAATAACCACAAGACAAATATACATGAAAACCAAAACACAAGCAAAGTTCCTTGATGGCCTTATATGGCTCTAACTGAAAACATAACCCAAAAAGATTTCTAACTGATTGCACAATTTATGGATTCTTTGCTGGCACGTTCTCACTGATGAGAATGCAAATGGGTGTTGCTGTGTTTTGCTTATCGGAGTAGGTCGTCGATGGTAGTGTTATGAACACGGGGTAGTGGGGTGGTTTAAGAATATAATTTTGGATGATGAGCACTTTAGAAAAAGATCGGGAGAAGTGGATGATTGATTTTGTATTTCGAGAGATAAACCTGGTTTAATGATAACATTTTTAACGAGGAAAATATCCTAAAATTATAATGTATGATGATTTGTAATTTTTTTTAACGATGCGTTGTAAAGAATTTATTCACGGGACAACAGATTTGGAGGTAGTAGTGATGGTGATGGTTGTATCGGCCACAGTAAAAATAAGACAGCTAAGAGTATTCATTTCATTTTAGGAAGTTTTAAGAAGCCTAGGATAAGTATAATGTCAAAGGTTACTTCGGTCATTTGGAATCACCAAGGGAGGTAAGTATAAATTTTCAAATAAAAGGGGAGCCTCCTGTAATTATCATAAACCTCAAAGGAAGTACGTGTAGTCATCCCTTATATATATATTTTTTATAACAAAACGAATCAATTTTGATAATTTTTCCAAAAACATCAACCAAACACCCTAAAGTATCATAAATTACTTTTTAAAAAAGAAAAATAAATATTAAAAATTAATTAATTAATCATAAAAAGTCAAAAGGACTTGTACTCTTACACCAAAATTTCAACCTCCACTAGATTATATTATATAGAACTCAATTATCCGACTAATGTAAACAAATATATGTTATATATCAAAATCTTACAAGCAAATGTATCAGTAAGGAAAAAAAATGATCAATTTATTAAAAAAAAATGCATGCATTGCTTGGGAGGCCCAATTCGAGGGATAGCGATTTTAGAGCCTTTTTACTTTTTTTTTACTCATTGCTTTTTTTAAAAGTAATTAAGGATATTTTAGAAAATTTGGTTAGTATTTTTTGGGATACATTATCGAAAAGGGATTTTTTTGTTATAAAAAATATATAAACACAATGGGTATAAATGTAATTTTCAAAATACGAAGGGAAGTTCTTACAATTATGACAAACCTCAAGAGAAGTATGTGAAATTATCCCAAAATAAAATGTAAGATATCTCTCACCTGCCGTCTAATATTTTGAATGTCAATAACCGATTAACTTTCCCTAATAATTTGTGTTCTTTTTTTCTGTTGGTTTAACAATATTAAATCTATTTTAAAAAATAAATTAAAATACGGAAAAACCTTTGTCTTTTTTGTCCTCTTATCACACGTTCATGTATTTTAATTATAGTATGCAAAATGATTTACATCTTTTAAATTGAGTAGTCATGTTTCAATTTTATCTTTTTGTTTGTTTTAATGCTTGTATTTAGAAGCATTATTGTATCCATCAAACTATAATTGTTTTATATCAGCCTAAACAGTAAATACACTTTACAAATTAATGTCGATAAATTAAATTAAAAAATCTAAGATATATCAACTAATTAAAGTTGTAAATTCTCCAACTGGGAAAAAGACCTCTGTAATTAAAAAATTTATGTTTGACTATTTTCACATGACCTTTTTCTTTTTGCATTTCTTTTTTTCTCGAGTAAGGAACTTATTGTTGTTCCAATTAAACCAATATTGTCGACGGGAATAAATTGATTGCAAAATAATTTAAGATTTTCATGCATGTGTTTGCTACAAGTGATTATACTGGTCATCTAAAATTTGAAATATATTAGCTCAATGATTTTTGGTGCTACAAAACGAATATCTATTACGTAGGTTTCGAAATGGAATTAATATAATATTTTCCAAAATAAAAAATTTGGAGAATATTTGGAACTGAGAAGTCAATTACTCATTGCCATTTAAATTTAAGTTCATCGCCAATTACAAATGAAATTACTGTTTGTTTGTTATAATTTTCATTTACTAAATATTTTGTATAAAGTAGATGAACAGCATCATACAAAAAATAATAATAATAATAATAATAAAAGCCACCATTTGTCCAACAAATATTGTTCAAAGCATATACTACATTTTCTTTTTTATGTTTTAGTTGTGCTCAAAATAGCTTAATGTTCTAGCTCAATAACAAATTCGAGTAAAGGGAAAAAAGAAACATAGCTTGAAAATAATCTTACATTTTAGTCAAGTACTTCCTGGATTGAGTTGACCCTCTCAATATTAATACTGCGAGCAAACATAAATTGGTAATATAAAATTTGAAAAAGTATCCAACATATTTTTTCAGTAATTATTTTTTATTCACCAAACGGATTTCTTGGAAGATAAGGGCTTCGATGTAAATGAAACCACATGTTTGCTTATGGGTATTAATATCTCGTGAAAAATGGGAAGTGTCTAAAGATGATTAATGAGCTCCTAGCTACGTACCAGATTTTGTTAGCGCCTTTAACTTACAATGAACAAGGGCTTCATTTTCATATTTGTAGCAGCGAAAAAGACCAGATTCTTCTGTAGATATATAATTATTATGCATTCGCGCGATCTTGTGTTTATTTCTTTTTTTCCTTCCTCCTTATCACCAACAGTTACATGCACCATTTTAGTTCTACTAATATGTTTCAACAGGATAGAATGGCACGCGTCCCGTAAAGTTTTTTTTTTTTAATTTTCTCTTCTTTTTATTTTATTTTTTTCATAAAATGCAGAATCATGTATGCAAACCTTATCGTGGATTAGTTTCACTGATACCCAAAACAAACCCAGTATCAGAAGCCTTCATAACTTAATTTTCTCATACTGGTTTTTTAATTTGTAAGGCCAAAATTCTTTTATAGCTGTCTTAAAATAAATCTATTTTACAGCTGTCTTCAAATAAATCTACTTTTCCATGACAAAATAAAAGCTTTCAACTTCGTTCATTTCTTTAAGGATATCGTCTTCTCCATCACTTTTTTTTTTTTTTATCTTTTTCTTCCAATGTACAATCCAGACTTCATCCCATGACGGAGCTGCTTGGAAAATGGTAACGTAAGGAGCAAACTGAAGATGACGCTACATTGCTACCAATCGATACAATCCAAGGGAAATAACAGTGGAACAACAAACAAAATTTGTCACCAAACGAATAAATCCAATCCAATATGGAATCGGTCACTTACCAGAAGTTTCGAAAGAATAGAACTTGAGCAACTTATACATAAAATAACTACGAGACTGATGAATAGGCAGCTTCAACCGGTGATAAAGCCTTCTCCAATTTAGCAGGATCGAGAAAATATGCTAACAGAACAGGAGCCAAGCACTAAGAAGAACAACATCCACCATTCTGGTTGACAGGTTGCCCCTTGATCTGAACTGTTGGAGGCCTTGCGTTATTTGCAGAAGGTTGACTCGCCATCCTGCGGCAATGGAAGTGGACAAGAACGAAATGCTTTTAGTACTGCTAGTAAGGTACACCATGAAAACCCAACATTTTTTATACAGCCACAAAACAATATTTCAAAAAGCAATTTGCAGATGCAACTGAGCAGTTCCCACCAGACTAATATTTGTAACAAAACAAAGGGTGACAACAATACTGAGGCCAGAACATTGAGGGACAATGGGTGAACAAAAAGAAGATCAAATGTAGTTGACTGTAATCATGTGAGAAAATGCCTTTCATGGGCATTGATGACCATTACTTGATCCACTTGCAATATCAATTATATGATCACAAAACATCATGGATTGAGCAGCATACAACCAAGAACAGAACAGAAAGCAAAATCACCTATTCTTGATGTCAGCTGCCATTGCCATGAAAGCTTGCTCAACATTACTGGCATTCTTTGCACTGGTCTCCATGAAAGGGATCCCAATTTCATCGGCAAAAGCCTTTTCACAAAAAGCAGTAATATAGGTCACTAAATGAGCATGAACCGAATAAACAAACAAAACAAACCCAAAAGATTTCTACCTTTGCTGTATCATAAGACACAGCTCTGTTATCAGCCAAATCAGACTTATTTCCAACCAGAAGCTTGTTTACATTTTCACTTGCATAACGATCTATTTCGTTTAACCATTGCTTGACATTATTGAAGCTTTCTTGATCGGTTATGTCATAAACTATCTGCCATAATACCAATGTATCAGTTCAAAATTTTGTTACATAACATATACACAGACAAAAGCAAAACAACCAAGTTATATAAAATAATTTTGAAATACATACTATAATGCCATGTGCCCCACGGTAGTAGGAGCTAGTTATTGTTCTAAAACGCTCTTGTCCAGCCGTATCCCACTGCATGCACAAGACAAACAAAAAAGAACAAAAATCAGATGTCAAACATTTATGGGAAGACTGAAAATAAGAGGATACTGCAAGTTATCTTGTGAAATATGTTGTATCATCCCAGCATACTTGAGAAGCATAGTTCAACATGATTAACATAAATCCCATGCCCAACCCCATAACAAAAGGTTCTGAGCATTGCAGGTTCTTAAAAAGCAAGTGTACACTTTATCTCTTCAAACAAAGAAGCTGTTTCGATTCACCAACCCTGTGACCACCCAGGTCACAGAAAAGTAACCTTCACTGTGCTTAGCTTATAAATAACCCAAAAGTACATAAAAGTTAAAGAAATTTTAAAGGATCAACCAGTGAATGTGGCAGCACGCAAGTTGCTGGAATTAGGCACAGAGGACAGAATTAACAAGAATTCAACAGAATCAAAACTGACATAAACTTATATACAGCAACAGAGTCTTACTATTTGAAGTTTAATGGTCTTCCCATCTTGTTCCACAGTTCGTATTTTCTGTCAAAGTTAAAGGGGGGAGGAAAAAAAAAAAGAATGAAATCAGAGCTTCGTATGTTAAAAGGAGTGTTGTTAACGTATGAATTTTAGGATCTTACAAAATCAACACCAATTGTGCTAATGTAGCTATCCAAATACGAGTCATCCTGCATTCAAAAAGATAATATCTAACGTTTAATAAGTTTTCAAATCTAAATTAGGCAAAACTATGAAACAAGCAATACTTTTGGGATTGAAATTTGGAGTACAGGTAATTGCCAACATCTTATAAGTAAATAGGGAGTAGGAAGATAACCGCAAATCTCAGGAGAAGACATGACTTGCCAACACCTGAATCTCCAATCAACAGAAGTTTGAACAAGTAGTCACTGAAATACACATGAAATGCAGAATAAGAAATATCCATTTCATGTGGGATAAAAAAAAAAAAAAAGAAGCAAATTAAAGACTTTCATGTAACCGCACAATCTAAGTAGATCAGGAGATATCTTTCCTTCTTAGAAACCTTTACTGGTCCCAAAGGCTTACAGTCATATTGACATTGAAGGTAAGAAACTAAATGCCAACACCACGAACATATATAAAAAGTCCCAAACATGAACCTCAAAAAATTATAAAATAATCTAGAGATACCAGAAAAATAGCAAGGTCATAATTGATAGGTTGAAAAAAATTCTCCCTAGATGAAAATCTTTCAAATTAAAGGAAATTTATTCCTCGACCTCCTCAGGATTCCCTAATACAGTGACCCACGTAGTAAGCATAACTACGAGTTCCTATAAAATCGCCAAGAGACCTTGTCCGACAATTCCTATTTCGCAATTCAAACATATGGTAAAGAAACTATGTATAGCTCCAATCACCTCAGTTCCAAGAAAAAAGGCATTGATCGGCGAATGCACGTCAGTAAAGTTTTCGAGGGTCGACGTTTTGATCATTATGATCGTAAGGCATCGAAAAATTGGCACAAAAGGTTAAGCTTTACATTATTATCCCGCAAATGTAGTAAAAGAATTTGACAAGAACGAACGTAATGATAAATGTACAAGGCTCATAAACATCATGCATCAAGGATCTGTAGCATTACATGGCTTTCAAACTTGAAGCGCATAATAAAGAAATACAGCAACAAATCTGAAACGGATATGTGAATTCAAGACAAATCAAATCGCAAATTAGCACCTAATCAAGCAAAATAGAGTTTGTTAACAAACCCTAGAATTATTAGAACAGATATGAAATAACAAAGACACTAGATCGGGAACTTACTATTCGGGATTCATGATTTGAATGTGAGGCTAAATCCAACTACTAATTGATCCAAACTTCTGCAGCCGGAACTTTCGTCTCTTTCCGGCGGTCGGCAATCCAAGGCGAATGGGATCGCGGCTGGAGTAGTTCGGAGAACGCTGGATTTTCTTTCTGGAAAGAAATGGAATAAAAAATGGGATTGGAACTTGGGAGTGCCCGGTATTTATATGCACCGACAGGTGACTGGCATTCTCGGATTTGGAAAAGGCGTCTGTTTTTGGGATCTTCAAATTTATAAGGACCACTCATTTAGTCATTTTTACATTTTTTTTCCTTTCTTTTACTTTTTCAAAAATTTTAAATCGGAATATTTGCAACTTGTTCAAAAAAAATCTTCTGTATTTTCTTTTTTGGTTCGCTTGTCCAATAATTTCACAAACGATTTATTATATACGTTTACAATGATAAAACATTTACTAACTTAGTAAATATATGTTATAAAAGAATATGATAAAATATGCATTATGTGCGCATCAAAAGGGTTATAATTTGTCAATTGGAAGAATTGCACTTCACTTATTAAGTTTTCTAGTGCGGGTTCACTCTAATTTTCCTTGGGTAAAAAATTTCCTTGGGTAGGTAGTACAAAGCATTTACAGTTTATATTTACAAATTATACTTTACTTATAAATTGTATATTTTGTTTTGTACTGTACGTTTATAATATTTTAAAACGTAATAATGGACAAGAATACAATTCGACACTAGTTAAAATACAATGTGTTCACTGTGTATGCATATATTTGAATCTAACATGCAATTATACGGGAAGAAAGTGGTTTCCCTATTCTAGTGATAGATAGTAGCAAACGAGGTGAGTTATACTAAAAATTCAGTTCATATTTAAAATTCAAATAGATTTTAAATTAAAATTGCTCTAGAACAAATTTTTTTTTTTCTTGTAGTCTTCGAAATACCTATAACTGAAGTGATGCAAAGTGCAAAAATTAAGAACTGCATCTGCTACTGTCCCTTCGTATATTTACCTTTGGATTTTGTTGAACTTGAGAGTCGATTAATACAAGTTTAAACCCAATATAATATAACGCGTAATTTAGAGATGGCAATTAGGTTAGGTTTTAGGTTCACAGATCGGATTAAGACTCAAGTATAATAGGAAACTCACTAATCTAAATCCGACCCGTTGATCCGTCACAGGTTGGCAGGTAGACTCGTAGACCACAAAAGGGGGGGAAGGAGTAGAAAAAGAAAAGAGGAGGGAGAAAAAAAAGAGACTAATACACATTTTTTATATATACAAGGATCAAACACATTTTTTGCATACACTAATATCAAAGTCACACACTAATACAGACTTGATTTCTCTTACAATTTACTCTTTATAAACTTAGGTAGAATTATTAATTTCTTAATCCAATTGGTGAAATTTGTGTTTGAATGCAGATGGGTGAAACAAATCTACAAATTATTAAGTTTTTTTTTCCAAATTTCCGGGGCGATCCAAACCCCAAATTTTCTTCACTGGTCAGATGGGTCTGACCAAATTTCAACCCGAACCCACCAAGCTTAAACCCAAACTCACTATTTTCGAGTTAGGTTCATATCGTGTTTTTGAATCATATAAAAAATTATCATTCCTAACACAAATGCGGGTTAAATTAATCATCTTATCGTGACGTTGTTAAACAATTTGAATTTCCATCTCATGGGATTTTGAGAGCCATCAAATTAAGAAGGGCTGAACTGTAACCCATGAAACTGAGAGGGGTCTTACTAAAGCCCATAAATTTAAACGAGTTAAAAGGACACCAAGTTGTATATGAAACTGTGAACTATAGTGAGAATAAGACTAAAAATTCAGCTCCAATCCTAGATTAAAGAACCTGAACATCCATCTCAAACATAATTGATAATGAATTATGAATTTTATTAACTAGTTTATAATTCTTTAAAATTCGAACGTGGAATTTTATTTTCGAACATATGTACATATTTAATTGGCAAGGCAAGAAGAAATTACAAGCAAAGCCAATTAATTAAACAAATAACCCAAAATATAACTGTGTGAGAGCTAGAGAAGGTGAGAGTAAGCATTGAAAACATTGAAAAATAAAAAAAATATGCATACGTGTTTGATAGAAAAGAAACAGAAGCTGAGTTTTTAAATTGCAAAATTGGGAGGACATCTCAAGCAAATCTATTACAAAATGGTGGGCTAAATAAAAACTTAACCAATTAATAAAATAAGACCATCGCGGTCATGGTGCTTTCTTCCCAAAAAGAGAAGATTTGAGATGGCCATCTTGTCTTATCGAGTCCAGATCACCCAACTCTAGTGGTAAATTTGCCGTTTGAGTACCATCACTGTCTACATCACCTTGGATCGTCAACCCTTCAACTCCAGCAGCAGCTGAGTTATCATTTGTTTGCATATCAATAACTACCTTGCACAATGAATCCAATATTGAAGTCCATATAGTTAGAATTTAGTCAAGAACAACAGTTATTAATTATTACGTTTTTTGAACTTAAACGGCGATATAAGAATAATAAAACAGCTCAGTTTGTTTGACAGAAACGATGTGGAAAATTATAATATGTTAAGGAGTTCTTTTTCTTTTCTTATATTCTCTCACAAAATCCATCATAGTACGACTTTTGAAATGAACTTCTCAATCATATATTCATATTTGTTTTTGTTTTATAACGCGTGCAATCTAATAGTAATATATAAGAAACTGAAATGAAAGGAACTAATTACCTGGATTTGAGAAAATCCAGAGAATGAATGCACAAAAAAGCAGCACTAAAGGAATGATGTGAACAGCATTCTCTGCAAATTTAGCACGATTTCTCTCTTTCCTGGCGGCCTCGGAGAACGGCTCATATATAGGCAACTCATTGGTTTCCAGTGATAATGCTCTCAGCGCCGTTGAAAACATTGGTGACGGAGCCGATGAAAGGTAGTTGAAGCGATCATCGGTGACTCGGTTAGTGCTTGCTGATCTATACATCTTTGTTTAATTCGATTGAGGACAAACAGACGATTGGAAAAAGCGGAAGGAGCAGAAGAAAAGAGAGGGGAAAGCAATAGTTGCCGAAATATAAGAAAGCGGCTTAGGATTTGGGAGAATCTGTTATGGTATGTGATTTGCAAAGTTGTCTAACATTGAGGGAATTGGGGGATTATACTTCGTACTTCTTTTGGACCAAATCCATGGTTGTCCGAATTTTCAGATAGTAATATGTTATTCACTAACCATTTGAGGTAACTGTGATCGATATTAGTCCTCTTGTCACGAGGAGATAAAGAAAATTTACCTGTGTTGCAAGGGTGTATTTCAAAAATAGGTGTGCATAAGAAATAATTTAGCTAAGTTTACTATTACTAATTTACTTGTGGTTCGATGACAATTTTTTATTACTACTACTAATTTACTTGTTTGATAAAAGTTATGAGCGTAATCTATAAATGCACCGAAGATAGTGGTTGCAGGAAATTTGCACCAAAATGTAAAGCATAATTTACTACTTCTTTCGAAAAACAGATCAGGACTTTGAACATGAACCTAAAGAGTGACAAACTGCAAAAAAACAGAGAAAAAAATAGACAACAACACCAGTCTCTCTCCTCTGTAGGACCATGAAAGTAACAAGGCCTAACGCCTTGAAAGCCTGATGACCAATTTATTCAGCCGAAGAACACAACCCTATTACTAATAAAGGTTCATCTTAGTATATAGACTCTAGAGCGACTTTTTGAGTTGTGAATATTTTACAAAGGTCTGTTTGTGAAAGTCTAAAGAAGTTCTCTGTGGCCAAGACCTCACTGGAGCTACTCTTGACATTTTAATTTTTAATCCTGAGGGTGTCGATGAAGTTCTTGCCTCCTGCAAAGTCATTCTGGGAGAGAAAATTCAGAAAGTCTCTAAAGCTGCTTTCCCTGTAACCCTTTGGATGCCCTCCATCAACAAGCTCATTTGCGCTCTCCACTATCTCATCCATGCCTAAACTGTGAAGACTAGCAATAGAGATTCTGGTAATATCACTTCTTAAGGCGGCTCTATGAATCATACTTTTGTACAAGCCATTGCTAAGGACCTCAAGATGATCACCAACATTGACCTGTAAGGCACCTGGAATATTTGGGACGGCCCTCCATTTTCCATCATACGAGTCCAGAGTGTGAAGGCCGGATGAGCTCTGGAGGACTATAGTTAAGCAAGTGTAATCAGAATGGGGTGGCAGTCCCAGTGCAAGACCTGGCTCTGGGCAAGGTGGATAACAGTTAGCGACCAACACCTGCATTCCTTCTTCCATTTTTCTGCTTATGTATTCTGGGCCGAGTCCTAACCCTTCAGTGATAGCCCCCATAATTGATACTCCTAATTTTTGTGCTTCCTTGGCATATTCACCCATCTTTTTCCTGTCAAACATTAGAGTAACTGTTATTATTATCCATTACTACAACCCACAAAAAAAGAAAAAATCATATTCATTCATTTGACCGATTTATTTTATGGATTAGTATGGTTTTTAACAAACAAGGTTAAAAAAGCCAAATTAAAAACAACTTTATCTAGGTTCTTAAGTATATCCCTGACGTATGCAATACGTGCGCATCTCCTTGAGTCGGACAAGTGTCCAGTTGCACTGTTCTAGCAAGCATTTGGACACGTCCCAGGTGCTGCTTAGACCGCCGCCAAGATAACCAAACAGCAGCCGGCTAATCTATAAAAAAATATAAATTTTTGCAAGTGTTCACTTTCGAAGCCACAATGGGTTCTCATAATTTAGTACGCTCGAGAGCATATGAAAACAGTAATGCATGAATTATGATGAAACACAACTTTCCCTTCAAACATCGTAGAAATGGGAACAACTCCACCATGGTACAGTTTCCATAGAATTTATGATTCGAGCTATGGCACTTTATACTTCATGAAGAGGGCATTAAGTTCCTTCCTAGTTGCCAAAAGGAAAGAAAGCGAGGTGATTTCAATGTTTGAATTGGCTCGCTCAGTGGACACAGTTTTCAGCAGTCATATGAAACTTGCCAAATAGTGAAAAAGCAATATACTCTGCGCATTCAATATTTACAATGATATAGAGAATACCCAGTCCACCGCTGAAGAAGGTTCCTAATTTTCGAATAATAGTATACCTGCATAGTTTAGTACCTGTAGTCGGGTGGTGTATCGGGCCAGAGTGATATCCAGTCGTCTAGAGGATTTGCATAGTGTTTTAGAAATACCCTCCAAAATTGAACCTTATCCACGCCGTCCTTTATGCTCGTGCCGTATCTAACTGGCTGGCGAACGTCACTAGACATTAATTTTACCTTCTCCTTTGACGGCAGGTTGAAAAAGCTAAAGGCAGCTGAAAGAGCTCCATCCAGAACTGATTGGGATATCCCATGGTTAACAATCTTCAAAATATCAAAATCAGGAACAATTTAAGTATAATGGAATTAATGGATATCCATAATTTCTTGATCGGTAGCGCAAGTTGGATCATGCAAAGACATGACCGAGGGGTTTTCTGGGAGGTTGTTGCGTATGAAAATTTGAAAAATGCATGTACAAGTGTTTTAAAATGATGTGTTAATGCGTGATGCCGTGATCTTTTAATGCTAGTGAATTTCTTAGTATTTTAAGGTGCAAGAGTTTATTAAGTGATTGCGTATCTAAACTCTAAAGGCAGTTGCTCATGCGCGATATTTGCCCCTATGCATAAGAAAAATGGTACGTTGTGGAGTGAATTTAAATCAAGCTAAAGGAGTTCAAATATACACACAAGCGTAAACAATTAATTGCGGAAAAAAATATGCTTTACTTGAAAGATGTACTTACTTGGAAGAACCCATTCTTTCGACAAGCATTTGCAATATCTTTGATAATAATAGGTCGTCTACTAGAGTTATTCAAACCCTCCAAATTGATGATGGGAATATCTGCCATTTCAAGATGTAAACTAGGTTCACTTATAGGTACGATTGTATGACACTCAGGAACACAATCAAATTTGTCCACTCGAGAAGAGTTGGAATCCTCATTCTTTGCTTCCATCAGTGTCAACTTTGCTTTCAAACAAACTCTCAAATGTTACTTAAAAGAAAGTTATAGGAGAAACATATAAGTCCACAACTTGTACTGGCATATATTTATACAAATTTGTCCAATTAATGAGCTTATGACACGCTGAAATAGCCTAGTACTTGTACCATATATTGTGCTACATGCTAGCTGATGTTTCATTCATGATTCCTGTATGCAAAACCGGCAATAAGATTCATGCAGTTTTGCCCGGGTTTTCGCATTTCTGATTAAAACCATCTAATTTCCTTGTTTCGAAAGACTGGTTTTCAAAGCACATTGTATGCGTACAGCAATATAAAAATTTTAGATTTTGTTTGTACCTCATCAATGCATAGATTTTGATGGCAAAGTTTCTGTGTACATAATTCTGAGCTCTTGGCGTTTAATATTGATTTTGCATGAATCACGTACTCGCGACCGCATAGAGGTTGCATGTGGACCGTAAAGGTGGCGAATGACGATGATTGATAGCTTTAAGGGCATCCACAATGGGTTATACTCTTTAGAGTGTAATCTATATGCCACATTATAAATCCACTAAACCTACTTCCATTATACCATCAGTTATCAATGGATTATACCATATACAACATTATAACATGGACCCACAATTATATATTTACTTTAATAATTCACAATATATATCCCATAAATAAATAAAATTTTGTTAAAAATAATTTCATTATTTGTGAAAAATAATTTATGGGCTTTAATTGAAGTACACACTTTCTAATTTTTTATTTTTAAAAAAATATTATTATTAACTTTTTGCTTTCAATAATATATTTTTTCCCTAAACCTCAAAAATGATTTGGGTAATTTTGGTGGTTTTGATTTTGTATAGAGGATGAATTTTCTATAAATTTTTTTTGAACTATTAAAATCCTCATCCATAATGAAAAAATATTGGAACTTTAGAAGATTGGACGAGAGATTGAAAAAAATAAGGTGGAGTTGGAGAAACAATGTGGTAAAATAGAAGAAGTGATGGAGTAGAAGATTGAAGAAAATAAATATAGTAGGAGAAATAAATGGAATTGGATAAATGATAGAGTGGGAGGACGTACTTTTCACCTCTTCTACTTTTGTTATGCGTGTAGTAAATATGATACGTATAATATGAATAAAACTCTCACAATGATAGTGAATTTAATATATAGGTGTAATTGAAGGTATTACACCCTTCATTATACTCCAATGTGGTGCTGTAAGGCCGATGTTCCTGTGGAATGAAGTCCAGGTACATGAACTACCTGATACATTTTAGCTTTTTGCTCTCATCACAAGCCAGGAGCCCACGACTACAGTGACATGACCTATTGGACGAGGCCCTGTGGAATGAGGTCCAGATTCATTTACAGGCTAATAAATTTGACCTTTTGGGTCTCACATAGGCCTGCGACTACAGGGACCCATCGTAACAGATGGATGAGTTTGTTCAACACCTTAAAACTCGGTCCCTCGTTTTGTAACGTGATCCTGAAATTTAGAAGAGCTTTGAGGATAAGCCAACCCAACTTAGTTGGGTTGGACACTGCCAGGCCTTTAAAGGGATCAAAGGTCAGGGTTCGACCATGCCTCCTGTCGAAAAATTTAAATGGATGCATAATACATCTATTTGGTTCGGTGGTAGTTTAATCTCTATCGGTTCTCCCAAACTCAATTGAGCCTCCTCATAGAGTAGGTTATGAGGATAAGTGGAGTGAAAAGTCAAGGGTTCGAACCTTGCTTCTCATCAAAATATCCAAATGGGAGCATAATGCACCCATTTTGTTTGATGGTAGTTCAATTCTCATCGATTTTTTTAAACCCAATTGGTCCTCTCCCATACAGTAGATTAGGAATATGATAGAATATTATTGACGAATGACAAAAAAAAAAAAAAACAAAAAAGCTTTAAGGGTAGAGCTGCCAGATTCTGACAAGAAGATAAATTTAAATTTTATGGGATTTATTAGAAAGCCAAAAGGTTGGAAAACACTTATTTTAGCTGTTCTAGCTGTAATGGAAGAGGGAAAAGAGGAAAACCTAAGCAACTTGTGGGGAAGGTTGCGGCATGAACGCGCGCTGCGAGGCAAAATTGTAATATGTTGCAATGAGGATGTAAAAACTAGAAACCTCCCACTTAGGTTGTTTGTAATAGAATATAGATTTTCTAGCATAAATTTACATAAATAAAAAATTGGACAACAAGTAATATTATAAAGGAACGTATGGTTAAACAATGAAAATTATGTTGTTTTTTTGCGGAGGTGCGCGCCCACAAAATAGGGAAAATTGTAAATTCAAATTCAAATATTTGTCAAACTTCTGTATTATTTGGATTATAAAATCTCTAACAATAAAGGATTGTTAAATTTTTATCCAGATAAAGTTAGAAAAATTCATAGTTAAATTATGTTATAACACATTAATTGATTAATGTCACCTCCTTGTCACATTAATTTTTATCCAGATAAAGTTAGAAAAATCCATAGTTAAATCATACAATCAGTGTCTGCATTGGTGCAATTTGCAGTAATTTTATTCGTCCTTGTGATTTCACATTTGGGATTTTAGTACATGTTACCTCAATAATTCTTTGAGATCTTTTAAATTAAGGCTCTACGAGACTACCAACTCACAGGATGGCTTTATAAGGGTATAGACCACTAGCAAATAAGCCACATTCAATTAGTGTTTTTATAAGGAAAAAAGCGAGTAATTGTTAATTATTGGGCTTTCTAAGATATAAAATATGACACATTCTGCAACCTTTCCAAGTTCACAGCAATGATAGCAAATATTAGCTCTATGTGCACCAAAAATTGGAAGGCTGTATAGTTGGACTACAATCTAGAGGTTGGTCATTAGTTGGACTAGAATCCTAAAATCCTAAACCTTTTTATTCTCATTTTACAACCCTAGTCTTTATTGTCGCTAGACAAAATATCATTAGTAAGGTACTCTAGTTGATTTCAGTATTATTTTGTTTACTATTACAAACGCAAACGTGTCTAATTATTGTTTATTATTAGGAAAACGCACCTCGTGTGTACATTTACCCCGCATTTGGAATGCGAGAATGGAGTGTAATGGAAAGAACTTTCTAATTTTTCATTCAATTCTCATGTTTGGTATGAATATTTTAAGTTAGAAAGGCTTTTCTCACCTGGAATGCCATTCTCGCTTTTTCCTAGAATGCCATTTCTCAACAAAAATCTAGGGAAATGCCTTTCCAATTTCATATTAGAAAGACTTTAAAATAAGGAGTCAATTTTATCCTCACACAATTTTTTTTCTGCTAAATTTTTAAACCTAGGATACATTTACTAATTTAAAAATTTTTAAAAATATTATTTTTTTAATAGCTTTAATTAATTTTTTTTGTGATTTTGAAATCACAATTAGTTTAATATGTGCTTAGAATTTTTTTCTTTTTGCCATAAAAATGTTTAAAATACTATTTTTAATTTTTATGCAAATGTGTAAAAACTAAATTTTTTAATAAATTAAATTAAATACTGAATGTAGTTTCATTATTAATTTTTTCACATTTTTAATTACAATGCTAATATTTATGAAAATTTTAAAATTAATTAAAGAGTATAATTAATTGAATTTTAGTAAGAATATTAAGAATTTTAAAAATAAAAATATTAAAGTCTTTTGTAGGCATAGAATGGCAAACAAATAAAATAAAAATATAATATATTATAGTGCGAAGAATTAAGGGCAATTAAGTCAAATTAATATATATTTTATTCCATTTTAACACCTAAATATGATTATACCAAACATTGAAAAAAGAATAGACATTCCATTCTGACTTAGGTCACCAAAAAATAGACTGAAATTTTTTTTTCAATCCATTATGGATGAAAAGGTTTTTTCATTATGGACTATTACAGTGTACCAAACTGGGATTAAAGAAAAGACAATAAAGAAAGAAAGAAATAAATAAAAAATGTAACACCAAACTTTATACACAGAAGATGGGCTATCGAAGAATCCGGATTGGGTCAGGTATCGAAGGCATCTGCCTCCTTATCTATCATCCTACCAAGCCCAAGCCCAAAGAGGAGGTCCAGTTACGGTCGTGTGCGCCGCCTGCTTTTCTGACGAGGAGAGGCAGAGACGGCCGAAAATTAAGAACTGACAAAAGCGTACTAATTAGGCTGGAGAAAAGCGGTGGAAGATAGGTAGAAATGGCGGAGACGGGAGATGAGAATGGCGGAGAGTTTTACTTGAGGTACTACGTGGGCCACAAGGGTAAATTCGGGCACGAGTTCTTGGAGTTCGAGTTCAGGCCCGACGGCAAGCTCCGCTATGCCAACAACTCAAACTATAAGAACGACACCATGATTCGTAAGGAGGTCTTCGTCACCCCCGCCGTCCTCAAAGAATGCCGCCGCATCGTCGCTGATAGCGAGGTCACTGATCTATCTATCTTAAATTACTTGTTTCATTTGAGTTCGATGTATTTTTCTGATGATTACCTGGATAGATGTCTTTGATTTCAATTTTCATTATGCATTTGCAGTAATTGATTGGTGAATTTAGCTTTGTTTTGGGTTTTAGGTTTTTAGGGTTTTGTTTCCTGTAGAAAAGGGGGAAAAATACGGGGTTTTTTTTTGGGGGGGGGGGCCTTGGGGATGGAACGTAGTGCTGTGGATTGTTAGATATGCTAAAATGGTCCTTGTTGGTTGGTTATTTATGTAGATAATGAAGGAAGATGATAACAACTGGCCAGAACCAGACCGTGTTGGAAGGCAAGAGCTGGAGATTGTATTGGGGAATGAACACATTTCATTTACTACTGCTAAGATTGGGTCGCTCATGGATGTCATGAACAGTAAGGATCCTGACGGCCTTCGCATCTTCTATTATCTTGTTCAGGTATGTGTTTAAAAAGTTAAACTTTGTTTTTTCGTGGAATATGTTCATCAAATACTGGTCAGTTTAATTTTGTTGTTGGGTGAATTTGATTGACTCTGATGTCTCTATCTGTTCATGACGATGGGTAATATGAGTGGAATGGGAGGAATGTGGAAGGTGATTGATGGAGGAAGAAGGTGATTGATGGAGGAAGGATTTCTATAAAAACATTTTGACATTCGTTGAATTAATGGAGACAATTTTGTGCATTGCGTGATCAGAAGTTAATTTCTGGTTTAGTGCACATTTATGGTAGCGAGGTTGTTTTATTCAATTGTTCTTTAATTTTCCTTTTCAAGAAAAAAGATTTCTCCTTTAGTTTTTATAAGCCACTTGTCCAAGTACACATTGGCTTTGACAGTTTTTGTACCCCTAGATTAACTATTGCACTAAAAGTACGATGAAAGTAAGGGCTCGACTTTGATGGTTTTTTGCAGAGGTGTTCATTGAATACTTGATGTGACAAATTTGAAACAGGAAAACACAACCTTGGTCATGCTACTCTAGCCAAGGTGGAAATATTTACTGTGAAGAAATTTGTTACTTTTCTTTCCTTGCTTTTTATTCTTTAGTGGTTTTGTTCTTCCTTCCTTGGACTGGGTTTCATGACAGTGGAAAGATATTAAAATTACAGCAAACATATGGAATTTGTCATTTTATTATTATATTTTTTGCAGTGGGTTGTCTAATTCACATTAAAAGTGTTCATTGGATTTGGCATTACATTTCCAACTTTAGGTATGTGCTATTGTCCATAAAGAGTTGTTGCTATTTGTTATGTATATTGCATGGTAGTAATTCATGCTTTTGGCCTTGGTATATGCTGACTTTTGGTAGAAATTGGCTTTGTCAATATCAAAAATTCCATTTGGCAACTTGATTAAAATGTCAAATTTCCAACCATAGATCTGAGAGAGTACCATCAGTAAGTTGTATGCAATTTGTAACTTGTAGCCCCACAACGTTTGTTCCTATTGTATCAACATGTATTATTCTCTGGCGCAAACATTTTCAATATCCTACATCTTTGGATATGAAAGTTCTCCTCTACTGTTGTTTAAGGCTGCATGTTGCCCTTTGTTTTGCTGTTCTCTGTGCACTTCTCATTACTTGTGTTAGTGGCTGGATAGATGTATTCAATTGGAATCTTTTATGCCTGTATTCTGTAATTGTTAAAATTTATATTCCTGCAATTGGAACCATCAATGCCATTTGACTTTTCGAATTGCTTGTGTTGAGCATTTGATGTTGATCCCTATTATAATTGAGTTTGGATACCTTTTCTGTGACTACCAGTTCTTACTGAAAATGTTGATCTTTTGTGGGATGAAATTGCAGGATTTGAAGTGTTTTGTGTTCTCTCTTATATCACTCCACTTCAAGATCAAACCCATTTAAATACGGGCCATGACACTCCGGAAGGGAAGGAATGGGTTTGGAAGGAAAGCAATGGGTTTTGAAGTTAACGCGGACAGCTTGGTCTCTTGTTCTTTGCCTAGTGGCAGTCGTTTATGTGTTGGACGTCTAAACAGTGTTTGCTCAATTGATTGTTTTTGTGGTAAGTTAGTTTTCCAATTGAAGATCTATTGCATTTACTCTTATAAAACTTGCCTGTGCATGCAATATTTAGTGGAGCTTGGGCCTCGGCCCAGTCCTATATTAGCAGCTTCCTTTCCTGTCCCTTACTCATGCTGTGTCTATTGCATCTTAGAGGTGTGTTGGTCCCTGTGTATTTTTGAAGAGTGAATACTAATGCATGATTGCTTATCACGACTACATCAGGGGTGCTTACGGAGTGTTACAATAATATCTTTCGCAATTCACATCATTGCCTTATTCTTCGGTCATAATCTCGTCATAGCCCACAATTTGCTGCAAGAATCAGCTATCTGATTAACCATGTTTCTGCTAGATGCTGATCTCCTCGCACCTTTTGTAAATTGGAAGAAAATTCATATTTACTCTTTAGTATTTGTTCTGTATGGTGTGTGGTAAGTGAGACAGGAAGCTATTGAGCAACTCCTGGTCTTTGTCGTGAAAGTGGTCAATCATTATCTGAATTCTGAGGTAAACTTGCTTAACGTCCCAAATAATGATCGGCTGCTCGCGTTCTAGATCTTCCATTGCGGTAGAGAAAATCTTTCGAGAGGGGACAGAAAAATTGGAATATTAGTTGACAGAGGTATTTCGCCTTGGAAACCGCGAATATACTTGTACTTCTAGTTCTACCAAGACAAATGAAACTGGTTCCCCGGACCATTGCTCTTTAAGACTGCAATCCGTTGTTGGCCCCTTCTTAAAATAAATGTTGCGTTCAATTGACGGTGGAGTCACGCCCACGCATAGTTTGTCATCTTCACACACACACACACACACACACACACACACACACATTTTTGGATGGTAAGCTCATCTTCAGATATATAGTTATACGTTTTTCTTTTTTTTTTATAGGAACAGTAAGGTGCAATTTTTAATTTTATCGAGATTGCTTATCGAACTTAATCACATTACGACCTACAGCGGAAAAGACAAAAAATGGAGAGAGAGAGAGAGAGAGAGAGAGGTTCTTTTGAAGTGTTAGATGGTGATAACTGTCAGTGTTTTTTCCCCCACTGTCTTGATAAAAAAGTTTCAACCTCTGCCCCAAATTCAATTTCCTTAATGTGATAATTTTGTTTTGTAAATCCAAGAATATTGTTAGTGCATTCTCTTGTGGAGTCGTCTGGGAGTCCAAATGGTCCTTTATGATAAATTTTTCTCGGTGGATCTGTAACCCATTGGTGGATTAGGGACCAAATAGATTCGGTGTCTATTTGTGGATGTCGTAAACTTGGTTCACGAAAAAATAGCTTCTTTATGATAAGTATGTACGTGTTTTGTGAGATAGTTTGCGGGTCCAAATATCCATTATCAAAGATCTGTGGCTGTGTGGATTCAAGTCTGGATTTTCTCACAAATCTTTGTCCATTTCATCATTTTGCTTTTTGATACCTTCGCAACAGAAAAATAATCCGCCAAAACGAGCAAAGAAGAAGACAGAATTTAAAAACCATGTACCTACCTTTTTTTTTTTTTTTTAAAGGAACCATGTACCTACCTAGTTTAGCATCCTCGCATAATCCATATTTCTTTGCACCCATCTTCCAGGTGCCCCAGGCTCGTAATCACGCTCTTATATTCCTACATACTTTATAAGTAACAATCACAATGTTCCTCGCCAAGAGCAAGCATTTCAGATCTTTGGTGTAAGTTTTTTCAATGCCACTCTAATACCATTCACCAGGGACTATTACATTGCATTCACACTTATCACATTTGAGATAAATTAGATAACCATTTTAGTGTAAATATAAGGTGACAGTCTTTGATGAATGACACTTGGATGGCACGAGAAAAACTGGCATTGTGGATCTGAACCGAAGAGCAAGACCACAACGATAAAAATAAAATAAAATCTGTTACTACGTTCAACGATATCTGTCCCATCTCCACCAAAGCCTCCCCTCTTTTTCTCCTCCACCTGTGTTCCCTTTCAAAACCCCTCTTTTATGGGATAAAGTTTAGGTGTTATTCTCATTCCTGCTTTCAGTTTGAGTTGAGTAATGTTGGTTCCTTTCTCCTTTTCCCGAATTGTCAAAAAAAAAAAAAAAACCCTCTTTTGTCTCTCCCAAACCCACTTTTAGAATTCCCCCATACCACCGCCAACAAAAACAGAACCAATTGCCCTTTATTCCTCCCCAAAAAAGAGTTGGCTCAACAAGCTAGGATTTGGAACGCGAATACCCACCTCATCCTCCATGGACTCCTCAATTGCCCAAGGCCCAGATGATGATATTCCTGCTGGTCAGCAGTTCGCTCAATTCAGAGCCGGGTGCTTCTGGGGCGTGGAATTAGCGTTCCAGAGAGTACTACCAGGTGTCACCAAGATAGAGGTTGGGTACACGCAAGGCTATCTACACAATTCCACCTACGGGGATATGTGTTTTTAAACTCGGATCGGACCGACCGGTCGAACCGGGAACCGATCAAGTGTCTGGTCTGAGTTACACTAAAAAATCGATTTGTTAAAACCCGGTCAAACTCGGTTTTTGACCGAGTTTGACCGGGCAAAACCGGAAACCAGAAATAGAAAACTGCCTAGTTTTTTTTTTTTTTTGCATCCAGCCACATTTATGCTCCACACTTCATCAGATATGAGCCCTATACATGTTTGTGGGCTTTCATATTCATTGTCTAAAGAAAATGGATTCCAACAATTATTTGTCTTTGAGTTTTGACAATGACATGAGCCCATTGACATATATCCAACAAATGAACATCAATGCTAAATCAGTACATGATTTTTATTTGCTTGGTCCAGTTATCGGTCAAAAGGTAATCAACTTCTTTGACCAATTACAAAATATTAGTGGTGCCTCACTTTTACTTCTTTATACTAATTATATTAAAAAGTGAATAATTTGAGTCCATTATATTTATTGCTAATTTTTTCAATTCAATACTTTTTTAACTGTTAATAGCAAGATATTAGAATGGTTATTGAGGGTATTTTGGCTATAAATTTTCGGACCAACAACTAAAATTAAGAAAAAAATTAGTAAGTGTATATATGTGTTTTATATATATATATATATATAATATTTATGACGTCATCCGGTTCAACCCCGAATCGACCCCCGGTCGAACCTATTGACCCCTGACCTCTGAGCTCAGTCGGGTCGATGCCCGGTTCGAGTCTGAAAACATAGACGGGGATGTTTGTTCGGGAACCACGAATCATTCTGAATCTGAAGTGGTGAGAGTGCAGTATGACCCTAAACAGTGTAGCTTTGATACTTTGGTTGATGTTTTCTGGGCTCGACATGACCCCACTACTCTCAACCGCCAGGTATGCTTTTCTCCTAAAATTTTAGTTTAGTTTGGGGATTTTGCTGGTTTTTGGTTGAACTGAACACGGCAATTTAGTTGTGATATATTATACGGTTGGATTTGCAAAATTTGAAGTTTTCGTGTATAACATGTATTGATTATGGACAATCAGTATTGAAACAAATGGAGGGTTCTTGATTTTATTGATCGTGGACAATTATTATCGAAACAAAATGATGATTCTTGATTTGGAGGATAAGTGTTAATTCTGTTTTACGTCTACTTGGGCTGAAACTAAAAAAATGACAAGAATTTAGTGCATGGCTCTATGTCCGGATGTCTTGTTTTTATTGAAGATAGACTTCTGATGTTATTTTTCTGGGACAACGGCTATGCACACTGAAAGAATTCGACATAGTCGACATTGATAAGATTTTTGGCTTCTCAGGCCCTGTCACTCTCAATATGAGGTTAAGATTTAGATACAAATTTGTGCAAGTTCATGTCTGCATATATGATATTCGTTTTCCTGGGAAGTGGCCTGGAAAGTTATCACATGCAGTTTGGCATCTAAATGAGTGGAGCTGAATTTTGCAAGTTTTATTCAAGAAAGCAGCACTTCTTAATTAATCCAGTGCTTGAGAGTTATTAAAGATTGTTAATCTTGGATTTGTTGGTCGTATATTTCCAAAGACATTGATCTGTAACGACCAAGCTCTTTCAGATACAGAGACAGTGCTTCATGTTTCTTTCCTATCGTTCCCTTACGTCTGCCTCTGATATTATATATTAGTACTTGTTTCTGTTATCTAATTTTGGACTAGAGAAGGGAAGGACAGCAATACTTATTCAGGACTGTCATGGGGTGGTCCCTTTTATTTATTCTGATCCAAGACTTGTGTTAGGACCAGGAAATGAGACTTTGTGGTGTCAATAAAGTAAATGTTTAGGTTATGGAGGGATTTAGAAATGACATATTCAGAATTTATACTGGTCATTTCAGGTATGCTAGTTAGAAAGTTAAAGGGAGAACGGAAGAAGTCTCTATGGATTATGCCCAGAATTTTGGTCACGTAATAGAAATGCTTGACATATCTTTGTAAAATATAAATCATTTACCCAACGAATTTCGGTAAAATGAATGGCTTCAAATGATAGTGGAGTGGCCCAAAACTAATTAATATGTAAATTAATTTTGTACTACTTAAATTACCTATAAGGTTAAAATCATTGTTGATACTCAGGTAATAGACTATTTCTATGCCAAATTGACAATTTTTTACGCTCACATGGGGCTATGTCATGCTCTCTCTCTCTCTCTCTTTTGCTTTGTTTGGTGGATTTCACTTTGAGAATATATCTTGTCAGTTTTTATCGATCCACTATCAAGTGAATGAAACTCGGATTATCCTTCTCGATCCTGATTCTTGGCAGCTGTAAATTAGTTATTCAGAGTTACGTTCCTTTGTCTGATAAGTGAAACTGCTGTATCCATTTATTTGTCAATTCTTTTATATCAGATCTGTTACTTCATCTTATCATACCTTCCGTTTGGCTTACTATGCAGAGTGCCATTCTCTCACGGCGACCCTATTTGCGTGTATCAAAAGCGTTCAGCAGTGTATGCTGCTATATAGTTTGCAGTGGTTATTTAATTATTTGACGTGCTATGAGCCGGGGAATGATGTTGGAACTCGATACAGATCAGGAATTTACTTATACACACCTGAACAAGAGAAGGCTGCACTTGAATATCGAGACCAACAACAGAAGCTTTTGAATAGGAAGATTGTTACTGAAATTTTGCCTGCCAAGAAATTTTACAGAGCTGAGGAGTATCACCAACAATACCTTGAAAAAGGAGGTCGATTTGGTTTCGCACAATCTGCTGCAAAGGCTGCAATGATCCCATTAGATGCTATGGCTAAAATGTTTGACTAGGCTATACTTAAATTAGTGCACAATTTTCATTTTTTTTTCTTTTTTCTGGATTAGTATTGTTTATAGGTTCTCTTTGTGTTTACCTGACGTTTGATTTTGGCAATTTTTGTATCTTGCTGTTGCAGGAACTTCTCATATGAGTACATTCTGGATCCGTTTTGTTTCCCGTGATATTCCAATATGCAAAAATGTATTATCTGACGGTAGTACCGCGGTATTGGTGTGTTCTAGCCTTACTAGCATATTTTCATTCCCATGATCTCTTTTTGTTGGCACACATACACATTCAGACAAATGAACGGAGGGACAGGAATTCAGACAAATATGGCTAATGTTAACACCTGATTGTCTATATTATGATTATGACGGTAGTACACAGCATATTAACCATTGCACACGGATTAAGTTATCAAACCGTAGATACATAGTTGAACCATAATATTCCTAGCGAAACACATAAAGTTGGTTCCAGAACAATTTCCTTACCCATGGCTCCTTTGCCCTGAGATAGATGGCGTGCGACTCTCAAAGGAACCTGAGCTGCCACTGCCTCGACCACCAGCAGCACTTCCAGCTCCAGCGCCAGTTCCATATCCATATCCACCCCCAGTGGCACCACCTCCACCAGAACCATAGCCATATCCAGTGCCCGAACCACTGCCCGAACCACTGCCCGAACCAGAACCAGAACCAGAACCAGAACCAAAGCCAAAGCCAAAACCACTGCCAAATCCATTGGGTGAGCGGCCAGAGCCTGAGCCATAACCCCATCCTGCTCCTGGGCTGGAACCCCAACCCCAGTTATAATCCCAGTTTGGACCATGGCCTGAACCAGTAGCCCCAGATGGGTTCCCCGTTGAACCACTAGGATTAGATGCCATATCTGGTGGGTCTGTCTTCTGTCCTCCTGCTTCGTCGCCACCCGTATTAAACTCGCAAGAGTAGCATGTGATCGACAAGAGAAAAACAATAGCGAATTGCAAAATGTTTGGTTTCATCCTGATTTGTGCACATAGAATCGGTTTCCAAAGTGAAAGTGTGTAATAGCTGACTTTTTGGCTTCGGGTGTCATCATGCGGTTTGACTGGGGCTTTTACATACTGGATTATAGTGGGCGCTTTTGGGTTGGGATTTTCGTGTTGTCATGAACACAATTGAAAACCCCGTGATGCTAGAACGAATCCGTGGGGCACCTGTCAATACCAGACAGAATTGCCCAGAAAGTTGAATTCCAACACATTACGTGCTCATCCGACTCTGCCAACTACATGTAGTAACGTATTTAAGGATTTTAATTTTTACATTTGAGTTCAATAAATTGAGAAGGAAAAGCAGCAGGTGAGCAAATCAACTTTTTTGTTTTTTAACGTTAATGGCCTAATGGGGTTTGCAACTTTAACCGGCCAAGCCTTTACAACCGTGTACACGTGGCACAACAGCAAACCTAACAAACCGCATTGCAAAACAATGGATGATATGATACGATCGCTTTCTTCTACCGCACCATAAGAAAAATCGGTGGGATTAAATTTGGACAAAGGATTTTTTTTTTGGGCCTTTCTTTTATGCTTATTTCCTGTTTGAAATTTTGACTAAACTTCGACAACTGGAGATATATTGGTCTACATGCAAGGCCTTTTTGTGGGGATTGAATGTTGACACCAAACGACATAAATCACACCTTGTGGTTGATGCTCCTTTTCATTCATTCGGATCTCATTACTGGATATTTTCAGTCCGATCCAACTATAAGAATTGTTTGAAAGTCATAGATTTGTTACAATAAAATTCTAATAGGGAGATGAAAATGGTTAATTTCAGACCATAGATTTCGAGAGCGAATAAACCTCAAACATTTATACAAGTAATATACCCATGAGTTTACGATATTCTGGCCTGGTTTTCCACTTTCCTTCCACCCATTTCCATCAGTTGAGAAGTCAGCAAAATAATTCTGCTCGAACTGATTCCCTTTTTCATTCACTGGTTCACAAAAATTCCGTTCAACCTGAATTTTTTTTTTCATTTACTGGTTCACAATATAATTATAATTCTGCTACACGTCCTTAGGATCGATATAGGCTACATGTCCTTAGCAGATTACCAGTTGTGAATATTCAAAAATTTAATCACTTTATTTGGTGTTAGCTAGCTCAAAGATGGTAATATATTTCTCCAGATGGTTCAAGAAGGTATCATATTTTCCAAACGGTTCAAGAATAAATTATATCATCTGTGTCCCTTTTTGTCTCTTTTATGCTTGGTTAGTTTGGAAGTCGAAGACAGAAAGGAAAATTTCTTCTTTTGCCCAACTTCGGGCAGAAAATATTCAAGTATTTTCCTTCCCTTTCTTCTCAATTCCTTGCCGTTAGGCCAGAAAATACTGCGTCATCCTGAGTAACTTGTCATTAAACAAATCCACTTCTCTACAACTACAAAATGGAGTCAAAGTCGCATCCTTCCTATCTTAAATTCTGTATTTCCTTAGTAGGATCGGCTGTCCAACTCAATCGGTATTTTCTAAGCAATAAAACCGGCAATAAAACCGCAAATATTTTACTGATGGCTTTTCCGAAGCCTTTTAAGTGGGAGAAAAAAACGATCAACCAGATTTCTTAGGCATCAAAATGCGTAAATTGAGACATCCAATGAGTCGAATGACCAAAAGAATTTCAAATGGAATTCGGATCATCATCAGAACAATACCATTCTCATCCACAACTAACAAGGGGTTGTGTCCAATGGTGTCCTAAGATTTACTACCATATCATCCTTTGATGACCCTTCAGCAAACAATAAGGATTCGCCCAAAAAAGAAAAAAAAAAGAAGAAGAAAGCAAATTGAAAAGGTGACAAAATGAGTTTTTGCAAATTAAGACACAAAAAAACAACACAAAAGGTGCTTAAAACTCTACAAATGTGATTCAGCAGCACAATGTTTAGTACATCACTTGAAATCAGTCCAAGTGTTGGAATATTACATACTGCTTCATCCTCATCCAAAGCTTCATAATTATATTAAAAAAATCTTTTTTTTTTGTTTGCAGAAAACAAAAAAAAAAAAAAAAATAAAAATAAAAATATATTTAAGTTTTGGGGGAAGAAAAGGATTACTCAGTAGTGGCAAAGTTCATTGATTGGTTCGATTCTGCCAAGCAGTGTCCTCAACTTCTCATAATCAGAAGAGGGAGCTTTTTATATCCTCCTTGCAACCCTTTATCCCAAAAAAATAAAAATAACATTATAATGAAAAATATTATAGACAGATCGCTCGGTTCAGCGGGGTTATCGACACGCGAGAATCTCTACACAAGTAAAGAACCCGCATTCCGGTCTGTTGAGCTTGAAAATTTGTGGGTCGTCACAGCGATCGAAAAAACAATAGAAATCATGAAAAAAAACAAAATTTGAAATGAAAATGATAAGCAAATATCAGATCGGAATTCAGAGAGTTGCTGTAACGTGTCCCCCTCGTTATCTTTGCGGCAGAGGTGATGAAAACCCTAGTCAGCAGTTTCGGCACCTTCGCCTTCAGCCAATTGAGGCTGCGAGAGGAGAGTGTCAAGATAATAGCGGCTTCGCAACTATTATCCTGCGGCGTACATTTATAGGAGGATTTTGCTAGGGTTTTGGTATTGGTTAAATCGCATAATTGTTGTTGCCACCCTTAAAGTTTAGGTTAATTACATTTGTGTCCAATTCAATTTTGCTAAAGTTACTAATGGGCTTTTTAAGCTGTTACGGGTACAATTTGTACAAGTTATTTTAGGTGAAAACCTATGTGTTGTTATGCATAGATCAACACATTATTAATGAACGCTGATCGATATATAACTGAACTCATAAATTATAATATTTTTTGTCTTGTATTTAACTCTTATATAAGCATCTAATATTTATTGGTTGTTATGGAGACAATTCCCATGAGTTGTTTTGTATGAATACCTATATTATATATTGTTATGCATTCCAGTTGACTTTTGGGGAATTATATACATATACACACACACATATATATATTGCCATGCATTGATCAATCATACATGCTAGATCTGTAATGAACGTTTATTTATATATAATTAAATCTATAATGAATTTACAATCTTTTATCTTATAGGTTGCTCTTAATATAAGCATCTTATGTTTAATAATGTTCTAGTTTTAACTTTTAAACTTGCAAAACTAAAAAAGAATATGTGAAAAATTGTAAATTTGTAAACAATTGATACAATTTCATAAGGTATCTTTTTCATGAAAAAAATGAAAGGGAAGGGCAAATTAGACTTAAGCAATACATAAAGAGCAATGTTACCTACACAATCCTACCAAGATGCAAGAGGTACAAGAAATATACAACATGGCAACGGTCCTAGAAAAGCAAAGCAGATTAAAAAAAAAAAAAAAAAGAAACTAATATTTGCGCCAATATTCGAAGCAAAGAAATGCACAGGCACAAATACGTGTAGGAACAAAAAGAAAAAAAAGAGAGAGAAAAAGCTATTGCTCGTAGTGGCAAGCGATAATGAAAGGTGTAATACCTAAACATTAAGATATAGTAAATTTATCTAATCCATATTTTAATTTATATATACACACCAACATACAAAGTTATAGCACTCAAAATTTTAATACAAAAATAGTAAAACTAAATTGTCTGTCGCTGTGCCTCTCCCCTTTTTGTTTTGTAGCTGAGCATTGCTCTTCCTCTGGTAATAAGAAGTAAATTGCATAAATCATTTATCGTGTGTCCATTTCCATCATTATGGTCGAGAATGATATTTCAAGTTTAACCTTCCTCCAATTTGCGGATAACGAAACAAACACAATAATTAGTTTTGGAATTGTTCTTCTTTGGAAAGAGCCAACCAGAGAGGCTGCCTCCACTCAAAATCTGCATTTCCTTTTGTGAAGAGAAAAAACAAAAGATGTTTCCTCAATCAAATTCGTCTCGGATTCTCATCACTGATCACAGAAAAGAAAAGAAAAGAAAAAAAGAAACCCTGAAAAAATCCATTTAAATGCTTAAAATAAAACGAAACCAACGTCCTAATGCCACCTAGCAGACCACATTAATAAAATTTTCCCACCAAATTTCTTTTATAATTAACCCCCTTTGCTTCTAAAGTCTAACCGCACTCTGTCTTGTCTCCATCTTTCATTTTTTCCCTGGTTCTGAACTAAGTCTGAAACAGAGGGAATCAGCTTAAATATATACAGGAAAAAAAACGAGATGCTCTGTACCGGCAGAATCTTGGCGGCGTCGAATTTTCTACCTCAAACCTCACGGTTTAATCGCTCCGGAAGATATTCTCAAGGAACGTTTAAATCCAATCTTAAATGGCGGTGCTCGGCCTCCGCGTCCGCCTCAGATTCCGACGCTTCTTCATTTGCGCCTTCAATCGATTCTCAATCCTCATCGGATAAAATAGCCGCCGGGTATGTTTTTATATTTATTTTTTGGTTGAAAATTTGTCGTGGTAATTATTGCAGGCGTTTGGATACAGGTTTTGTATAATTGAAGGTCCGGAGACGGTTGAGAACTTCGCCAAAATGGAATTGCAAGAGGTTGAGGATAATATTCGGAGTCGTCGCAATAAAATCTTTTTGCAAATGGAAGAGGTCAGTACTCTACTCCACTACTTTTTTTTTTTTTTTTTTTTTTTGGGGTAAGTTGTTCATTGAATTAAATGTATAATAATTTCATTTTTATTTCCTCAAGTTAGGTTTTATTAATTTTTTTACAGTTCACTTGCTTAATATCAAACAACTGTTGCTAGCTTGAATTCTGTTAAGCTTCCTTCAATAAGTGATGATAATCCGTGACTCAATTTGAGTTTGGTGACGTTCCATCTTGTTTTTATTCTTTTTGGTATCATTGTGTTTATACTTGTACATTCAAAGTGTTGTAGGTTCGCCGGCTAAGGATCCAGCAGAGAATTAAGAGTGCCGAGCTTGGAATGGAAAAGCAAGAACAAGAAACTGAACTTCCTACTTTCCCATCATTCATTCCTTTTTTGCCTCCTCTGGTGAGCTGGCTTCTGTAACATAGTGTTCTCGTTATGATTAGCAATTCTTGATTAACTATTTTGTTCATGGATTAATAAAAATACTATTTCCATTTCTCTTGTCCAGAATCACAACTTCGTTTTAAAACTATGTTGCTTATATTGCTTGTAGCTTCTGAATTATGCACTAATATATGTGAATGTATGTTGTCTGCAGAAATCATCTAACTTGAGGTTGTACTATGCTTCTTGTTTCTCTCTTATTGCTGGAATCATGATTTTTGGCGGATTTCTAGCTCCAACTGTAAGTTCTTGGATGCTGTTCCATTAGTCTTGAAGAGGAAAATTGTACAAATAGTTGGGAATATCTTTTTGGTATGACTCATTTTTTTAAGAAAGTCCCCACTAGTACATCGCATTGTTAAGTTTTTGCATCCCAATCTTTACAATTTTATCACATATATTTTTGTTTCTCCATCTTCTGGGGTTGGATATTTGATGTCAATTGAATCTCTAAGTTGTTTCTCTTTACTTTCAAAGAAGAAGAATCTTTGAAAGAGAAGTCAATTTGATTGATTTAGCCTTAGGAAGTTTTGGCTTTTGGGAATCTGCATCAAATGTGGCAAATCTGTTCTTGTCAACGTGAAAATTTTCTTTCGGTATCTCTGAAAATCCAACACAATAAGAATAAAAGATTTCATTAGGTGTTGTCATCAAATGAATTTTGCCAGGAAAAAAATTGCACAAGCTGATCGTGAACGTTGAGGTGGATGTTCAAGATTTTACTCTAATCTTTTCTGATTTTCTTGGTTTCATCAGTATGTACAAGTTAGAAAATTATTGCAGGAATTAGTAAATTACATTGAGTTTTAGTTTTCTTCCTTTAAAGCTTAGGCAGGCTCTAACGCCATTTACTACCCTCCTATTGTTTTAATCAGTTGGAGCTAAAGTTGGGATTAGGAGGTACATCATATGCCGATTTTATTCATAGCATGCATCTACCTATGCAATTGAGGTATGCGCATGCAGCTGTGGTATAATCTATACTTTGTGCCTGATAATGTGCCTGCACAGTTTCATACTCTTGCATTTAGTTGCCATGTCAATTCTGGGATGCTGGGGAAAAAACTTAGAGAAATTATTTCTAAAATTTAATTGTTCGATTGATGATTAGCAAATTTCTGATGATATGCTGAATGGCATCAAAGAACAACTATGGTGGTGGAATGTGAAGTTATCTCCTTGAGCAGGCCATATACATTAGCTGGTTCAGTTGACCTCCTCTGATATTTGGGAAAACAGAAAATATCCAGTAGGTGTTCTAAATATTTGAAGTTTTGTAGTGATTTCTAACTTGACATACTCATGACAAACAATAAACTGAGAGGAACTTGGTCTGATCCATGGTGGGAGGAAGCAAAAGTTTTATGGGACTTTTTGAATGCAACAGAATACTCTTTGTTCTTCTTTAGTTGCTTGTTTATTTCCATACTCCATTTCTTTCTCATGATTGATAGAATTCTAAGAGTTGTTGAGTTTATCAATCTTGAGCATACTCTCTACCCTTAGTTTACTTTTAGCATTAATTTTTTTAAACCTAGGTTTAACTTGTTACAAGTTCTAAGAAAATTTATCATCTTTATTCGACATAAATTTTCTGTTGTTATTTGTATGTGCATGAATCAAAGCTACATGCCTTTTCTTCATTTGAATTACTAGATGGCATATTAGTGCTAGGATGGATGGATGATGACATGAGAAGTCCATTTTGTGTGTCCACTTAGGATTGAGAAGTAAGAAATATCAATTTAGAATCTTGAACAGATATCTTTAATTGATGTATCATTTTCAGGTATTCGAAATAATAACCTTTGTATACATTTATGATGACTTTGTATGATTAATTAATATGCAAGTTGTGGGATACAGAATTGTTACTTCCATGTGTTGATGGTGTATGTTCTTTGAGAAATATAGTCAGGTTGATCCCATTGTGGCCTCATTCTCGGGAGGAGCAGTTGGAGTAATTTCTGCATTGATGGTAGTGGAAATGAACAATGTAAAACAGCAGGAGCACAAGAGGTGCAAGTACTGTCTTGGCACAGGTGGGCACTACTTCTGAGGTTTTCTGCCTTGAAATGAACATGTGTTTTCATCTTCAGTTTTAGTTGGTTGCTTGGATCAAATGGTCTATAATAAATTCTTATGTTGATCGAAATTTTTTGTATCGTTAGTTTTAGAATCCACGCATCACCTTTATCCAATGCTTTATTGCATCATTTCCCTCCAGTAAATGCATTTGAAAGGTTTTCTTGAGAAATACAATTTTCTTGATTTTCTTGAACTCATATATCCACATTTTGATCCTCAGGGATGGTTTTTTTTTTTTGGCTTCCTGAAATCACTTACACTTAAGGCTTCAGTCCTTGATTCTCGTGGGCGGTTATTTTTGTTTCCTGATATCACATTCTTGAGCCCTTCTGGTTTTATTTATAATCGAGATAATATTAGGAAGATAATAATAGTTTTTGAGACAGATTCTTCACATATGTGGTGTATCCCTATCCTAGAAATGCAGTTGGTATTGACAACACTTGTCCTTTTGAACTTAATGCAGGATATCTTGCTTGCGCTCGCTGTTCAAGCACTGGGGCCCTTGTCCTAAGCGAGCCAGCTTTGACACCCAAGGGTGAGGATCAGCCTCTGTCTCCTCCTAAAACAGAAAGATGCCCAAACTGTTCTGGATCTGGGAAGGTATGAGTTACAATATATTTTTATTCAATCTTGCATTTAAGATATTCAATGATATCAATTGGATCCTTAAATGTTAATTTATTTGCTAGCTCCATATGTACCTGCTTCCTTGGTGGATCTCTACCTCATAAGATCTTTGTCCCCCTTGATGAACTGAAGTCTTTGGTTGAATAAAAACTAAACCTTCATCTATAATCCTTGTATGTAGATTATGAATTTCTCCTTTGTGGTGTAAAACCTAGTCTTTGGATAATACCATCTTGCTGACTTTGGCTGAGCCTTATGACCCTATGCGGAATGATTTAATCCTGAGCTGAAAAATATATTAATTTTTGATCTCATTGGCGTTCTGTTGCTTCGGCCAATGTTGCTACTTCACAAACATCTTATGACATGGTTACATCCTATTCCCTGGCTTGACTGGGGTTCAACAAGTCTTCATGCTTTGTGCTCTGCAGGTAATGTGTCCCACATGTCTGTGTACGGGAATGGCTATGGCGAGTGAACACGACCCACGAATTGACCCTTTCGATTAACGATGACTTCTTGTGCGGGACAAATGTAGATTTTCACCCATAAATTGGTGCACCACGTCGAATGCCTTCTGTACATATAAACTGTTTTTCGAGTGCGAGAGTTATGTATATATTTCCTCCAATCAATTAGCCCTAAATAGACTTGCTACGTTGATAGCAGTATTTTCCCTGTTATATCACTGCATTTTCTTACCAATTGGAGATACTGCCGCGGTTGGGACTTTTGAAGCAATTTTATGCTATATATGCCCTTGAATTTCGGGAGGAATTCTCCAATCTGTTACTCTACATTATGTACGCAACTCATTTTCGGTTTTCATACAAAATCACTTCCATTTACCTATAATGGATGCATTTTTCGCGGGTTCAACCAATTTCAAAAATAAAAAAATAGCTTACCCAAAAAAATTAAAAATATTTAGTTTCTGTTAGATGAAAATCCGTGTGATTACTAGAATCAGAGTTCTGGTGATGTAGGGATGAACTAAAGACCGGTGTAACTTATGAATCAATTCCTTTATTAGAGAAATGTAATCTACCTAGTATATGAAAAGCAGTTCAGCCACTGTTCACTCCCCCCATTTAGCCACGTGTCAACTTTGTGATTTTTGCCTGTGCTGGCCGAATTGGCCCTTTTTTACCTTGGGCTTCTGGTTGGTACTGGATGATGATGGGCTTTCTAGGCTTTTTTGTATCAATTGGGTTGAATATCTCTGTTGGAGGCTTTACCCTCCCGCTGATTAAGGCCTTTTTTTATCCTTTTTCTTTTTTGGTCGTTCAGACATGATTTTGCTTGAACTCGTAGGGAAGAAGAAGCGTTTTTTCTCCGTTAATTCTTGCCCTTGAGGAACTCTGTTTCTGTTGTCTAGAATCCAGGAGAGGAGAAAAAGGCGGCGATGGATGCCTTGATAGCTTCATATGGTGGCGCTTCATCGGACTCAGACTCGGATTCCGACTCCAATCCCACTATTTCAGCAGCACCACCACGACCACCGGCTCCCTCCAATCACAACCCCATTCAAACAACATCAACACCCCTGCCTTCGCCACCTCTTGCTCTCCTCCAACCACCCAATTCGTTCGGTAACTTTTCAACTTTTATATATGCTGTCGCCTTATGTTCTATAATTTAATAAATACCATTTCAATTCTTTGATATTTTGATTATGAAGGCGCATTTGATTGCTTGCAAACTGAGCAACCCAGTCGAGTTCGGAGTTTTCCTCATGTGGAAGGAAATTATGCGTTGCACGTATATATCCCTGGTGAATTTTAGTTCTAGCTTTTGCTTTTTTTTTTTTTTAAAATTATTATTCGAACGATGGTTTGCTTAATCTGGTTAGTTTGAATCCCTTTCGGAATGGTTTGCTTTATCTGGTTAGTTTGAATCCTTTTCGGAATAGAATGCTTTAATGTTTGTCAAAACTGTGAACTCCCTTTTTTCTTTATTGAGGAAAGAAGTGATCGACATGTGTTTTTATGGAGAAAGAACTGAAATTGCTTGAAAGTAGTTATTTTGCTTATTTGTCGCTTTGTTTGCTTAACAGCACCAATGTTTATGTTCTTTTTACCCAAGGGATTTCTATTAATCAACAAATGAGACCTTGTTTTACCCATGTGTATGTAAGCATCTAGGTTAAAATGGTATCTAACTTCATTAAGGATATATTATGCACCCCGTGGTTGGGATGGCTAGAGGGAAAAAAATTGCAGAAGAGAGAAATATTCTGAAGAAAAAGTGCTTTTGAGCATTAAAAGAAAGAAATATTATTAAGATATCTTTTGTCAAATACACGATGTTGATCGCTTTATGTACTTTTATAGATACGCATGGCATACATGTAACAGTAGTTAGTACTTTTTCTTTGTGCCGTTTTATCCAACTATGCACATGTTGAGGTATGAATTCATTTCTTCATTGGCTGGAAATGCAGTCAAGGCTTTCTTTGAAAGCATATATTGTTCTTGCGATCTTGACTGTAACCTGCAAGTATTGTTTCCTATTATAGTGTCATGCTGGTAATTCTCGTATAAATGAAAGAAAAAATTTATATGTATGTGCATGAACATGTTTTTCTTTTCCTTCTTTCAGCTTGTAATTGTGCCTGCTTATATGTTGTGGTTGTTGAAAATTGATAAATTATCCACTTTGTCAACAGTTTGTATACCACCTTTGCCAAGGAAGGAGCTGGTACAGTTTTTGAGAAAGGTTACTGCTCTTGTACCTGGTCTTCATGTTGTTGATATAGATGTTCCATTGAATAGTTTGTTTACAGATGATAACAAATTTGAACAAGTTGCTCTTGGGAGGGAATTTCATATCAGTCTGGGAAGAACTGTTCCAATTCGGGTGCACCAGAGAGACTCGGTGCTGACAATGCTTCGCCAGAAGCTTCAGTCTCAGAAGAGGTAACACTGTAACTTTTGTGATATCATTCTTTTGTGTTGCATTCTGAGAAGTCCACTTCATTAATCACCCATATCTTTTAATTGGAATAGGTATTGGATTGATTTCACTAGATGGGTGGTATTTGTTAATGATGATTGCACACGCTCTTTTCTGTCCATGGAAGTTATAGCAGGAGGCTTGGCTGAGGTAAGATGAGATTTTTGCTTTTGGCTGGTTCATTTGTTGTGTACCTTGACCATGTGTAACTATGAATTCAATGATAGCTTCTCCGGCTATCTCTTGAAAATTTCCACTTTTCTATTTTTTTTTTTTTTGAATCAGGTTGATGCATAAGGGTGAATAGACTATAAATTCTATCCATATGTATAGACTGTTGAAATGTGTATCAGGTAAGGGGAGAAAAACACAAAGAAAGACTGTTAACACTTAGACCTTCTGAATCAGATGCATTGGTCCTCAACAGATTTTATGCTTGGCTGTCAATAGTTCACTAGTATTTGTAATATATTTCAGCCACAAAATTTTCGTATCTATGATGTTTCTACCTTACATTTGCTGTTATGGTGGGCTAGTAGTCGCTGCTAACTGGTTCCGTGTGTTACATTTGTTGTTATGGGCTAGTAGTCGCCGCTAACTGGTTCCTTGTGCCTTTTTTGCTTTCCATTGCAATTCAAAGGCAAATCTTCTGTAAAATCCATCTGTTATTTGCTACTTTGTTCCTTGAGCAAATCTTTTAATTTTGCATCATAAGCGAAGTTTTTATATGCATGCCTGTCTGTTTAGGCGATAGACTTGGCATTTCCATCTCATTTCAGTGTAAACATTTCTTTTCAGAAAGTTAAAGAACTTATTTGGAATTTTTCCCATCCCAACAGATAACAAAACAAATTGAAGCTGTTAATGAGGTCTACAAGCGTCACAATCTTCCAGAATTTTACAAGGTTAGATTTATGGAAGATATTTTTTCTTCTTCACATGGGAAGGGGGTAAATTGTAATATTTATTGTTTTTATTCTTATAATAAAGAGATAATTTACCTTACTCTATGGTTGCTGGTCACAGGATCCACGCCCTCATATATCTGTGGCCTGGGCATTGGGTGATGTTGGTGATGTCATGACGAGAGTAGTAGAGGAAGAAACAAATAGGTGCACTACTGCTGGAGATTTATCAAGGAAACATATTTTTACCTGCAAATTTAGTGGTATTATGTGCAGAATTGGTAATAAAACCTATGAGATTTGCAGGATTCCAGAGGTATTATGAACTGGTATAAATCTTATAGGGCGAACATATCTACTTTAAATTCTGTAAGAAATCCCAAATTGATGTTATGTCTGAAAATTGCCAAGTGTCACGTTTTTATCTCCATTAGATTGGATATGAAAGAAGAAGATCTAGGGCTCTCCCTCATGGCTTGTATTATATGTGCTGTAATTCCTTGCCGTAACAAGTGTTCACCGAGGGAGGGAGCGAACGGGCTTATTTAGCTTCATGAGAATTAAAACGACAATGAATTGGCGCAAACATGATATCGGTTGAATCACGTCAGTATGAATATGCGAATAAAAAAGACATTTGAGGGAAAAGGAACACTCCGGTGTCTTCTTATAATTCTCAACACCCCCCCCCCCCCCCCCCCACCACACACACACACACACACACACACAAAAACCCAAACTCTCTTCTTTCTTCTTCTCTCCTCCCTCCCTCCTCCTCCTCTCTCTCTCCTCATCTCTCTCTTCTGTCTTCCTTTCCCCTTGTCCTCTCTTCCTTTTCTTAAAAAAAAGAAAGAAAGAAAGAAAGAAAATAAAATAAAAGAGAAAATTAAACCCACCCCCCAACCAAACACGTCACCAAAAAAAAAAAAAAAAAATTTACCACGCGGGTTACTGGGTTCAAGTGTATAATTCTTCCATTGTAATTTTTGTCATAATTATACAGACATGTCTGGCTACATAGACTTGGAAGCAATACTATGTCCAAAAAATATTGCATAAAAGGAAATTGATAATATTTCCTCACCTCGCAACCAAAATATTTGTGATCACCATCACCACAAGGTTTTGTTTATTTACAAATTATAAGCTCCTTTCTAAATCATCTTTTTGACTCCATCTAAAGTAAATAACAAATGAAGATGAAGCAAAGAAGCTTTCAATTGTCAAATTACCTAATGAAGAGGGAGGAAAAAAAACACCATCGATTCCCTCTCCAGGCTGAAAATAGAATGAGCAGAATTCTGCTGCTTGTAGATCAAAAAAATAAATCAATAGGCAATGTTGAGCTTCAGCTATAGATATTGCATGTGCAAATGTAAAAAAATGCTCACAGACCAGGTATAGATTCAAGATTGTATTTCTCTGAAGCTGGAGCTGAAGTTGATGCAGAAGCTTCAGCCTTCATGATTCTCAAGCAGTTTTGGCTTGTTCATGGCATCAAGAGTTTGCAAGTAAGTATAAGAAGCACTTCGATTCGATGGAGGGCCTGGGTTGCTGATTCGGCTGGCAAGGAAACGACGAATCAAGCCCCTGAGGAATGGAGCCATGGTATCCGGTTCATGTTCTAGGTAGTACATTATTCCACCCATACAAGCACAAAAGAGAGCTATCTGCAAACAGTTCAGAGCAATATTAAAGACAAGAGTATTACCCATAAGTTTGAACTTATTCCCCCAAAAAAAAAAAAAAAAAAACCTTAACTTCACTGATTTCGCCTTGTTCTATGAATTTACTTCTGTAGTTTACCCAATAATTCCAGTAGATTATTTTACTTAATGAAACAACTTCTAAATATAGTGTTGAAATTTCTCAGGGGTACATGATTGGATCAAACCTAATCAAATTTATCAAATACCCATCAAATCTTTCACATACAAGGCAAGAGCATGTTAATTGCAGACTAGGAAATAAAATGGCGGTAAATACATTACAAACCCAAGACTGGAATCATAAAAGATTGGAATCAAGACAGGGAATGTGCAGAGGAAGAGATTAGAGACCACTGGAGTTGGGGTACATGTTACTTGCAGATAGAGGACAATACCTCAGCATTCTTGAGATCAGGCAGCAAATGTCGATTCACTAAAATATACCACAGAGAATCTCCAGCTCGTGGAAGAACATAAAGTGCAAGTTCTCCACGTCTAGTTTTCTTCTCTAATAGAACAGAAAGGCCAGACATCAAGCCCGCAAACCAGTACACAAGCTTGTGGTCCTTAAGTGACACTTTTCTGTGCAAACATATGACAGCCTTTCACAGACAAGGAGAAACCAATTAGTGATGCTACCCAGATCTGTTTAAACTGTAACAAACAATTACAAGGTGACAAACTACCTGAAAGATTCCCACAAAAGCAGACAAGAATGTTGTTGAGCGGACAGCTCCTGTAAAAGCGTGCCAGCATGTGCGAATTGGAGCATCCATAAACTGACAAGAAATGCACATATAAAATAAATTTGTTTGAACCTTTTGATCATTATGCATGAACAAAATCTATACAATCTTTAAAAATGATGACTATGGTGAAGTTGTTAAAGATAAAAGTTATGTCACTACAAATTGATAACCTAAAAAACTAGTGTTAAAAGATGGTAATGCAAATTCTGCTTCACCACGAGAAGATTTTGGTATATTGACTAAACCATATTCTGTGGTATTCAAATAGAATGCAGTGTCACTTTTTCAGGGCTAAAAATGTATTGCATAGTTAGTGATCACAACTCTTTTAACTTTTCAAAATCGTGTAGAAGAATGGGGGAAGGTGGCCAAGGAAGAAGATCCATAATAGCATCCAAGTTGAGAATTAACTTCTGGACAAGTTAGACAACAAAATGATAAACCATGTTCAAACTTCCAAAAATGAAAATCTAAGCACCTTTTGCAAGCGCAGAACAACGAATGGGACAAAAGTCAAAGAGAAGTATAGAGGAAATGTTTTCCTGAAAGTATCAGCCAATGCATTGCCGTTGTGAATTAAACATGAGTTTGTGTCTGGATGAATTACAGAACAGGGTATGACAGAAGGAAATTCTTCCAACTTCAAAATGGTGAAGCCCCTTCTCCTGGATAAGTAAGAAGATAGTGATACAACATCTACTGGAGAACCTCGACAGCAATCCCTAACGGCCTTGTAGACAGGCGCTGCCACTGGCCCAGTTTTCTGAATAAAATCTTGATATGATTTCGGCAAGCTCTCAGGACGCATTACAAAAGCATACATAACCTGGAACACAAAATTGCATTTAATAAAACCATAAACTTGGATGATTTAAACCACATAGGACATCAGAACTGCCAGATACGCTAAAGCTTCCATCTTTTTAAAGCATGGAATTAACTGATCTAATTATGATACATCATGTGATGATAAGCAAAGATTACGTAAGTTACCTGTGCACAAGCTAATGCAAAGAGTAAAGAATCTCCATGACCCCAATGGCTCCCCCAGAGGTGAAATTTGTTATTGGACTTTGCAGAGTTATATGCACACTGAGGAGATAAACAAACTAATTATACAGCCATTGGGCGATTTCCAAAAAAAAAAAAAAAAAAAAAAGTCCAAGTATCTCGCAAAAAAATTTAGCACAACTATACCTGTGCAAGCCTAGCCAAAAGATACAATGCAAGGGTGCGCCTCCGACTGGAATCGTCTAATGCTAAAATGGACAAACCTGCTACTGAACCTGCTAAAATTCTGCTCCATCACCCCTCTAACAAAGTCACATATATGGAGTATGATACATCATGCATTAAAACATTCTTGAAGCATTCAATTTTTTTTTTCCAAAGAAAATAATCTAGGAAAAGACAGGCAAGAAGTTTAAATATCAACCCCATTTACAAAACAAATTGTTTGAGAAGGTAAACTCACGCATTCATTGGGGTCTCTTTCTTTCTCAACTTTCTTAACAAACACCTAAGAGCATGATAAGAACCGGTAAATCCACCAAAAAGCAAACCAATTCGGCATGCTTCTTCTCTAACAATAAGATCTTTCTCGGAGAC